>CM030853.1:3377428-3567428 GCA_018105865.1 Metaphire vulgaris
GTCTCTGATAACACTCATACAATTTGCCAGTTGAAATCAATATATAAATGCAGGAAATATAATATACAGATCCGTTGCATTGAATGAAATGAAAGCATCCTGATGCCTTTACTCAAAGGATAAAACAAGTAAACAGTAGCCAAAGAAATATAGTCTAGCTCAGTGGCACAGCCAAGATTCCAGAAATAGGGGGCACATCGATATTTTCGGGTCGAAAGTCTTGATGAGCAAAAAAAGAACGTTGTCTCAAGCACTTTCTCAGGTTTTGCGATCTCATATTACCCCCCACCGCCAAACAACTCACCAGTTTTGTGAAAATCTCATGACCGCTCCCGGTCTGAATAGTGGGAGTGGGAGCGGGTCCCCATACCCCATGGCCACACCAATGGCGTAACTGGCAATAAACAACTTTCAAACAAGAGTAGCAAAAGGAACTAAATTGCATCGTTCAGCTTGCTCACCATTTATGGCAATCAATTTTGAGAACTGACATTACAGTTAGGCAAGATTTTGACTAAATCTGGCAAAATTAATTACGAGAACTGTTATCCGAGTTGAAGGGCTTCCTTCCCGTCTTCAGCCATTTGCTGAACTCTTTTGCTGCCGTGCGGAACATCAACTCGGCTCCCCACGACTCAATTCCTAATTTATGTTCTGTGAGTCTTACTGGATTTCTATTCTGTTCTGACATCAGGACTGGAAGAATGTCGTATTCGTCACTGCAAAAACAAAAATCAAACAGCATCGAGCATTCATAAGCTACTACATAATCTTGAAAACAAGAAAGAACTACAAATATAATGCCATGGAAAGCACAGTATTCATGATATTCCATTAAAGTGATGTGCAGAAATTTCAAAATGACTCAGAAAATACAAAATGGCATTTCAAGTGTGACACAAACCTCCTCTTTTTCAATGCATTGTTCACATCCCACTGATCTCCATTCAGTCTCAAAAATAGGCTAAAACCCTGGAAACAAACCTGAGTTTCTTGAATTATCGAGCAGTTTCAAGAAGCATGTGTGCTCACAAATAAACCGATAGTTACTACCATTTCTATTTACTACTATTTGCTCAGCTTAATATGGCACAAAAATATTATGCTATGCATTGACTGAGAGGACCTGATCAAGATCAAGCATGAAGATAAGAGAATGTCCGGAAATATAAAATTTCGGAGCCTAGGATCGAACCCGGGTAGACAAGACTGCCGCGTCGACTCTATTTCGAAAGGAGGATGGCCACAAGTGGGACAATTTGCCCCTATTTTATTGTAACTTACTAAACTGAGGACTGAACTTCCCGGAGGGCGAAAATTACAAAAATCCGGACAAATAAAATCACAAATAGTCAGTTATTTCCGGTGATTAGGCACACCCTTGATGTTATTCAGTACCAGCGAAAAGTTAAATGTAAAGTTATTTACAGAAACTTACATTTCTGGATCCATTTTAAAGTGAATTTCCACGTTAGACATGATTTTTAACCCCAAACAATCCGGATCGACCATGTTCTAAAGTATTAAAACCCCTAAAATCCGCCTAACACATAAACAAACCGGTAAATCCAGTCAAAATCCCGTAGATCATTATAATAAATTCAAGAGTCGAGTAAGTAAGTAAGTAAAATCTCAGGATTACGGATAAGGGGACAATTCGACATTTTCGACCAAAAAGTCTTGAGTACTCTTGACGAGCAAAAAAGATCGCCGTCTCAAATGCTCTAAACTGTAGATAAATATTTATTGGACCACACAATGAATTACAGACAAATTGTTGTTAGGAGGAGGTCCTATGCCGTAATAGAACAAAGTAAGTAAAACAAAGTAAGTGTTCCAACGCACGCAGAGGGTTAACTCTGACCTACGCCCAAATTTTAATCCATGACTATGTAACTGAAAAACAACTTAAATATACTAGATTGATAAAACAACAAACCATTGTCTGTACTATTTAGTGTAGGCCTAGTGCGTTTTTCTCGAAATGCGTTTTTCTCGATCTAGGCCTAATACTTGAACTTCTCATCCACCCCCAACTACTCACCGGTTTTGGACGAATCTCACGACCGGTCCCGATCCGAATCGGGGGTGGGGGTGGGGGCGCCCACCCGTGGCTACGCCAATATCGTTTGCTGGTTCTGAAATCGCTAGCGTCTAAAAAGTGCCGTCATCTGCTGTAATGCCACCAACGCGCTACATAATTTCGCGAGGTTTTACTCTACTGTTTTATTTATTTGCTTTTACTTCCAACTGTCGCCGTATAAGGCGTATATGTTGTCAACCGTTCCAGTTTCTCTCTTTTGATATATTGCAAGTTTTGAAACGTTGCTAACATTCCCCAGGTCAGTGGCGGCTCCACCGGGGGATCCAGAGGGACCGTGCCCCCTATTGAGTGCCTGGCCCCCCAGTGGTCCCCTCCCCAGTTGGGACCAATGCTTAATGCTACATACGTTAAACAACAAATGGTTGGCCCCCATGATTAGAAGTTGCCACCCCAACGGCCCCCCAACTTGCCAAATCCTAGAGCCGCCACTGCTCCAGGCATGGTCTGTTTTCTGTTTCACGTCTCACGAGACCTTTTCTTATTACTGTCTCCGAAACATTATTCTAATCTCATTCTATTTATGACAGTTCGTGAGTTCGTGATATGTTTGCGTTTTTAATCTAGAAGCGCTATTCTAACGATCGCTTTGATATCTGTAGCCGCAGTGATCTCACAACTGTATGCCAAAACTGGGTCGCTAAAGCCATCAGTTGCTAGTCACACCGGTTTAGTGCGAAATTGTGCGGTTTAGTGCGATCGCATATGCGGCCGCATATTTAATTTTTTTTTATTGCGCCGCACCTTTTCTCAAGTTTTCTGCATTGCGATTTCGGCATATAGTGGGTGCAACTGCAATTGCACCCCCTAGCTACGCCACTGATTGTGGTTGGGAAGTTACAGTCAGGGAGGTAATGAAGTTTAATTATATTTATACAGCCTCAATGCAGCAAATCAGTAATCGAATACATAGACGCATGGGCTATATATATATATATATATATATATGATATATATATATATATATATATATATATATATATATATATATATGATAGCATATATATGATATATATATATATATATATATATATATATATATGATACATATGATATATATAGGCCTATGCGTTATTTTGAAAATATCAAGCCTGAAACGAAGCTATAATCTAATTCTGCGACGAAGCAAAACTGCCTGCTTCATTCAAGCCCTGGCATATATTATTGTTACACCACTGCAGAGGCATATCGCCCGACGCAAAGTTCAACTGCAAATACAGTAGCATTACATGAATGCGCTGTCAGGCAAACAGATGCTGTCCCAATCTTTCGTTTTAATAACGCTCGGAGATCATTAGGCCTACGCCTGGTTGAGCTGGAGACTTATAGCCCACAAGCCCGCTTCATATGTGACAGTGACACGCAGCAGACCGAATTAAGACTTGAACAGAGAATCAATATTTCTCGCTGCTATAGTGCTAGAGTCGACTGCTTTTCCCGTAGTTTAATACAAAAAAGGATCAAGTTGTTTACTTTTAAAACAGTTTCGGAAACAATGGAGTCAGAAACGGCCAGCCTACATATTACCACAGCTGCCCTGGGCATTATGATAGCGGCGCCATAGAAGTTTGCTGATTGATTGATTGATTGAATGTACGCGCAATAAATTAATGAGCTGCTTTATTCTGGTGGCTGTGCGTACGTGTGTTCATCTGAGCAGAATTTTTCCACGGCCTCTTTGAACGCAAAACTCACTTTCTCCAAGGGTCCAGTCGTGCACACGATGGGAAGTCAGTTTCAAGTGGGGATGCAACATACAGTAGTTACCCTTACAACGTTCTAGGCGCTCTCTAGTCTCTTCCGAAGTCCGATTTCGGTTGCTAAGAGGCAGCCAAGGTCACCGTATCATTACGCGCATCGCAGGACTGTGCGGGCAGGTGAGACAGGACGAAAACGCTGGCTCTAACACAAAGGCACAGATGCACAATTTCGTCCGAAACATGTCCGCCGCAAATTATTTTCCGGCGGACAAAATGTTGCCGAAGCACGAACCAAGCGTTATCTCGACGCGTCGTGCGTCAACGTTGCCACGCGCTTTGCTGACACCCCCGTCAGTCGACGAGTCC
Source organism: Metaphire vulgaris (assembly GCA_018105865.1). NCBI lineage: Eukaryota > Metazoa > Annelida > Clitellata > Crassiclitellata > Megascolecidae > Metaphire > Metaphire vulgaris. The sequence continues at coordinate 3,381,596 of CM030853.1, forward strand.
ATTGCCGTGCCGTTTGTCTGTGTATGGAGGAGGTCGCGCTTGCGCATGCGCAGAGCCGTACGGACGCGCAGTCGAAGCTTGTACGAGGTGAGTATCTATAGGACAGCCAGAATACTGAATCTTTGTGAAGGGTGGAAAAGAAAGATATCGTCCGACTGGATTTCGTCGTCGTCCGGATGTTGTCCGGGTACGTCGATCGACCGGACGAAAGCGTGGACGAACGGAGAAATCGGGTCGAGACAGGAAGAAGAGATTCTTGGTCGACCTACGAACGAACAACGCCGCGCAGTACGTCGCGAGACAGATAGACAGACACGCAGAGACACAGAGAGACGGACAGAGGCTATTTTTAGACGCCATTAGCTGCGCTGTGAAGTGGCCGTCGAGCGACGAAGCTGCCTGGTTTTGAGTTCGATTCCTCTCGCTTGTCCGCAAATGAAGGTCGTCGATGAACGACGGTTTCGTTAGACGGATCTTTCCGCTACCGATCGACGGTAAAATCTTCGTTTTCCGTTCGACAGTTTCGCAGATCTAGGCGTTTCGCTGTGGGCGGTGATGATGAACTCGCCTTTCTCATTGTGGCACGACCATCTGACTACGTCTACGTGGCCGACCCCAGGGCTGCTCTTTTACCCTACCCGCAACCCAGCCGCCTCTACCCTACCATCAGCCTTACCCAGCGGTGCTTTTTCATTGCCCTTTCCAGATCGAAGGATGTTGAAACGTGACTGATTTCGCCCTTCGCGCAAACGGCCTGGGGACAGAGGAGACGGACTCGGATGGGGATAGAGTGACAGAAGCACAGGCGTAGAGGCTGGCATTGGCTGATGACTACTACACAGTAGGCCTGCATGCTTAGATAGAGCCGAGGTAGCCTTATTGATTACCAGTTGGACGATATGGTATTGATAATGGCCTCGTCCTATACAGCAAAGTACCTTTAAACAAGTGCAGTCCATAGTCCAGGCTGTTGTTGGTTTCTTAATTTTCTGCCAGTTGTACTGCTAGAATCATGCCTGTCTGTGATGATGATGATGATGATGATGATGATGATGATGATGATGATGATGAAGTTAAGACCTATGTGAAATTTTTTCATGCACTAGATTTGAGATTCTCTTGAGTTGAGACTGAACTGATGAATGAGATTAATAAGATTAATTAAGACTAATTAGTAAGATTAATATTTTCTAGGCAACATTTATATTGTAATAAAAATTTGAAATTTTTGCCTTGTGAGTGGTAATCAGCATCATTGGTTACTGTGAAATTGTAAATTTGACTTTAGGGATTTTCTGGGCATAAAGTCATGACCTGCAGCATATGTTTGTTCAGTTAATGTGATATTTCTATAATGCCTATTTTTCACATCAGCCCATCCTATACCAGAGGCCTAAAATTAATATACCAATGCTCACAGGTATATTTTAGTTATTAAGGAGATTGCTTAAAGTGTGTGTGTGTGTGTGTCACTGTAATTTTTGGTTTGTAAGTCTTAGTATTGCTATGTTATTGTTCTGTAAGTTTTCTTTGTTAGCGACTCTCTTTGTTAGCAGATTGGTACAAGCATTTGATGTAAGATTAGTTCTGAAATGATTTAATTGTCAGTAGTGTTTGGGAAATGTTTATGAGACATTCACTGACTTAGACAGCAAAATATATTTGTCTGAGACATCAGCAAATACAATGCAATTGAAGTGAGCATAGAGGCATATACTGTATGCATGCAATCACTTATGCAGAGAGATCTTCGCTTTCAATGTTATTAATTAGTGCAAATGTTTCCTTATTTAAAATGGTCCAATGAAAGGAGACTACCATACAAGGCACTCTACACTCAAATAGAAGGAAACAAAGGAAGAGGAAGACCCAGGAAAAAGTGGATGGACAACATCAGAGAAGACATGAACATGAAAGGAATTATAATAGTAGAAGGAAGACGATTGACAGAAGATAAAACTTCTTGGAAGCATTTTGTGTCTAGCTATTGCCGATGATGATCTGGCAGAAAGCAAAGATGATGATGATGATGATGATGATGGTGATGATGATGAATGAACAGTTAGTAATTACTAACACAATTACAATTACAGTACTTATAATTACAATTATAATTAATTGCAATTAGTAATTACTAATTGTTTATGGGACTATTAATTAATAATTAATGTATATTAATATATTTGTCTTGCAGGTTACAGCATTGATTAACTATAGGAGATTCACTATGAAATTAATTCAGGGACCCATTAAAGTATAGTAATTGCTGAAAGATTAGGTTTGTCATGATGGCTGAATCAGTCTTGGAGCAGTGTGACAGATGCATTCCTGAAAGTCCTAACTTTGGTAATTTTGTTAAGCTACAGGCTTCATCATAACCTTATGCCATAATTTTCAGCTTCCCGACAATTTATTCAGCTGCAGCTATAATAATCACAGCCTACACAATGGACAAACAAGGAAGTTTGCAATTGGAATTAATGCACTGCGGCTCCAAACCTATTTATATTCATGTTAGTCTAAATGGTATTCAATGAAAATCAAAACTGAAGCAGGCAGGCTTTTAGGCCAGTGGTTCTCAAACTGGGGACTGCGGTCCCATAGGGGACTGCCAAGCAGTTTTGGGGGGATCATAAGGGGACTACTTTCTCAAGATATCTCACCAACACCTCAGAACACAAAACACACTGATGGCTCTAAGAGTGCTGATTCCATTTCAATTTAAATTTGATGACTAGGATTTGCAATTTTCCGATTAAATAAATGATTAACAAAACATGTAGCCTATGTGCTAATTACAGTTAATTTAAAATTAAAATTTTATTAAGTTCACAAGTCATCACAAAAATTTCTAAAGTACCGCCACACAAGAAATCCTAAAAGTTCGAGAACCGCTCAGACTATCTATCTTCTGATTGGCTGTCGAAGAATTATTGATGTGGTCATGTTAACAGTATACGATGGTCACAGTCCATGGTTTAAATGAATAGTCCAAAGACTCTTGAAGCCCTTTTTTCTAGGCTGCACGATATTTTACATGCTGAATTGAATTGGAGAAAAAAATGAATAAATTGGAGAGATGTCATGGAGAAGTCTATAGCTGGACACAGCTGGAGGAGGAAGACCTGACCTGACTTGACCTGATATTTCAGAATTTATAGACTGACTTGACATCTTTCTTTGGTCATGATTAAATGATCAGGTCAGAATTTTGTATGGCTTGCACAGCATAAGGACAAAGGGCATGTGTGTATTTTTGCACCAGCATGTGGATGCTGTAGTGCATATGTATGTACTTCAAGGTATGTTTTGCACACGGTACAGCAAGTGTATAGTTAATTGGTCTGCAGCTGTAGTCCAAGGGAAAGGATGGTGTTTCATGTGAATTTGCTTAACCCCTTAACTGGGTATTTAACTGTAACTCAATGTAAATGAACGGATATATCCGGTGTCCCCAGTTAAGGGGTTAATTAAATGTTTTGACAATTATCATTTATAAATTTTAATATGCTGTCTGGTTCAGAAGACACCATAGTTCTTTATTTAAAAGAGCTCTGCGACCTTTAAAATCTGTCAACAATTTTGCACATGAATTTGTGCGTGATATGATGTTTTGAATTAATTATAATCATTTATTGATCGCAGAAGATCATGGATCTGCATTTGTTCCTCTTGATAGTGCTTTTGTTACAAATTGACTATCATCATCATCATCACTCATCATCATCATCACCATCATCACCACCACCATCATCTTCATCAATCATCATTGTCATCATCATTGCTCTCTGCCAACTCATTAGTGGCAATAGCTAACTGGAAGACATTTTCCAGGCCATTTTGTCCGATGTCAATTTTCTTCCTTCTGCAATTGTCAGCTGTTTCTCTTTCAGATCTTCTTTAATATTACATGTCCATTTTTTCTGGACCTGCCTCTTCCTGTTTTTTCTTCTTTGTACGTATGGAGTCCTTTTTTTGAGAAGTCTCGAGTCGTCCATCCTGTTTAAATGGCCATACCAAGTTAATCTCTTTCTAAGTTGACTTAACCATTGTAATTCCTTATAAATGATTTATCCAAAACCAAGGTTTGAACTTAGCTGCTCGAGCTATTCTCAGATTATTTAAACATGGTCACAATAATCGATTATAATCTGTTTCAACTTTTAATTCGTTTCATCACTTCTGAATTTTTGCATATCTATAGCCTACTGTAGCACTAGCATTGTCCAATTTCAAACAGGGTATCAATTTTATAATATTTTTGTGGTCTATAAAACCGGTAATAGAAGAAACCAGCTCTCTTAAGTGCCATCTTATCTCTCGATTGATTTTTTAGACATTTGACAGAGAATAGATTTCTGAAAGACTTTGTATAGTGTCGTTTCAAATGGCTCATTTTTTTGTAGCATTTCGAAAGCTCTAGAAAAACATTGAGACAGAATATATTGACAATTCTAGTACGGTTTGGCACAGCAAAGATGGGGACACAAGAACATGTGGTTTTAATTCGTTTCATAAACTCTTCTGAATTTTTGCATATCTATAGCCTACTGTAGCACTAGTCCTTGCATTGTCCAATTTCAAACAGGCCATGTTGGCCCACCCAATATTTGGCTTGTGGCACCCTCCATGTCTGTTTGAAACCAGTATGTTTGTCTGTGAAAGATTATTGTTTGACCCGTTGCAGGATTCGAATCTGTGCTCTGTGGCTTGAATCACGTTACATTTATGCGAGCGCTCAGTAATACTTTCTAGTTCATTTCATATGCCATCGACTCGCACTGGGTTATGTACGAAAGCTTTTCCAGTTACTAGTCCACAAACAAGAATTTGAGTCTACTGCCAGTTAGATGCGATAACTCATGCCTAAATTCAAACTCATGAAATCCTACCACATTAAAATCTCTTTACAAAGGCATTTTCATCTAACACCATACTCCGTTGTACCGCAGCTCACTTGGATGGATATTTTTTATATTGACTGATCGTTTTCTGATTAACCCCTTAACTGGCCGTATACTCCATTTTACATTGAGTTACAAATAAATGGCCAGTTAAGGGGTTAAATTGGAGCAGCAATTTCTTGCTGCCAGTCTTGTGATGGGGATTTAATTTACATTGTAGATGTAATTTGTATCAGTTCTTTAGCTTACAAGAGTAGGAAGTGGTCAAGGAACTCTTAGCATTGACTTTTAATTGCATGCTAGTAGCAGGTATTTACAGAGCCGCAAAGCTTTATTGCCGTAGATAAGATCCTGTATTTTATGTAATTTCACATTTTACATCCGGACTATGTTTAATATCTGGTTTCAATAATAATAATAATTATGAAGGATATATTTTGAATCGTCATTTTCACATGTGAAGCAAATTGTTACTATCATGCTTATGCATAGCAATATTCATCTATATGATCTGTTTCAGAGGGGGATCTAGGAGGGCTGCAGGGGGATACAGATGTCCCCTGGCGCCGAGGTGGGGAGCTCCAAAATTGGTTTAAGGTGGGATGTTCCGCTAGGGTGATGACCACCTTTTTTTTGCTTGTCAGGGTATTCACGGGTTGAATGAAGAATGAAGGGGCGCCAAAATGGCAGAATGGCAGCTTTTTTGCTTCTTATGATTTTTTGTCAAGTTGGGGGGGGGTGCCATCTGTATGTTTTGTCCCTAGGCGCCAGACACCCTAGCTCCACCCCGATCTGTTTCTTAATAGAAATCTATTAGTTTATGTGGAAAATATGACGGTCTTAATTTGTTTATCTGACCACAGAATGCAGAGTTTACACGTGATAAGCTAACTGTCTTATAAATGCTAGTTTAGTAGTGTCAACTCAGAGATGTTATAGCTCGACTGTTTAAAGGTTGAAAGTGGGATGTTCTGTTCTGGTCGCAGGCCTTCATTTCAAAATAAAATTTGTTAAATGGTGTAATGTTGCGAGATGAATTTAATTAAGACAGTTTAAATCAGTTCTTGGGTTTTATGGCTAATGCTGGTGAGCTGTGATCTGCTGTGACTGGTGCTACAGAAGCACACATACATACACAAACACACAGACAGAGACACAGACAAGGACATGTGGTGTTTGTATTTATTGTTGTTTTGGTGACAGCAGAGGATGTAACCAGTGTTTTATCCAGACTCTGGGTTGGGGGATGGAATTGACTTGGCTGTAGGGGAAGAGACACAGTTCAATGCAAAAATTTGTGTCAGTTATGTGATTTTGGGGAGGGGATTTTTGTATGTTTTTTTAGGATGGTGGTGGAAACTTCCCCCTCCCTCCCTCCCTCTATAAGGCCTACAGGTATAAAACACTGGATGTAACTGTTATGACTTATGAATGTGTTTTGAGATCAGCCTAGACTTTTGATTTGGTAGTAGTCAATGTTGTTGAAATAAAGCATAGTTTGCTGCTTTTAGTGTTTCCATTTTAACCCCTTAACCGTGTATTTAACTGTAACTCAATGTAAAATGGATGGATATATCCAGGATCCCCAGTTAAGGGGTTAAAATGATTTTTGAATTTATATTCATTAATATTGAAGAATGGGTTTGACCGGTTCAACGGGACATCTCTCGTGGTTTAATTGTTTCTATGGAGTTGACTGCTTTGATTTTGGATTACCGGTATATGCATTGTTGATTTTAAAGACAGCCAATTGGACTGTATATGCTCTGTTGTCTTGTTATAGTTTTCTAATGTTGCAACAGTCCTTTCTTACCGTTCCCCACTGACACTAATATCTTGAATTGACCTGGTCTTTTGTGGGGGGATTGAAGTCCCATCAATCGGTACCTCAGAGTATTAGAAATGGTGCTATAAAAGTGCATAATAATAATAATAATAATAATAATAATAATAATAATAATAATAATAATAACTTTTGATATTAATTAATTAATTATTAGTACAATCTGTGCAAGACTTTTAATGACAGAAAATGTTGGTTTTGCTGAATTTTTACAGTATTTTACAATAGTTGGATGGTTTGAGGAACAATTCGGTGCTATGGCTTCTACTAGTCCTGTCACCCGATCTGCTGCTGCTCTGGAAATGGACACTCCTTCCCAAATCCTTATCAGACCTTCGAAAGCTGACCCTGAGAAGCTTGGTATGTACCGTAATGAACTTCATTCATTCTGTTCTCTGTCTGTGTCTCTGTATCTCTGTACGTATTTGTGCTTGGCATTCTGTTCCCTGTCTCTGTCTCTGTATACGTATTTGTGTTTAGTCGGTTGTTGTGCGAAAACGATGGTTTTGGATGTAGAACTTTTTAGAAACTTGCAGAGAGACACTGAACAATATTTTGCACTGCAATTCTTATTTTTAGTGAGACTAAATTGTCTGAGTGTACTTCAAATTTATTATTCGCAGTAGTAGTTTCACCATTTGACTCTGCTCTAAGTTTTTGAGTGTCTTTATATTCTTATGTTCATTTCTTACTTACTGCATTCCAACAAGCATCTTTGAAGCATAGTTCTTGTAATTTCTTTCATCCTTTCGATCACTTGTGTAATGTCATTGTTCGAATCAAGTCTTATTTTAGAATGTGACCATCTAATTATGTTGTAATTTTGTTTTTAAAATCTCTTTCAGCCATGTCCTTCCTTATGATGTTTAATGCCTAGCTGGTCTTTCCACTTTTCTTCGACTTTGCCAGTCAAACTTGAATATGTATTATACAATGTTATGTTTTGTTTCAATGCATTTATATGGCGCCTGTCTGAGGGTTCACTTGCAAGTCTTTGAACTTTGTTTATGTTGACTGATGTAATAACAGGTTTCAGAACAGTCAGAAAGTTAGATATTGAACATGTATAGTATATGTTATTTGCAGAAAACGAAGTTGATAGGTTGGCTACCTTGTCAATTCTAAAACTTTTGACCATAAAAAAGTAACTGATCTAATTTTTTTGGTTTCAGAGGACCTTCTACAAAAGTTATGGTGACCTTGTTGTTCCTCTATGTTTTGTAGGAGTTTGGTGCAAGGAATTGATAAAAGAAGGTACAAAATTTGGACCAATTCTTGGCGAGAAAGCTTACGAGGTTGACGAATGTACGGATCCTGCTTATATTTGGGAAGTAGGTGACTTTGTTTACAAATGCCTCAAATTAAGCACAAACTTTTACGAGTTAATTTTGCCTACTCGTGTGGAATTTATTGTGGCAGAATTTTGTTGTTAATTTTACTCCTTTTTTTTGCACAAAAGCACATCAATATTTGCTATTTGATATGCAATTTTTATTCACTTTCATTTAGGAGGCGTTGTGGAGTAGTGGTAGAATTTTTGGCATGTAGTTGGAGGGTAGTGGGTTCGAATCTGACTTCGTAGTGACCTGGGGCAGGTTGTTCACCCCTGATTTGCTCCTAACTTATGATTCTTCACTTTGTGAATGACTTAGCAGCCATGTAATAATAATAATAATAATAATAATAATAATAATAATAATAATAATAATTATGATGATAATGATAATAATGATAGTGATGATGATGATGATAATGATAGTGATGATGATAATGATGATGATAATAATGCTGCTGCTTATGATGATGATGATGATGATGATGATGATGATGATGATAATAATAATAATAATAATAATAATAATAATATTATTATTATTATTATTATTATTATTATTATTATTATTATTATTATTATCATACTACTACTACTACTACTACTACTACTACTACTACTACTACTAATATTATTATTATTATTATATATGTTCTTTGCATTTTATTGATTGTTTTGAGTAATGTTGTTTTTCTATTGTTCTAAGATTGTGGATGTCGAAACAAAGGAGTTCTTGTTCTACATCAATGCCACAAAGGATTCTGGGAACTGGATGCGACACATCAAATGCGCCAGGTTCTTTGAGGAGCAGAACATTGTTTCAGAGCAGGAAGGAATTGACATCTTTTATCAGGCAATCAAGGTATACTGCATTTAAACTTTTCATTTACATTTATAGCCCACCTGTTCATATTCACCTTATTATTATTATTATTATTATTATTATTATTATTATTATTATTATTATTATTATTATTATTATTATTATTATTATTATTATTATTATTATTATTATTATTAATATTAATATTAATATTAGTTTATTAATTTTAGTAGATGATTGACATTGCTTAAGAATAAAGACTGCAGGTCAAGGACATGTGGACCATGTAGTAGCATGGGCAGTTTCCAGAAAAAATCCACAGATTTGGTATAATTTTGATATTTGAAGATTTTCCTTTAGCAGTCAGCAAACCAGTGACTTAGGCCAGGGTTCTCCAAAGATTTTTAGCCAAGGGCCACACTGCTGACTTCTTGAAGACTTGGCAAGCCACAAGCACATGAAACTTAATTTAGAAGAATAGATTTAGTACTATTTGCACATGTTCTTTATTTTTGCCGTGGGCCGGATTGCAGACCTTGGCGGGTCGTATCCGGCCTGCGGGCCGTTCTTTGGAGACCCATGACTTAGGCAAGTGATGTTTCCGAGGAGGCGTGTGCCATGTATTGTTACTGCTGTAAATGTAATGAAATCCATTTTGGATACTGCAGGATATTTCGCCAGGCGAGGAGCTGCTGACGTGGTTTGAGAAGTCGCCGCTAAGAAGAAAAAAAGGCAAGCGTAGAGTTTATCAGCCGCGTAAGTACTTTGCTCGCAGATGATTGGTCGGAATTAAAATCATTTACCGTCCTTTCAAATTAAAAAATGTAATGTGAAATTCATGCAACCACTGTTATATCTTCTGTTTTAAAATCTGAGAATGGTGAGTCACGATAGTTTTCCAGGGATGGGTATTTGCTAATTTAATGATGGGTCATTAACTGAGTTCTTTACACGATACATTAGCTCGGTTTTTATATTTTTCTTGGAGTAACACGTGTACCAAATTTACTAATATTTAATTATATTTTTAGTGTTGAAAAATTGAAACCTCTAATAATTTTTTATAGGCTTAAAATTGGCTTCATTGGCCGCTTTTAAAATCTTGATTCTAGGTGTATTTGACTAGGAAAATAAAAGATAACCCATGTATTCATATCATAAACAAAGGAACGTAATTCTGTTCATAATTACATAATTTAATCCATAACCCATGTAATCATATCATAAACAAATGAACGTAATTCTGTGCATAATTACATAATTTTATCCATAACCCATGTGATCATATCATAAACAAAGGAACGTAATTCTGTACATAATTACATAATTTGATCCAATGCTAAAAATGACAGTTACGATTGATTGTGTCGCTTTTCAGTCAAGCGAGGAAAAGCAGAGAAAACAAAGCCTCAGAATTCCCAACCACCTGCTGGATCTTCAAAGGCTGATGCTTACGCGGGTGTGAATTGCGTTTCCCAGAGGGGTAGAAAGCGCAATGTCAGGAAGTACTGGCAGATGGAAGACGATTCCGACGCTAATCGAGACAAAGAGAAACCAGAAGAGAGCGAGGACGATCTGGCGAAGGACCTTTCGGATGAAGACCAGAAAGCTGCCGAGATTAAGCTGCCTGGAAAGACAGCGGAAAACCCGGTGGAAGAGCCTTCGCCGGAGGAGTCGTCGACAGGCTTTTTCCAGTTCGAACTTCGGGTTACTCAGATGGGAAGAAACCGGTTGGGACGGAAGGTTTTCCAGTGTGACATCTGCTCCGGAATCTATCGACACGGTTTCAGTCTGAAACGTCACTACATTCGCAATCACATCAACTACAAGTATGTGTCGCAGGTCGACCGATTGAACTGCGGCATCACCTCTGACCCTCGGCTACGACCCGAGATCGAAGGAAGTCTCGGAGAAAGGCGTAAAGGTCGATGGCGTAAAGATCGAAGAACGTGCTGAAGAAGAACCAGAAGAAGAAGAAGAAGAAGACCAAGTTACGAAATCGCAAATGGCAAGTAACTCTTTAAAGACGGAATACGACGCACGAACGGACGGTAAAATCCCAGATGGAGACGGAACGGGATCGGCCAATGCGGAACATTCTCGGGCGGAAAACGGCGACGTCACCGCCGAAGACAAGATGAGACCAAGTCCGTGTTCGTCGCCGAGCGTAAACGGAGCCGTTAAAGTTGATGGAAGGGAGGACAGTATCGAATCAAAGCGCAGATTCTTGCTCCCCGGTTTGTACCAATGCAACATTTGCGATAAACTGTACAACACCGTGGATCAGTTGATAGACCATATTCTCAGCCATCCTAAGGTTCCAAACAAAGAGAAATTTGCCTGTCAACATTGCAGCATGAAGTTTAAATACCGGCAGAACCTCATGAGGCATGAAGTTGTCCATACTGGTCAGTGTTTCTATATATTTTGGTCTCCATTTATAATGGGGGTCGGGATTATTATTATTATTATTATTATTATTATTATTATTATTATTATTATTTTTATTTTTATTATTAGTGGTGGTGGTGGTGGTGGTCGTAGTAGTGGTAGTAGTAGTAGTTGTAGTAGTAGTGGTAGTTGTAGTAGTAGTAGTAGTAGTAGTAGTAGTAGTAGTAGTAGTAGTAGTAGTGGTAGTAGTAGTAGTTGTAGTAGTAGTAGTAGTAGTAGTAGTAGTAGTAGTAGTAGTAGTAGTAGTAGTAGTAGTAGTAGTATTGCAGCGATTATTTGCCTGTTCTGTTTTCTTAGGTTTATTTTTCTTAAATTTCCAGGGTTTTGAGAGTGAAGCAAAATCATTGTAGAATTCTTTATATGTTGATTATAATCAAAGATAGATTTCTCTATTAAAGGCAACATTGGATATATCGGTTGGATGATATATTACGTTGCGCAAACATATCGTGTCTTTGCAGATTTCGTGTTCCAGATTTTACACATCAAATCCACTGTCTGTCCATAGTTATTGCAGAGGTGCTGTCCTGAGACAAATGTATTCACAGTAATTGTAACTGAGAGTTACAGGAGACTTGGAAATTATCTCACTGTAAAATGGCTGCATTGTGGGGAAGAATTTAGAAGTTATTTGTGTCAAGAAGCATTATTACATTAAATTCGGTTATAAATATTACTGTACATGGTGTAATTATCTACAGGGTGGTACAAAAAGAACTGGACTAGTCACATTTAAGTTTGCATTTATTTTAGTCCGTTTTTTTTGTGCCACCCTATAGGAACAGATAATTTTACTGATAAGCTGATGCTATGTTCGGCATGTTATGGTGGAGTGTTCTGTTGAATGTTCGGTCAAATGTTCCGGTTGAGTGCTTGAAATGGACTGTTTTCTTCCACGCAGGTGCCAAACCATACACCTGCAACCACTGCAACAAGAGGTTTCCGACGCTGACCAATCAGAAGAGACACGAACGCATTCACAAAGGTCAGAAGTTCACGTGCTCGCAGTGCCCCGGAACTTTCACGCAAACCGGTGACCTGAAGAAGCACATGTGCACGCAACATCCGGAAACGTACCACGAATGCGGCTACTGTGCCAAGTACTTTTCCAGCGAGTCCGTCTTGGCCGGTCATCTGCAGAAGGTGCACAGCAAGGACATCGGTGCCAACCACCAGAAGGTCTGCGCCCGCAGAAAGGCGCACAAGGCCGGTCTGGAGAGAGACCGAGCGGAATCCAGGAGGCTTGCGTCCAGTCAGGCGGAAGGCCACCGCTCCGGATCGTCGGACGCGTCGTTGCAGTTCGCCTGCACGGTGTGCCGCAAAGCGGTTTCGCGACTACTCCAACATGTGCCGGCACAGACGCCTGGCGCACGAGCGCGAGGCGTCGCGTCTCGAGTCGCAGTGGGGAAGTTTGGACGACGGAATCTTGGACGACGGAGGAGGGGGATACTTCTCCGACACGGACTCGCAGCCGGACGGCGACAAGAGCGGACGCGCTCCAGGTGTACTTCTCCGGCGTGTCGCACAACATATCGAACAATCTTCGGAATTTCATCGAAGGCAGGGAGGAGCAGCTGAGCAGGGCGAGCTCTCATATACGATGGAAGCAGAAGAACGCTGCCGAAACCGAGATAACGCCGGCCGATATTAACCTCGAGGAATTCAACTTTCCCCATGGATTTCAAATTCGACAGCTTTCCGAACTGTACGAAGCGTCAGCGACAAAGACGATGCAGACGTTGGACGACGAAACATCTCCGAAAAATGTGCCGACGTGCAATAATAAATGCAACGGCCATCTTGCAACTGATGCAGGTATAAAATCCGAGTCGCTTGCAATCGCCAAGGATGATCCACTTACGAAGGAAAAGCCTTTTGCCGCACCTTTAGCGATCCGCGTACCTGAAATCAGGTCTTGTTCTGAGTGCCATTCCAGTTTTCATAGTACTGCAGCACTGTTGAGTCACATGAGTGAAAATCATTGTCAGTCTAAGAGTGACATCTCAGACCTGTCTGGTGACAATGCAGGCGATTGTGCGCGGTTAATTACAGCATAAAGTGTCAACAGCCAAGCGACACACCTGTACAGGTGGTAGATTTACCTGGCGGCGACGAAGCGCCTCTGGACCTCAGCGTTCCTTCTACTCCGGACACGGCTGCTATCCGGCCCGCTTTGGTTTCCGCGGATTCGAATAACATCGGCAAAACCGCGATCGAAGGCGAAAAAAATTGGTGCGATGCCGAGAAAGGAGCGCCAACAACCCCGGACAAGAAGTATTTGTGCCTCGTTTGTTTTTGAATTCGTCCGCCTGGCCGACCTCAGCGAACACCAGAGGGAGCGGCACGCCAGCGTCGACTGCCGACACGCCGAGGTCGATCTGAACTTTAACACGACCTTGTTTCGGCGGCCGACTCCAGTTGGAGCCCTCAATGTTTCGTCAAGCCAACTCCCAAAGCTACAAGGTGGGTTTATTTATCTGCTGTGAACATTTGTAGATGAGCAGGTTCATTGAGCTGTACTCAGGAGTTAGTGGAGTACAGTACTTACTTGATCAAATACTTATTTTGCTTTCTGCTTCTTGTAGTTGCCTTAAATTCTGCAACAAGTACTGTTTTGATGATTTTTTCTGTTGAAATTTTTAATTAGGTCCAATACTATTTGATATTATTTAATATTTAGCTATTAAATATTTATTTTTACATTTTCAAATAAATTCTTCTCCCTACTGAGATAAATAGCCCTCAGTTTAATTACCGGTACCTTGATGTTGTTTTGAATTTATTTACTGTACTACCGCTTTCCGTCATTTTTAGATGCTCATTTTCAGACTAAAATCTCTGTAGTATTTAAATTTAGCGGTTGCAATAGAATTTGTCTGGCATATTGTTTATGAAAGTTGGAGCAATAGACCATACTCATTTTAGTATGTGTATTGGTATTGCATTGTATTGTAATGTATTGTATGTGTATTGGTTTTATATCTCAAGATTCACATCTGTTGAATATGGCAGTCAATCTTTCTACTTACCTCAAACAAACATCAACAATTTATGTAGTTATTTTATTGCTTTTTCTGTGGCCATTTTGAAAATATAGGACTTTGTTTATACTTCATTTGTCGATGTTTTTATCTACTGATTTTAGATTTTAATTTGTAAATAAAATTTGAAGTTAATTTTATTGCTTGAAATATTGTGTTATTTGAAATATTGTGTTGTTTCTCTTTTGATTTTAGAAGATCAGAGCTCGGCTGATTCTTCCTGCGTTTGCACGAAATGTCGCAGTCAGTTCTGTTCGAGTGAACTGCTGCACGAGCACATAGCAGACTGCGGCGACTACTGGCGCCACCTCAACACCCGCGTCACGTGGGTGTTCGTGCTGCGCGGCAGCGAAGTGCCGGTGGAGAAGGCGGTAAAGAAGCGCGGCAAGTTCCACTGGAGCAACAGCCCGGAGGAGTCGTCGCGGAAGCAACTCCAGCGGATGTTGCTCCAGCAGCACGTCGGCGACGACGCGCCGCCGCCGGGCAACTCGACCGGCAGAGGCGGTCGGTTCGGAAGGTCGGCGGCACGGACGAAGAGCCTCGAGTCGGCCGACGACGACACGGCGGACCTCAGGCGCTGCCGGTGGCGGCACGGCCACCAGTCCGCCTACAACCCGCGCCGACACGTGCGGCGCCGCGAGATGGCTGAGCTGGTCGACGTGCAGAAGTGCCGCGGGTGCGGCGAGGAGTTCAAGACGATCCTGCAACTGGAACGGCACATTCCGGTCTGCGTTGAGAAGAATCGAATCAAGGACCTGCATTCGGAACGGGCGGAAAACGGCGAAAATTCCCACGAAGAGAACGACTACGACCCGAACAAGCACATGTGCATATACTGCGAACGTCAGTTCACGTATCTCCGAACGTTGAAGAAGCACATCGCGGACAACTGCCCGGTACGGAAGGAATTCGTCGAGAAGAGAGAATACATCGACAAGGAGTGGGAACAGGAGATCAGCAGCAAGGTCCAGGGTGGCGGCAGTCGTGACTCAGGGCAGGCCTTTGGCGAGACGGTTGCCGGTGACGAGGGCGATAGCGGTATGGACAGCAAGTGCAGCAAACGCCGCAAGAGGGGCAACAACTGGGGCTGTAGGGCGAAGACGAAGAAGAGCTTCAAGTCGTCGCGGTCTTCGGATGACGGCGACTCGCTGTTTGGCTGGGAAGATGCGTTTCTTAGTACTTGGAGCAAGAAAGAAGGTAACCACTTAAAAGTCAACAGCGGCAGCATCGTTGGCAGAAACAACAAGGGCGAGAATTTTCACGACGTACAGAAACCAGGCGGCGAAGCGCTGTGCGAAAATGTCAATCCAAACGTCGACGTGTCGCCGGCTTTGCAGAAGCTTTTGACAAGCGATTTTCTTTCAGGTGCTGAAGAGAAACCGACGTCGTCGTCTGAGGAGTCAAAGATCTGTCCTGCCGACGGCACGTCGGTTTCCGATGTCGAACCTAAACCGGCTTCTCCCGGTTCTCGTGAGGTTAACGACCGCGAGTCTTCTCCGCGCCAGCAAGACATCTGCAAAGATTCAGGTTCAGATGTCGCTTGTTCGGAAAAACTTCAGATGGCGGACTTTGATGCGTCAACAGCAAATGCAGAGCATGTAATCGTCACTGAAATTCAGGCAGAAGAAACCGAGAGTACAGTTTCTGATTGCGTACATCAGGGGTGCACAACCTTTTTAGGCCGAGGGCCAAATTTAACATTCCCAGAGTACTCGCGGGCCAGAATTTCGAAAATGCGTGTTTTATATAAAATATATTGTATATAACCATAATATTTATATAAATCAGCAAATCAAGCAAAATTAACTTTAATAAATGCTATAATGAACTACCGGTAATGCTTCATAAAACACCAGTTTTTTTACTTACTACCTTCTATAACACAAACAGTAATTCCTCAGTCTGCACAATCTAATTCTGCCCGCACATAAACTAAGAGCTGTACAGTATCAGTGTTATCTGTGCTCTCATCCAAAGCTACTGAAAAATATGTGCACCTAGCTAATCTGCCAATCTACTGCTCAGTAACGTCTGTTGCAAGGTCATCAGCTCGGCGTTGAATTGTCATTCTTGATAATGGAACTTGACTGAAAAGACTGGCGTTTTCTGGGCAAATTCCAGTGCAGATGCTTAGGAGTCAATCTCTAACAAAACTGCGAAAGTCTGCGAAAGGCCGTGATGACCTTGCAATTAGCTGGGCCACTTTGCAGCTGGCCCGTGTAAAACACTTTGATTCTTGCGACTTCCTTGTGAAAAAACTCTGTTCGGTTGACAGAGTCTTCTTTAACAGTTCAATTTTCTGTTCCCGCAACTCACCCTGCAGTTCATCATAAGCAGCGGCATGTTTCTTTTCAGAGTGTGTCATCGGCAGTTATACTCTTTCATAACAAAAGTGCATATTAAAGTTAATAATTAAACACACTGAGTTGCCATTAAACGCGTCCATAAAGTACAGACGTGTCCATTCCTCACTGAAATGTCGCTGTTCTGCCTCAGTCTTACGTTTTTTAGTTTCGAACTTAGACATTCTAGACTTACTGCAGTGACAATTTAAATGTATAAAGCACGTTATCGAAGTAGTTTATTATCGCCCGTCTCTGTGTCACGTTGTTAGGCCTATAGGTCACATTTTTGTAAGTAGTCCAACATATATGAATAGGTCAGTCAGCAGATACCCAATTTCTATACCAAAATTACTGTTCTCGGGCCAGTTTTCTGTTATTCGAAATTGTACCGCTGGGCCGGCAGAACCTTTTGGCGGGCGGTTTTCTGTGTTGGAAATTGTCCCGCGGGCCAGAAAAAACCCTTCGGCGGGCCGGATTTGGCCCGCGGGCCAGTGGTTGTGCACCCCTGGCGTACATGATTCAGATGCTGTTGTGCACAGCAGTGCAGTTTCTATTGAAGAAGCCATTGCAAATACCGACAATACTGATAGCCAAAATGAGATCGACTGCAATAATTTTGAAGAGAAAGAGTTGGAACAAGAACAGGAAGAAGTCTTCAGCGTAAGAGCAAGAAAACGGAGAGGACCAAGGCTCACAATGAAGACCAGAAAACGAAAACCTGTTGTCAATGAGCAAAAAGTGAAAGCGCAGAACAACTAAAGCAGATAATTGAAAAGTGCTGCTTAGAGTCATGAATCAGTGTTTATTCTAGGCCTTCTGTGAGGGGAATTCCCTCCCCAAGTTTGAAACCCCCAAAAATTTATGTCTGCTGGGGTGGAAATTTCCCCCAAAGTGTGGAGACTCAGACCTTGTCCCCCCAAACATTTCAAAATCCCCCGCCAATGTCAAGGTGGCTAGAATAAACACTGGTCATGAATAAGTGAGATGCATTGATTGGTTTGTGGCGAATTTGGCCTTGGGTCACGTGCGACTGTGTTTTGGAAGAATATGGATTTTTGTTGACTTTCACAAATCTCAGAAGTTTGTTTTGTACTGGAGTAGAGGCAACATTGCCATGTTAATGTAATATCTGCGATGCCCCAAAATTTACAGTTAATAGAATGAATTTTTCGATTTTCTGTCGTACGTGAACTGTGCATAGGATTTTATTATAAACATGCAATATTTGTGCCCTAACAAATATTCTGAGATTTTACTACTGTATACTGTGGCTAAATATTCTTTATATTATAATTATTTATTGGTTATTTATTTTTATTATTATTGTTGTTATTATTATTATATCTTTCATTTACTATCAGTACTCTAAGTGGTGGTTCTACATAAATTTATGTATGTTTTGGTATTCCCTGTTCTTTTAGTTGACTTACTTACTGTTGTTATCTCCACCTTCAACATGCCATAGGCCTATCCAAAATAAGTTGATTTTTGATTTGGGATCGGATATTCAATAGTCCTAACATTCAGCATGTAGGCTAACTGTCTGATTTTCGTAAGACAATTGAAACTTCTGGTCTGGGAATAGTGCAGCATTCACTAGCGCGTTTCTTACAGGAAAACGGTGCCTTCCACATTATTATAATTATGTCCAATGTCTTTGCTATATTGTCCAAGCCTTCTCCAATTTCAATTTGTTTCTCTTTCTGTCCAGTTGAGCATCGTGAGATCTGCCAAAGTCATTTACAGTAGAACCTCGTTATATCGAAGTTCAAGGGACCGTGATAAATACTTCGATCTATCCGAGGTTCAATATATCCGATTCCTGTATCATTAACACTGTTTTGGCGGGACCGGCGCTCAAACTTCGATATAAACGTGATTTCGATATAACCGAGTTCGATATAACGAGGTTCTACTGTACATGTAATTGCAACAGCTTCAATGTTAACATTTATTGCCCATATTTTGTAACTGGTCCAGTGGCGTAGCCAGGATTTCTGGAAGGGGGGTTTGGTTTTCATTGTGACCAACTTATAAAAAATCTTGACAAGGAAAAAAGGGTCATCATCAGCCGTATTTATTTCTACTTTACAGATGCTGACTAGCAAAAAAGGGTCATCAACGTACCGGCCAAGGGGGTTTGCCACCTCAAAATCGCGTCCATAAATTTAAAAATGCATGGAAACACGTTAAAAATTTTTCGCCTGCAGCCAAGGGGGTTTTAACCCCCCAACCCCCTCGGCTACGCCACTGAGCTGGTCAATCCATTGCTTTTTACAGTGGCATATTTTGTCAGTGTCTTTTTTGCCTATCGTTTTCATGGCATCCATATCTGTGAGATTTTCTATCATCACCACACCAAGAAAGCATAGCATCATGCCTTTTGCTATGTATAGAGTGGACCAGTTAGGGGGGCGGGGCGGGACGGAGGTAGGGCGTTGGGAACAAGTGACCACAAATTTTCTGTAATGACCCGGTCTTTTGCAGATAAATTTGAAGTACCATCGATTGATACCCTTGGGTATTAGAAATGGTGCTATAGAAGTGCATAATTATTTTCTCCTTTCTCATGCATATAGGCACACTATATCGCTGAAATCTGCCTGTACAGTAGTTCATTTTCAGCTATGAAATTTTTAACATTGTTAATAGCAACATATTAGTAATTTTATGTAAAACAGAATGTAAATAATGGCAGTTGTATATTTAATAAAGCTATCTTGTATTGCATTGTTAAACTTGTTATTGTTCTATTATTTTGCTGTTGAATTAAATAACATGTCAAAATTACTAGGATTATTGTTATTAACTATTATTACAGTACTGTTCGTATTATTTAAATTTGAAACTGTATGAAACATTGTTTTAAAGTTGAAAATCCTCCATGATTATGGGCCATGTTCTTCACTGTCCTTTAAGCCTTAGTGCACTGTTCGTCATGTTGTGACTTTTTAGGTTGAAGGGCCCCATTAATAATTTTTGCATTAGGGCCTAAAAATCCTAGCTATGCCACTGAAGTCAATGTTATTTTGTTATTATTATTATTATTATTATTATTATTATTATTATTATTATTATTATTATTATTATTATTATTATTATAAAGCATGAAATTATTCTATTATTATGAAATTATTATTATTACTGCATTATAAAATGAAATTGTTGAAACCCACTCACTGTGCAATTTATTGCTGAGCTGTAATATGAGCATGCATATCTGATATTTGTAAATTTGTAAATAAATTATTGTTATTAAGTTGAAGGCATTTGTCCAGGTTTACTTTTCTAAATAAATAAATGTGTATACTATTATGCATGCCACTAATTTGCCAATGTGGCAGAGAGAGAGAGAGAGAGAGAGAGAGAGAGAAGAGAGAGAGAGAGAGAGAGAGAGAGAGAGAGAGAGAGAGAGAGAGAGAGAGAGATGTCGATTATTGCAGGTGGCTGTAGGCCCAAGGCGATGGGCATAATTAACACGAATACAGGATTTTTTCTGGTCTCGCAAAACGACCCTTTGTGATGCTGCTGCTCTAGAACAAACTATTGGAGCCAGTGGCGTAGCCACGGGGGTGGGTTTGAGGGTTAACCCCCCCCCTTGGACGGCGGACAAAATTTTTTTGATGTATTTCCATGCGATTTTTATTTTTAGGCGATTTTTGATGTTAAAATCTGCCCCTTGGCGGTCATCGACGAAATTTTTTTTCAAAACCCCCTTCCGGAAATCCTGGCTACGCCACTGATTGGAACTATTTCAGAGACGTTGATGGGTCAAATGCTGTGCTTCGGTGCGTTGAACTCGTTCTGACCTATGAACTGTTACGCCGATACCCGAACCGGTACGGCCTAACGATTTGTAGCTAACGACGGGGCACCATACTGTATTTACGGACCACTTACCGGCAATAGCGTAACCTGGGATTTAAATAGCATACGCCACCGTCTTGATGGCTTAATTACTCCGAGTAGGCTGCGTCTCTGTCTTGTTTGTTCAGAGACGAGAGATTTTCCGGCGATTCTATTTCATCCTGGTTTTAAACAATCCAGGATGCATATATTCAAGGACACCCAAGAAGAGCTCTCGCGCAGGAAATTTACTTAAATTTCTCATACCCGGACCGTTCTTGGTAGGTATACTCGTGCTTTTTCAGAGTACGCGCCCCCTCCAAAAAAAAACTATAGTAGAACCTCGTTATATCGAAGTTCAAGGGACCGTGATAAATACTTCGATATATATCCGAGGTTCGATATATCCGATTCCTGTATCATTAACACTGTTGGCAGGACCGGCGCTCAAACTTCGATATAAACGTGATTTCGATATAAGCGAGTTCGATATAACGAGGTTCTACTGTCCTCATTCTCGCGCAGTCGTTGGCACTAGCTGTTTCTCAGTGTGTGACTCGGGAATGCATTACCAACATCACTTAGTATAACTAACACTTTATCATCTTTCAGATCCGGTCTTGAAACATACCTAATAATATAATAATAATAATAATCATGTGTTTTTAAATGGTTTAGGAGGCTAAGTAAGCCTGTGTGAAAACCACTGATGTAACCATCTGCATTCAATAACCTAGTTTATCGAGATAGCCTTTGAATCCGTTTACTGTTTCAACTGTCACTCCCACCCCGTCCAAACTGTTCCGTTTGTCCGCAACCCTTGCACTAAAAAAATTTTTCTTTCTTGGACCAACCCTCTGCTTAAACAATTTGCATTTGTGGCCTCTTGTGCTGCTATAGTGTGCCAATGTAAAGAATCGATCATATGGCACATCTACTTTCCCAGTCATTACTTTGTATGTTTCTATCAAATCCTCTCTCTCTCTCTTCTCCTACCTGTTGAAGTTTTTTGTAGCTTAAATTATGGGTTTAATCTTCGTTGCTCGTCTTTGCCTTTTTCAGGGGATTCTTTTTTTCCAAGAATGGAAATTTTAAACTGAAATTTTTGGATGATACTAATGACAATAAAGTTTAACATTAGCCTTTGTCACGGCTAACTATTGACTTCCTCCCAGTCTTGTCAGCATTGGTGAGAGTCCATGGATGATTATAAACTTCTGTTTATAAAATCATTATTTTCAAGGATTATTAGGCCTAAATGTAAAAAATAATTTTAATTTTCATATATCTTTTTAATTGTATTTTATACGTAAGGTTAGCTTATGAATTAAGGTAACTATAGACTTATTGTTGACCTTGCATTTGGAGGTAGAAAGTTCTGGGCTGAGAATAGGGGAGCAGTTCTAGTCCAGGGTTTAATCTAGTGGCCGTTTCCGGGGGAAATTGCCCTTTCCCCCCAGAAATTTCAAATTTCCCGGAAATTGTGGCATAACACATCAACCAACAGCAGCCCCCTAGCTCACTTCCCTCCGGCTTTGTCAGTCCCCCCCGAGTCCAGAGTCTAGATTAAACACTGTAAGAACACTGTTTGTGTTAAAAATCGAGCACTGACTCTGATGCAATGGAACAGTGGGGGTTTCAAAATAAAACCCCCCATCTATTTCCCATGCGAACTGTTAGACCTATTTCAGTACGTCACCTGCTGATGTCACATAGCCTTGTTATTCATTGTGTGCTGACCTTCTTTAGCATTGATTAGATGGGGGTAATTTGAGCGCCCTGCGAGGCATTAATTATAGCTTCTGACTCCTACGCGACTCAAATGAGTCAAATCACAAAACTGAAGAGACTCAACTCCTGGAATTAGCTGTGAGAGGACCTGCCGGATTATAAAGCCAGACACTGATTCAGACACAAAACACGAAAGATCCGGTAAGGTCAGAGATAGGATTTCGATGTGTAATAAAATGTTTCAATAATTGTGTTGTGAGCAGATTCGTTGATACGGACATATTCTACAGGAAATAACAGCTACAATTTACTTTTATAATCATTTCAAAGAATTTGGGAACACAAACGAATACGGAACAGATTAATGATTATATGAACACACCATAGTAGTAGTAGTAGTAGTAGTAGTAGTAGTAGTAGTAGTAGTAGTAGTAGTAGTAGTAGCAGTAGTAGCAGTAGCAGTAGCAGCAGTAGCATAACAGCAGCAGCAGCATAATAAGCAAGCAGCAGCAGCAGCAGCAGCAGCAGCAGCAGCAGCAGCAGCAGCAGCAGCAGCAGCAGCAGTGCAGCAGCAGTAGCAGCAGCAGCAGCAGCAGCAGTGGCAGCAGCAGCAGCAGCAGCAGCAACAGCAGCAGCAGCAGCAGTGGTGCAGCAGCAGCAGCAGCAGCAGCAGTGGTGCAGCAGCAGCAGCAGCAGTGGTGGCAGCAGCAGCAGTGGCAGCAGCAGCAGTGGCAGCAGCAGCAGCAGTGGTGGTGGCAGCAGCAGCAGCAGTAGCAGCAGCAGCAGCAGCAGTAGCAGCAGCAGCAGCAGCAGCAGCAGTAGCAGGCAGCAGTAGCATAGTAAAACAGTGGTAGCAGAGCAGCAGCAGTGGTGGTTCCTCCATTTTAGGTGAAAATACACGTAGTAGTAGGCCTTTTCCTCCATTTTAGGGTGAAAATACACGTGGGTTGGCCCCAGAGAGTTCTGTTAATCAGAGTCGGTTTTAGCCTCTAAGCAGCCTATGCCATTGCACGGGGACGCCAAATTTTGGAAGTGGGGGTGCAGAGGCACCCCTGGAAAAAATTAGGGGATGCACTAAACCTCCTGGAAGATGATGAGGCTCTATTAAATTTTTTTCTTTTGCTTATCAAGATTTATGGGGACACGACGATGGAAGGGTGATGACCTTTTTTGCCTGTCAAGATTTTTGGAAAGAAGAGCAAGGATAAATGAAGGGTGATGACCTTTTTTTGCTTATCAACAGATTTTTTAATGATGATTGATTTTTTTAGCTTTTTTTGAAAAATGCACCCCTGCTGAACATTCGTTCGGACGGGCCTGGACCTGGGGGGGCGGCCATTTCGACATGACAGGTTTCAGCTACAGTAGTTGTAATTGGCAACTCTTAACTCACTCATATAATTATATATACTTAACTCACTCACTCACTCATATATATATATATATATATATATATATATATATATATATATATATATATATATATATATATAGTGCCACTAGAACTAAGGAAATAGAATACTCATGACAGTTTCCACGATGTTTTTATATAGACAAACCGATGTCTTTAGAGCCTAAAACTAAAAAAAGTAATCGAGCTTCCTCTACTCTCTCTCTCTCTCTCTCTCTCTCTCTCTCTCTCTCTCTTCTCTCTCTCTCCACTTCTTTAACATGGGCGTCCGGACGGGGTGCAAGGGGTGCAATTGCAGCCCCTGGAAAAATAGTGGAGTTGTGAAAAAGGTAAAATTGACATATATATATATATATATATATATATATATATATATATATATATATATATATATATATATATGAGTGAGTTGAGTTATATATATATAATTATATATAATTATATATAATTATATATATATATATATATATATATATATATATTCCTGTGATGATATAATAACCACCAATACATGTCAAAGCTTGCTCGCGCTTGTAGAAGTCGACATCATAACTGCGTCTTTAATAACTGCCTAAATTACTCTTTGTCCCTGCAATCGCTATAGTCAAGAACGGTCGAAGGACGCTGGTTGTTTATTTCTCGAGGATCCTTG
Organism: Metaphire vulgaris; assembly: GCA_018105865.1. Lineage (NCBI taxonomy): Eukaryota > Metazoa > Annelida > Clitellata > Crassiclitellata > Megascolecidae > Metaphire > Metaphire vulgaris. The sequence continues at coordinate 3,405,976 of CM030853.1, forward strand.
ACCGAATCGGAATTCTGCATAGGCTCGCCGATGTGCCAGGGCCGACCAGGGGCGTAGCCAGGAATTTGATTTGGGGGCTATAAAGTGATTGGTGTATACATCTTTAAAAACACATTAAAAACTTTAAGGTAGACTGATTTTTGTTGGGGGTATATAAACCGATATACCCCCACCCCGTCGCTACGACTCTGGGGCCGACCCTGGTAGTGATCAGGGTGACCCAAAACCAAAGAAGAAAATGGTTTTCGCAATAAAATAGAGCACAAAATGACCGATTTGTAACAGGGTTTCACCTCCAGCAAAGGTCATTGTCGTCGCCCTGATAATTATTATAAACGGTGCAATTTGCTTTGAAGTTAAGGACTAAGCTATTATGACCTCGTTGAATCTCTGGGAATTATTGCCAGCCAGTTTCTGTGATCAGTCTATACTCTATAGGCATAATTCATGGGCGCCCGCACATTGGGGCAAGAGGGGGAACTTGCCCCTCCTTCTGGAAAATAAAAATGCCAATATTTCCCATTGAAATTTGAAAACCTTGCTAAAATATTAATCGTGACCAATGTGTCAAGATGTGTTTTGCCCCATCTTGGAAAAATTTATGTGGCATAGCCATGACTATTATGTTTTGCCCCTCCTGGAAAAATTTCTGTGGGCGCCCATGGCATAATTGATTATAAACAACCAAACACACAAAACATGAACACAAATAAAAACCATAATAATAATTGCTTGTCTTATCTTGTGTGATCAGTCTATAGGCCTAATTGATTATAAACAATCAAAATCATAAAGCATGAACACATCTAAAAAACCATCATAATAATTGCCTGTCTTATCTTGAAGCATCAGTGTTGATGCTTCAAGATAAGACAGGCAATTATTATGGTGGTTTGACATCTCAACCAGAACCATCTGAACCAGTGTTTAATCTAGGCTTTGGACTCAGAGGAGGGGGAACTGAAAAGCCGGGTGGGGGGAACTGACAAAGCCGGGGGCGATTATGCTAGGGGCCGCTGTTAGTCCATGTAGTATTCCAAAATTTCCGAGGGGGAATTTGAAATTTCCAGGGGGAAAAACGGCCTAGATTAAACACTGATCTGAACCGTTAGCGCCCCTAGCGGGTTTCACACAGGCAGTAATGCCGCCTACGCGGCTAAGAACCATGCTAAGTTTTTTTTGCTAAGTTCGATAATTACTTGGCGGCTTAGACTGAATCAAAAGTGCCGGTGAAATCGTTATCGATAGTTACCGTATCAGGCAACCGTAGTCTCACCAGCGAGGGCTGCCAATGGGATGGGGAGCCATCTAAGACAACGTCCCAGGCACCAATACACCAAGCTCACCACTGTGTGTGTGTGTGTGTGCTCAATTCGCCTGTGCTGGTACTGCTGCTGCTGCTGCTGCTGCTGCCCCCGGCGCCGTAGCCTATAAAACCCCGCGCATTGCGGAAGCAAGAAGAGTGGGATATGGGGTTGCGGGACTGACGCCTGCACACATCGACCAGGGATTCTTTTGGATGAGCAGCAGGCAGGAGGCGATCATGGAAAACAGAGTGGCTTCGATCTGCAACCGGGTCCTTCTGCTTACGTTCGTCCTCTCCGGGTCTGGTTCAGCATCCGAGTAAGAATTTGAATAACAAATTTTGATAATCAACTCGTACTGAAAGGCGGTACCTGAAGGTGATATCGATTCTAGCCAAAACTCAGGGGGATTTTGAAATGTTTGGGGACAAGTTGTTCTGAAATCTAATCAGGGCCATCTTTAGAATTTTGGACGCCCTAGGCAGATTTTAATTTCCATCCTCCCATTCAACATATAAAAATTTGGGGACAAGGAGTTTAAAACTTGGGGTGGGGGAAAACTCTTCCAAAAAGTCTGACAAGAATAAATAAATGCCTGGAGGTTTTTCGACTACTTTAAAATTTCAGCCCATAAAATTTTTTGTTGCAGTCTAAAGAGTTAAGATGAAATTATAAAAATGTATTTTTCAGAAATCTTACCTCGTTGAATGACTAGCCTTCTGGTAGGACTTTATGGTCGGCTGTATCTTGGCAACATTAGGAAAATACAATATTAGGACAGTTTTTTGGACGATCGTTTCGTACAATGAAACTATAGCTTCCTAGAAATTCTATCAGATCTCGAGTTAAATCACATCTCCTTCTGTTAGTTACTTTCCAGTTTTTTTAATAGTCTGTCTTGTTGCTTTCTCACTCCCACTATGACTGGTATTTGGTAGCCAACTGACCTAGTCTTGTCTTTTGCGGTATGGAATTTGAATACCATCGATTGATACCCTCGAGTATCAGAATTGGTACTAGAGAAGTTCAATAATACAATATGCTTAATAATAATAATAATAATAATAATAATAATAATAATAATAATAATAATAATAATAATAAAAGAAATTGATGGGCCATTGTCCTAGCCATGATTCTGGATAAGGGGGAGGTCGTCACACATCGACATTTGGGGAGGAATGATACAAAAATTAATAAAAAAAATCGACGAGCAAAAACATCGAGAAAGATGACGCCCTTTGCGGTTCCTTCCTGTTGCGCTTTAAAATTTCTTGCAATTTCTTCTATAATAATAATAATAATAATAATAATAATAAGAATAATAATCCCCACACCAGCACAACGGCAGATTTTCGATTGCATGGGAAAATGGGAATGTGACCAGGCCCTCTGGCTACGCCAATGATAGGGACACTATATGCATCCCCAAAGTACTTTCGGAATTACTTTTAAGTGAAACGAAATTTCTATAACGCTGCCCCGAAAGCCCGGAGGAAGTACACCGATGCACCAGCTTGTTCACGAGCAGTCAAAGTGCAGTTTGCTGTGAACAGTCATTCACCCCACCAACTGTGAAACCGTAATCAGTATATTATTTTGTTCTAGGAGGGTTGGGGGGTTGGTATATGTACCGGGCTACGCCCTTGGTCAGAGTATTAATGGAAATACTCTTTAACAATAACGCCACTGAATGTTGAGAAGAGACCAAATACAATTGACGGTTATGTTACTCCCCAAGGTAAGTCAACGTGTTCAAAAACGTAAAAGATGTTGGGGCTGTCTTAATTTAGCAAATATTTAAATTATGACTTAGTTCGTTCCAAAAAAAAAATATTTTATATGTTGGCTGCAGGCATGAGGAGAGGGGGGATGGAAATTTACCGGGACCCCTCCAAAGGTGAGTGTAAGATTTTTCTTTCAGACGTCTTTGTCCCCACCTTGATAAATTTTTTTTTCAAAATCTTCCACAATGTCAAGGTGGCTAGAATAATCTTTGGTAGTGACTTTAAATACAGCTCCTATGATAAAGCGTCAAAAAGTTTTTTGGCTTAAATTTCGCAGTCAATCGTAACTACCAAAACGCCTAACACTAGCCATTTAGCAATCCATATTATTAGTAATACTTTTGGCAATATCAACTTACTATAATTATTATAATGAGCATTGAGCACACACACACGAGTAGCAGGGATTGGCAAACAATTGCAAAGTACACACACAGGGCCGCTTTTGCGGTTCCGTCCTGTTGCAGAATACATACCCCTCCCCACACCAGCAGTTTAAATTCTGGTGACGACTAGCACGTCGGAACGAATTTTCAGCACAGGGTGCAGATTTTCTGAAGATCCAACTGTAGCGAGAGAAAAAAACTGGAAAAAATATTCGTCTCTGAAAAAAACCCCGAAGAGCAAAAAATGATCGTCACTAACTTTACTTTATCCACGATAAAGTGTCAACAAGTTTTTCACTAAATTTACTCAATCCTCCAAAACCTCAACAAGCAAAAAAAGAAAAAGGGATTAGCACTTTCTTAGCATTTACAAATCCTCAGAAGCAAAAAATTTAAAAAAAACAGCCTTGTCTTCTATGGGATGCGCTGCACCCTTTGCTTTTTTTCCAGTGGGTGCAGCTGCACCCCCACTTCCTACGGGCCTGGGTGACGACCACTTTTTTGCTTGTCAGCAAGCAGTGCCTTCGACGGCGAGCATCAGAAAGTCTAAAATCAAACAGTTTGCAATAAAATTACAATTACCGTAAGACTTAGGATTAGTTCAAGTGTTGTATCTTGCATGATTTGCCTAAACAGAAACGAATTTGATGTGGGCTTGTGGCATTTTGGAGACTGGTGCAGAATTAATTACGTAAACTTGTTGAGGGCAGAAATTTTGCCAGGCTTTTCCAGAATTATAATAACAAACATGCAGTGAGGTGTAGATTTTTATTATTCAGTAAAATTGAAACAGTTGACGTCAACTTCCTTGACCCTTCAACAACTGTCAAACTTTTTCAACCCTCAGAAATTGTTGACCAATTTACAGGTCCTCTACAGTCACCCTGCATGAAGCTGCAGTCGGGTCCGATGATTCATCGACACAGACATAATTATTTCTCCAAATGACCGGTTATATATATCAATGTCACATCTACTTATCTACAAAAATACCTGAATACTATGGTTCATCCAAATGAAACCGGTTTCTATTTTTCACAGAAGTTACTATTTATATCTGCTATTTAACAAGAAATTAACAAGAAATTTTGATTGTCACAGACCAATTTTTAATTCATGCCCATATTCCAACGCATTTATGGCCTGATGCAACACTGAACGAACCAACAACGAACATCTGTTTCTGATACGAAAAGCACGATGCAGACAACGACGAATATCAGGATACTAGAAGTTCAGATATACATAACCTGATAAAATGCCTTTAGGTAGGTTACTTCCTTGTGCGTCTATTGTTAGTCGACACGACGCAACATCGAAAATTGAATACTTATAAAATACTTGAAACATGATAAACTTGCCGACTTCTCCCAGTATCCACCATGAAATACTCGGCCACGTCGACAATATGTGTGAGTGAGTGCGTGCGTTTGTGTGTGTGTGTGTGTGTGTACTTTTGTACAGGGCCGACGAGAAGGGGGGCAGGGGGTACATTTTTACCCGGGCCCGGCGATAAACAAAGGGTCCGCGCTGGCCAGAAAAAAATTATTTCAATGTAAAAGATGTCAGTGACGACACTTTTTGCTTGTCAGCATTTATTTAATACGAGACGACCTTTTTCCTGCTTGTCACGAATTTGAAACAATGGCCCGGAATCAATATATATATATATATATATATATATATATATATATATATATATATATTTGTCCCCTGGCCCGTATTTTCTCTCGACGGCCCTGCTTTGGTATTCACTGAATCGGGTCCATATAACCAGGTCCGTGATTTTACTCACTTTTTTCTATCGCAGCTGCACCCGCATTTCTGTTTCCTGTTTTCTCTCGCTCAACGGAGAGCCTCGACCCTGAATTTCTGAAACCGGGAGATGTTCTATCGGCCCGGGTTCAATATCCCTCTGCCAAGCGGTCGGGCAGAGTTTTATCGCTCAGGCAATCACATGTCCTCCAGCACAAAGTGGAAGTTAAAATGGTCCGTGCAACGTATTTTTGCACGGTTATCAGTTAGTTATCGGTTGCCTGTTGATCGCTGATATTATGTTAGCGGCGATAGAATGCGAAGCTGCACTATCTGTCTACCAGGAACAAAAATCATTTAAAAAATTTACACGAGGAATTTAACAACGGGCGTCACTCGGCCAGTTAACTTTGAGGAAGTTCAAGTTTCACACGTGCAGGTCATAAGGACTACATAGCGAGATTAATTAATTTAACCCCTTAACCGTGTATTTAACTGTAATTCAATGTAAAATGGACGGATATATCCGGGATCCTCAATTAAACACAACCAAAATTAACCTAGGAATTGTCAGGATCACATAATGAGAAGTGTACCCTTTGCAAGTATAACCAAGTAAACATCCAATTATATTAGATTATAAACGACCCTGAGTTTTATTAATTATAATACTAATAGACAAAGATGACTTTAACTAATTGCCAATAAACGAAACTACCCTGAAGTCAAAGCAATATGCTGCGTGTCTGATCACTGCTGCTCCTGAATTTATTAACCCCTTAACCGTGCATTTAACTGTAACTCAACGTAAAATGGACGGATATATCCGGGATCTCAAGTTAAGGGGTTAACGATACTGTCAGGCTGAACCAAATTTCGTTCGATGGCAATTAACGCAAGAGAGGTGACAACCGCTTGCTCCGGAAGTCATTATTTTAGGAGACAACGGAGGCTAGACCTCTCGGCAGGGACGTCATTTTGAAGTACAGGGCGTATAAATCTATAAATCAGGCAGTGGCGGCTCCACCGGGTGGGGTCAGGGGCTCGTGCCCCCTATTGAGTGCCTGGGCCCCCAGTGCCCCCCAGTTGGGACCTATACTTAATGCTACATACATTAAATAACAAATGGTTGGCCCCCCATAATTAGAAGTTGCCACCCCAACGGCCCCCCACTTGCCAAATCCTAGAGCCGCCACTGAGATCAGGGCCTATACAGGAAATACAGAAATACAGGGCCTATAAATCTATAAATCTTCAGCGTCTGCGACGCCCTACATCAAGCGCCTCAATTAGCACCTTAGAGTTTCAGAGTCTAATTCTGATGATCATGATGCAGAGGGAATAAATCGTCCACATACGGACAGGCGATTACCGCCGTAAGTGAAATTCGATATATCACGTAGATGCAGCCTACATAGATCAGCCAAACACAATAACTGTAGTATTTAGGCTACTGCACTTCTAGCTGATACCTGTAACCTGTTAATCACGTTTCCCAGAGACGGTGGTTTACTATTAAAAATAGTATTGCAATGACGTACATGGCAATGCAAAAGTAAGCAAAAGAAAAAAACATTAAAAGCGTAATTTTAAATTATTTTTTCAACCCGGAATTTTTTTCAACCCGGTCAGAAAACAAAGTAACCCGAGCATTGTCCGTAATTGCCCGGGCATGGTTACGCCACTGCTGGAGACAAACCAATATTTCTAAAACTCCAAAAACAGTCGGTCATTTTATCAATTATTGTTGAGGCGTCGCGGCGGGCCACTTTCTGTGAACTTGCGGGGCACCGGTTGCCCGCGGGTCGTGGTCTGGGAACCTCTGGTCGCATCGAACTAAACGAAATAATATTCAACGCATCAGTCGTTAAGCAGAATAAACCAGTGTTTAATCTAGACTCCTGGACTCCGGGGGGGGGAACTGAAAAAGCCGGGAAGGGGGAACTGACAAAGCCGGGAGGGGGATTCTACTAGGGGCCGCTGTTAGTCCATGTAGTATTTCAAAATTTCCGGGGGGATTTTGAAATTTCCGGGGGGGGGGAGAATGGCAATTTCCCCGGAAACGGCCTAGATTAAACACTGGAATAAACTCGTCGCATTCGACCAGCTGCCTTGTTCTTTGTTTGCCACGCTAACTTCAGTGTTTCGTTTTATAGAAGATACAGCAGCCATACGGAGGCGTACACAGAAACGGTGTACACCCAATCGGTGTCGTGCTACAACTATCGCTGTGGCTACGTTTGTACTGGATGCGGCTGCTACAGGCGCTGCCGCTACACTAGAACGTTGGTATTCGATCATACAGATCCTTTCATTGGCGTACCCACGGGGCCCTGGACCCCTCTAAGGTGGGGAGCAAAAACGGCAGGCGCCCAAAAAATAATTTTCTATTGCCAAAAATGTGCAGGAGGTTTTATTTTTTACGAAAAATTGTCCAAATATTTTACAAAAAAGGTAATCACCACCACATGACTTGTAGGTCTATATTGTATTTATCGTCGTCCATAAAATGCCTGACAAGCGGAGAAAAGGTAATTACCACTTTTTTTAACACTTAGCAAGTGGTTTATTATGGTCGCGAACTTAATTTTATATATATATATATCAGCCAATGCAAAGACTAGTGATACAGTAGGCTGATATGCAAAATTCAGAAGAGTGATGAAACAAATTAAAAACATTTTTGTGTGTCCCCAGGTTAGCTGAGTCAAACTGTACTAGAATTGTCAATGAAATTCTGCCTCAATTTTATTCTAATGCATTTACCAGAAAATGGTGAGCCATTTGAAATGACGCTAAACGAAGTCTTTCGGAAATCTACTCTCTGTCAAATGTCTACACACTCGATCGAGAGATTGCGGGGTCTTGATATAGCTGGTTTCTTAATCATTAACGTTTTATAGACCACAAAAGTGTTGACGTAATGATTCAACTGTTCAGTGCATCAAAAATTGTAAATCATTAAGGAGTAGGTTGGAAAGGAATATACGTGAATGTGCGAATAACTCCCTGACGGTCTGTTTAACGCATTTACCAGACAATTTTGATTCAAAATGAATCACATATTTCGGAACCCTGGGTAGTAGTACATGTTTCTTTATCCGATTGCGTCGTATTGATAGATTCTCTTAATCATTAACGGATGAGTAAAACTCAAAGTCCGACGAATGATGCAACTGTCGCGGCGTTGATCTCCTTGATTAGCCAGGCGTGCAATAATTAGATAAGAGAAATACAAGTATCCACTCAGAAACGATTGCATGTATAGGCCTGATCCAAACCTCATGTTCAATATGAATCACATATTTGATAATAATAATAATAATAATAATAATAATAATAATAATAATAGTAGTAATAATAATAATAATAATAATAATAATAATAATAATAGCAGGGTTTAGAGTGGTTCAATAGAATCTGTACTCTGCGAGAACCACTTATATGACGAGACCAATAGATCCTACTTGTCTTCTGCTAAAGAGAACAGTGTTTCGATAAAAATCTGTTTAATTAATGCCGCATTGTCGTCTGCTTAGCAAATGCACAAATGGAATGTTTCTCTGTCTTTGTCCTTTACGACAGATGCAACCAGTGCTGTGCTGTGACCAGGCCGATGACAGTGACACGGACAAGATGCCAGACATATTGGACAGGGCCCCAATGCAACATCCGTAAGTAGACAACAGCGAGGATAAACTAAAACAGACGATCTCACGCATATAATGTATAATTTACGCAATCGAATACAGTCACGGTAGTCATCCTGCGTGATTTTGATCTGGTGTTCCGTGGACGGACAGTGTTTTATCCAGACTCCAGGCCTTGGGGGGGGGGAGGGAGCTGGGGAGAATTGAATTTGCTGGAGGAGAAGTTCAATGCAAAGATTTGTGTCAGTGCCAGCATTTTTTATGGGGGATTTCGAGTTGGTTTTTTTTGGGGGGGATCTCCCCTGACAGGCCTGTATAAAAGACTGGTCGACGGACGCCTCCTGCGCATTATGAAATGGCGCTATAGAAGTTAGAGATTAGATTAGACAATTCTCTTGGCCGATTACTTTGGTATGCTGCAATTTGGTAAGCTGTTACAGCGGAATGAAGATATGCAACAAAAGATTGAATGAGTTTAACAAAAAACGTAATCATTCGATTATAAACATTATAAGATAATTCTTAATTGGGAAAATGAAAAAATAAATGAATCTAATCTTTATTAGCAAACTTATATCCAGTTGGTTAATCTAGAAGTAAGTATAACATAATCACCATATTTTATCGCTTGTAAGACGTCGAATTCAAAGAAAGAATCTAATCTTTATTAGTCTTATATAGCAAGCCCATTAATTTATCTCTTGGAATTTTAACGAATCACGCGATACAAATGCGTTTAGTTGTACTTGCATATTTCATCGCATTTTCGCCTGCATGATTTATTGCATTTTCTCAGCGCATTGCACGCAGAAATGTTCAGTTGGTCAAACGTGCGTTCCGGAAAACAAGTGTCAATGCGTGACGGCCGGTCAAACCAGGTGCAGAGCAGGTAAATCGGTAGATTAGAAACACTTCAATTGTTTTTCAATCGGTCAATTTTCCAAACAGGCAAGAGGAAAGGGAGGGTTTTGGACCACTTCGACCCCGACATTTTCTACCCCGGCGGGCGTACCCCCAGTGTCTACTGGTGAAAAAAGATTTTGACAGATCACTCACATCACTATCAGTTATGTCTCTGTGGTGATAAAAACCAACTGCCATAAATCAAGGATTCTTCAGTGACTATATATAATTATATATCAAAGAGTGTAGAATATGGTTTTCCTATATGCAAGGTAGTGGCGTAGCGACGGGGGCAGGAGCGAACCGCCCCAGGCGGCACTTACCCTAGGGGCGGCAGTTTCGTTTTTAATGAAAATAAAAAAAAAAATAGTTGACGCGACTTGCATTTTATCAAGATTTTTCGAAAGTCGAATGAAGGGGCGAAGATGATGATTTTGCTCGCATTTTATCAGACATGGCTGGAAAACCAATCGCTGATAAATCCATCCAAACGAAAAGTCAATGACAGTTGACATTTTATCTCTCATAATTTAATAACCAATCATCTACAATTTCTTTGTTGATTGACTTAAAACGATTAAACAAGAACGTTCTCGGGATTTCAAGTTTTAAAATCCCCCAAATTTTTTTATGTTGGCTGGGGGGATTAAAATTCTCCTCTCCTCCCAAAGTGTGGAAACTCAGGCCTTGTCTCCCAAACATTTCAAAATCCCCCAATGTCAAGGTGGCTAGAATAAACACTGTTTAAACAGCAGCAGCAACAACAACAACAACAACAACAACGTTCCGAATTCCGTGTTGTCGTTTGCAGAGGCATGTGCGTCCCCAAAATTGTCCTGCTATCCAGGAACCTGTGCTGGATCTTCGTGCAATTGTCCGGCGCAATTCAACGGAACCAATTGCCAAAATTGTAAGAATAAAATGTTCATTTCGTATTACTACAGTAATTCCATTAACCTATCTATTTCTCCTCATCTCAGCCGATGAGCCTTCGTCTAGATGTTTTCAATCGACAACTCAAACACAAGTGTTTACTCAATGCTAAGTCTTTTCTAAAATTTCTGCTCAAGCCTTCAATAGATGTGTCAATTTTATTAAAATTTCCAATTTACTGATAGTAATAACAGTAATACAAGTACACAAAGAACAACAAGAACAACAACAAGAACAACAAGAACAAGAACAACAACAACAACAACAACAACAACTACTACTACTACTACTACTACTACTACTACTCTACTACTACTACTACTACTACTACTGTTACTACTACTACTACTACTACTACTACTACTACTACTACTACTACTACTACTACTACTACTACTACTACTACTACTACTACTATCACCGCTACTAGTAATGCTGAAGATGTTGAAACGTACAGTCCCATCTTGTCAGAACGTAATCCTTTCTGCAGAAACTCTTGCTTAGCTGTTATTTGATGGCGTCCGGTGTTTCAGTTTTGGTGACACCCGATATTTTCGAGTGTAAAGTGAAGCTCTTCACCGGAAGTCCGGAGGTCGAGGTGGCTTCGGCCGACTGCGCAGTCGAGGGGCACGACCCGCAAGTCACGTGGGTCGGGAGGGGCAGCTTCTCACGGATCGAACCCTCCTGGGAAACCGCATACCGCTATCCGTACGATCCCATACCGCCGGCGGAGACCAGTCACGTCAAAGACGCAAAGTTTGGAATCACCGAGACAAAGGCATCTGTTTCGGTCAAGCCTTCATCGTCTTCTACCCCTATAAGTAAGCCTTTGTCATTAAGATTTATGAAGGTTCTTTAGCCTGTACTAAGTCTATTAGCAATTCAATAATCTCTGATTACGTCATAGAGGTGATTCTTTTGACCGAATGAACGTTTTACAGTCGAACTTTGTTATAACGGACTCGATTATAAAACATATTCGTCTATAAAGTACCGCAGTGTATTGGATGGCATTGGATATAATAACGTACCTCGGATATAGCGTACTAAATTTTACAGATCCGTTAAGGACGTTATAAAGAAGTTCGACTGTATTTAATCCCATACATTATATTATGATATAACTCATAACAATAAACTAATAAATGTATAGTATCATTGAGTAAGTAATAACTACTACTACTACTACTAATAAAGTAGTAGTAGTAGTAGTAGTATCAATGATACTTGCATTTATTAATTTATTGTTATGATTTATTATATCATAATAGTAGTAGTAGTAGTAGTAGTAGTAGTAGTAGTAGTAGTAGTAGTAGCAGTAGTAGTAGTAGTAGTAGTAATAGCAGTAATAAGCAATAATAATAATAATAATAAATAATAATAATAATAATAATAGTAGTAATAGTAGTAATAGTAGTAGTAGTAGTAATAATAGTAGTAATAGTATAGTATATAATAATAATAGTAGTAAGTTAATAGTAATAGTAATAATAATAATAATAATAATAATAATAATAATAATAATAGTAGTAGTAGTAGTAGTAATAGTAGTAGTAGTTGTTTCTGTTGTTGTTGTTGTTTTTGTTGTTGCTATATCAGAGGGATGGTTGATTTTGCCTGGATTTCAAAGGTTGAGATTGACCAATCGACTTTTTAAAAAATATTTCATATACATGCCTTAGATTAACCCATGCTTTCTGCAGGTAGACAGAGTAAGTTTCTAGGAGAGATTCTTCAACATGAAAAGATTTCTGTACCGAGTAAACTTCTGTTCTTATATCTGATTATTGCTAATTGAAAAAAAACAGCAAAGGAAATCGAACCCAAATGTAAAGCTCCTAGTCTGTCACCACCTGCCGAGTACGTGGATTGCAAAAGACGCGCCATTTCGTGGAGCGAATTTGGTGTCTCGTCGCTCCCCGATAACTCCACGTAAGAATAATTATTGTTCCAACGAGCGTTTTTACTAGTACTCTTCTTACTTACTCACTAGTCTGTTACAGGGAACGGATTAATATGATAGATTAATAAGTAACAAAAATAAACAATTACTATAACCAAATTGTGCCATAAGCAACCAAGTTATTCGACAATTCAGACAAAGATCGGCGGTAGGTGGATGAAATCAAAGGCATTATTTCTTGACTTACAAACCTAAGTTAGCCTAGGCCTAAGCCTAGGTCTTAGGCCTTATTTTAGTATGTCGACAATTTTCAGAACTGAACAATGGGTCACTCAAGATGACTTGTAACCCATATGTGACCCATTGAACCTTCGACCCATGACCTACGTGACCCATTGAACCTTCGACCCATGACCCACGTGACCCATTGACCCATCGAGTACCCATTGTACCCGTTGACCCGTTTGACCCATTTGACCCCATTGAACTGACCCGTGACCCATTGAACCTTGACCCGTGACCCATCTAGTACCGTTGACCGTTTGTTTGACCCATTGGCTCGAGCAACGACAGTGTCGTCTCAGTTGGGCGGATACAAGATTCTGAACGAAGCAGACACGAGAGAAGAGATAACTGGTCTCGAAGCAGTTCAAAGGAAGGTCCAGTTCAAGGTCGATACCAAGGCACCCATCCATTGCCGGCAGTCAAGAACTTGCGATGATCCGGCAATTTCAGTTTCCCTAGACGCCGTACAGGTTGGAAAACCAATTTTGACGTCGCTTTATAAACTAAAGAACTCGACAATAATTATGGGCAATATTGTGTATAGTCATTATTATAGTGCAAAAATTATGTAAATCAAAAATTCAATAGGTGCGCTATAGTTGGCATTGTATTCTGCAGATTGTGTGTTTTTGATAGAATTGAAGACAGAACCTCCAGCGGACAAACAGAAGTTGAAATAGAGGCTGTATGAGTGACAGTGGTTTTCAGATTTCAACACAAAAGAAATCCTACTAGAAATCTAAAATTCAGTTATTATTATTATCATCATCATCATCATCATCATCACCATCATCATCATCATCATCATCATCATCATCATCGTCATTATAGGCGAAGGAGGACAACTTACTTATTATTATTACTAGGCCTCCATCATTATTATTATTATCATCATCATCATCATCATCATCATCATCATCATCATCATCATCATCATCAACATCATCATCATCATCAATCATCATCATCATCATCATCATCATCATCATCATCATCATCATCATCATCATCATCATCATCATCATCATCATCATCATCATGCGAAAGTTCCGTGGAAGGCGACAGCGTTATTGTTATTATTATTATTATTATTATTATTATTATTTATTATTATTATTATTATTATTATTAACCATATCAGTTAATGGTAAGATTTAGTCATTGCATGTAAGAAGCAGCTATTTGAGCGTTAATTATTTTCAGTTCAAGGGCGCACCTCGCTGTTTGTCATAGAGAAACGTTTTCCCATAATTTAGAATCCTGCAGTTGACTTTGAATTTCCAAACTGGTTCGACTTGGAATCCGGAATCAAACGCTACGAAGTGCAGATATACCAGCTGCTCAAGTCTTCTTCAGGCGCAGAAACCGTTTTGGTTCGAGCGAAGAACCCAACGAGTACACGCCCCATTGGCGGAGATATAAACAGAACTCAGTACACCTTTCCCGCCCAGGGCGTCTATTCCGTGGAACTGACGGTTTTGACTACGCCAACAATCCGTCGAAAGCGAGGAAGATCATTCTGTACAGCCAGGGAGAACCACATGAGCATTTCCAAGGAGCAGTTGTTCGTAGTGGAGCAGGCTTCGAAGGCGTCCGGGTACAGGTGGATAACGGACGAACCGCGAAGTGAAGGTGGCCGTTCGAGGTTACGACTGTCCTGGAGAGGACGCTACAGTAACCCGAAACACGTCCAGGAAGGTTGGCTGAGCAGGGTCGAACCGTGGACCGATGGGATAGACGACGACTACACGAGTGCGAGCGGAGGTAACAGAACTATTCACCGGATCGAGCATTCGAACGGAACGGCGTTCTACAGGCTGGCGTTCCTGGTCGACAAGCAAGGGGGGTTCGATCTAAGCACCGGGGGATTCGTCGACGCGGTTAATCTGACGGACGACGGCGACCTGCCGCAGTCGACGTGGGTGTCTCTGAGCGCCGGCGTGCACGAGAAAGACATCCGGATGCCGGCGTTAACGGCGAAGGATACGGTGGTGATATGGATGCAGGCGATCGACATCGTGGGACACTACGTCGAAGAACAGATACTGGTTCGCTTCGACAAGACCGAACCGGTGCTAGATGGCGACAGTCCGGTCGTTCTACAGCAGGGCACTCCGGATCCATACCAGAGCAGGCGAGTGTTTCGGCGTCGTTGCGGGGTTTTAGTCTTAGTCGCTGCGACGGGTTTTAGGTCTTAGTCTACAGCGCCAGATTGAATCTTTTATAAGTTTCATTCACTAAATAATTAATCGTAAAAATGATTTTGAGAACTATTTTTCGACAGTGGCCAAAAGTGGCTTGACAATCCATGCTGAACAATCGTAAAAATGATATTTGAGAACAAACTTTGCAAAAAAATGTTCTTGGCTCATAATTGACGCATTTAATATGGCCTCTGAAGTCGACCCTTACGTATTTTTATACGTATTGTATTTTTAATAATAATATACGTATAATACGCATATGGTAAAAGTTCCGTACGTTAAAATACGTTGTCTAAAATAGGTGAACTGAAATGTTAGAAAGAATTTGGCTGGAAACATTTACTTGTTATTCTATAGTTTCAATCTAATATTTTTTATTCGACGTTGGGTAAATTTATCAAAGCGCATTGACTAATCTCAGAAGCAACCGATATATAAAAGAAAGCGGTGTCAGTTTACTTTGATACAGTATTCCAACAAAGTTTTAAATAACGTTTGTGAAATGCCTATTTCGACCCAAATAATCCAGACAATGTACTGCCAATATTGCCAGAGGCCGATAAGAGATTGATTGATGATTTTTTTATTGATGATTTTTTTGATGATTATTTGATTGATTGATTTTTCTTTTTGGCTTGTCAACATTCAAAAACGTTGGAGGAGATATGACCGTTCTTTCTTTGCTTGTCAACATTGATCTTCTCGTCTAGGGCCCCGCAGACAGCCAGGTGCTCGGGGTCCCGCACTGGTTAAAGACGCCCCTGTATATGGCCATCGCCGATAAGAGATGCAGCGCGCAATGATTTGGCTGTTTGGTTCCGAATTGAAATTGTAAAATTTAGGACGAATAATTTAACTGTTTTACTTAATTATTTACCGAGTGTGTTGTCGCCTTTTTTATCACTTAACAGGGTCGTAATAAAAGCCAAAGACGAGGACAGTGGAATCTCCGAGGTCAGATATTACATTATGGACGCATCGCTGCGAGTGAACATTACCAGTGGAAACACCGCAGTTGCAATGTTGAAACGATCGACAACAGGAAGCAGTAGAACATCAGTAAGAACTATTTAATGTACAGGCAGGGATATTTTACACTCTCCTAATGGGGGACCCCCTTTAGATTTCCCAATCTGAGATATTTTACAGTCCCATCGATGAAACACGTAGTACTCGGTTCGGTACTTGTTTTATCTGAGAGCGCCGGATGGCGTTGCAATCTTTTGGCTTGACAGACTTTTTTCTCTGGCTAAAAATGGCACCATTTTTAATATGCCCAAGAAAATACCAACACCTCTTAACTTAATTGATAATCCTAGAAATAACCAGGTGTACGGGTCAATCAGTATTCAATACTACCGTGGTGGGAGTTGGGAGAGCTTAGCCTGGAAAAATTATAAAATGGGTTTTCTAAGACAAAAACCAAGAACTGACCTTCAATAAGCTTTACGGACAGAGTCTTTTTCTTGGGCCATTTTTTTTGCAAATTTAGATTTTGCGGAGGTAGGGCAGACCATTTTACTAGTCTTGCGGAAGTATCGATGAAACTATTTACGTAGTATACTCGGTATCGGTACTTTACGTAGTACGTTCGAAATACGATTTTTCTCGTATCGGTAGTGTTTACGTAGTACTCGGTATCGGTACTTGTTCGGTTACGCATTAAGCGACCATAGAGATTGTTCTGGATACTCCTATAGGCTGTTTGTAATACCGACTCTGACAAAAACTGTTACTGCATCAACGGCGGGGAATGTTTCCTGAACGAAATCTTCGTGACAATCGACCACTGCGACATCGACAAGTATTACGGCGACGACAAAACCATGAAGTTTCATTATGTCGTCGTCAACCAAGCCGGAAGCACTGTCAAGCCGCTCACACCTTTCATCGTGAGTAATAAAGAAACCAGTGTTTTATCCAGGCCTGTTAGGGGGAGATCCTCCCCCCCCCAAAAAAAACTCAAAATTCCCAACCCTCCCAAAAAAATCCCAGCACTTACACAAATTTTGCATTGAACTGTGTCTTTTCCCCGCCAACCATGTCAATCTCCCCCGAAAGCCTCAATTTCTCCCCCCCAAAGGCCTTGAGTCTGGATAAAACACTGAAAGAAACCAAATAGGGCCTATATTTGAACCGAACTTGAAGCTATTTTTGATACAACTAGTACGCATTCTGTGTTCAATTTCAAATAGTCAATCCTACGCTATGTACGATGTCAACTCATATTATAAATTATGTTTTATTAGTTAAGTATTAGTAGTAAGAAGGTAGTTATTAACTCTATGTAATTATTTCCTCTGTATCTTTGACATATATATATATATATATATATATATATATATATATATATATATATATATATATATATATATATTATATTTGTTAGTAATTGTATCTTGTTAAATGCCAATTATTATTATTATTATTATTATTATTATTATTATTATTATTATTATTATTATTATTATTATTATTATTATTATTATTATTATTATTATTATTATTATTATTATTATTATGCGGCGGGCACTCATGACGTAACTTCTGGATTTATTGGTATCGCGATATATCGAGTATCGCGATACTTTTTGACGATATTTATCGTAGTAGAAAATTTTAGTATCGTGCAACGCTAGTCTGAAGTCCTTTTTGCTTAATACTTGGACATTTGCATTGCGTTCAATGACTCTACAGTCTACACGGGTCTCTTACTTAAGAAAAACTACTTTTTGCAGAACTACTTTTTTATGTTTTTATTTTCAGTTGAAATTTGACGGCGGAAAACCCCTCTGTCGCGCAGGTAGGCTATGACTCGTTCTAATAAGATGCAATTTCATGAAAACATTTTCAAGACATATAGCTCAAGGATTTAAAAAAAAGAACCCATATCTATGTCCATGGGCGTCCGTAGAAATTTTAGAAATTTTTCCAGGGTTGGAAAACAGGGTCTTGTGACAAAAATGGAAAAATTTTCCAGGGTGTGCAAAGCAAGGTTTAGTGACGAAAGAAACAAGTAATTTTACTTATTTCATAACTCCACAATTTTTCCGTGGGTGCAATTGTACCCCCTTGCACCATCCTTCGGGCGCCCATGTCTATATTTGAGATTAACTAAACAGAATTTCTGCTTATACTTTTGTTCATATTTCAGTGGGGCCAGTCAACGCTGCAACTATCTCAGCAATCGTCATCGGTAAGTTACCAACAAAGGCGAGTTTATGTTTGACATCATTACAGGCTGTGGTTCTTTTCAATTAGTGCCAAAATTCTGGCGAGATATATTCTGAAACTGGCCCGTATATTAAAGTCATGAAAACAGGTGCATTGACACTTTGTGAGCTGGTAGAATTCACAGCTTCACATTGCAAGGCATTCCGTCATACCTCGTCAGAAATGCTAGGAATATATTTCTAAAAAAATTGAACACCTACGAATAAATGCAAGAAATAAACTGAACGAAAATATATTCGTAATATTTCCGCGAGACATCTAAAGTATCAACGTCTGACCTATGCTTTAGTACTATAACGCCATTAACCCTTTACCCGTTCATTTATTTCTAACGTAATATAACATGGACGAGTATTCTCGGGTCAAACGGGGAAAGCTAGGGTTAAGCAAGTAATATTGTATTGACTTATTTTTATTTGACAACGGGAGATTCTGATTAAAATCCGAAGCGACCATCGACTGATGCCAAACGCATTACTGAAATGGCGCTATAGAAGTTCACTACTACTACTACTACTACTACTACTACTACTACTACTACTACTACTACTACTACTACTACTACTACTACTACTACTACTACTACTACTACTACTACTACTACTACTACTACTACTACTACTACTACTACTACTACTACTACTACTACTACTACTACTACTACTACTACTACTACTACTACTACTACTACTACTACTACTACTACTACTAATAATAATGGTTGATTCCTCATTCCTGTATTCATTAATCTGTTATTGCCTGGATCTGAGAAATGAATCCTCTGTTATCGTTTGCGTCCTTCTCTGCAGGGCTGCTGGTGCTGATTATTCTGCTTGTTCTGGTGGCGCTGATGCTGGTGAGATGGAGGCAGCATAAGCATCCGATTCCCGATGGTGTTCGATCATTTGCCACCAGTGTCAGACAGAAGGTCACGAACACCGAAAAGGTCCATGATTCAGAAGGACACGTCATCTACGTGAGTCACCACTGCTCATTCATTCATTCATTCATTCATTCATTCTGGTATTCATTCATTCATTGATAAACGGATCATTCATTCATTGATTGACTGATTTAATTTATATTCATTCATTCATTCATTCAGTCATAATTCATTGATATCAGGAAGGATTCAAATTCATTCATCTTGCAGCCATTAGACATTCATTCATTCAAAAGACAAACAATGTTGATGATGTTGGTGGTAGTGATGATCATTCATTCATTCATTCATTCATTCTGCTGTCATCATCATCATCGTCATCATCACATCGTCATCATCATCATTAGACTGAACTGATTATTGTAAAATACTGATCTACTTGGAAAAAATTATTATTTTGGAAGGCAGATTTATTACAGATGCTAGGTTTCTTCTCTTACTCTCCTTTTAGGCATAGTAGGTGTAAATCGCCAGCTGTACACTCAGCAGCATATGTTTTTTGGGAATTATTCTTTGGGTTTTACAACTTCGAGTGTTTCCTCTGATTTGTGATCTGGTACTGATAAACGGATTTGATTGATTGACAGATTTAATTTATAATCAGTCATAATTCATGATATCAGGAAGGAGCAAAGGCACATCTTGCAGCCGTAGACAGCATCAGAAAAGACAAACAATGTTGGTGATGTTGGCGGTAGTGATGATGATAATGATGATGATGATAATAATAATAATAATAAAAAAAAAAAAAAATAATAATAATAATAATAATACTACTACTAATAATACTAACAATAATAATAATAATAATCATCATCATCATAATGATAATTATTATTATTATTATTATTATTATTATTATTATTATTATTATTATTATGTTGCTGTAGAGGGCAAAGACAAGACGTGGAAGACAGACGGAAGACGATGAAGACATCTACGTCGATGGAAGCGATCCAGGTGGATGGAGAGTCAACCGCGACCAGGTGGAAATGGCAGAAACTCTGGCTCAAGGAAGATTCGCCATCGTAAAGAAGGCGTACCTGAAGAAAGGCGGAGAAAAGAAAACGGTAGCAGCTAAATTTCTGCCGAGTAAGTAGCGGTAACAGCAAGTCGACAGTAATTAGATGGATTTCCGCAAAACAAATTCAAATTGATTTTTTAGTACGTTAAAGGATTATAAAAAGTCCAATTTGATTCGGCCAGAATAGCAATTATTTAAGTTAAATAACGCAATATGGGTATCCAGTGTTTACCAACAAGGTCCGGTTGCTCCGCCCACTGGTGGGCAGAAACCACAGAAACCATTGTTGTCTATTAATAGACGCCAATGGCAGAAGCAGATTTCTTGCTGGTGGGCATAGATTAGTGACCATAGAGATTGTTCTGGATACTCCTATAGAAAAGTTAATGGATATATTGATGTTCGATGTTACTAATTACAGTAGAACTTGGTTATAAGCGTACCGCAATGTTTGGTTTGTTGCGGTTTGTTGCGCCATCGTATTGGGTGGTATCGGATAAGTTATGAAAGGGAAATGTTTCAAACGATTACACCTTTTCTTCGCCAGGTGGAGCCAGTGAAGCCGACAGAGCTCTGCTCAAATCGAAAATCGCCTTCCATGGAAACCGCGTTCCTCCCCATGACAACGTCGTCAGACTTATCGGCGTCCTTGACGATGGTAGCTAAGATCAAGATATCGCTTCTAAAACCTGAAATATATGCGTCGTAGTCGTAGTAGTAGTAGTAGTAGTAGTAGTAGTAGTAGTAGTAGTAGTAATAGTAGTAGTAGTAGTAGTAATAGTAGTAGTAGTAGTAGTAGTAGTAGTAGTAGTAGTAGTAGTAGTAGTAGTAGTAGTAGTAGTAGTAGTAGTAGTAGTAGTAGTAGTAGTAGTAGTAGTAGTAGTAGTAGTAGTAGTAGTAGTAGTAGTAGTAGTAGTAGTAGTAGTAGTAGTGAGTAGTGGTGGTGGTGGTGTTGGTGGCGGTGGTGGTGGTAAATTTAACGATTAATTTAGCAGAGATGGCCTTGAACTTGGCTCCAGGGAATTCACTGAACTGTTCAATACTCGATTCATTGGGTTTTCCTTGCATTGATTCTTCTTTATATCTGTTGTCAGGTCCTGTAATGTTGCTGGAATTCTGTGACATGACGCTAAAAGATTGGTTGGCCAACGTCGGAAGGTAGGCAGCGACGCGCTGGAGAACATGCTCAACTTTACGCTGCAGATAGCATCCGGAATGGAACACCTGCACTCCGAAATCCGTGAGTGAGAGACACGGATAAATAATTCTGCTTAAGGAGGGACGTGTTCTGGTGCATTGAATTTTTTCAACCAATTCTACAACAACACACTATGGTTCCAGCGTAACGATTAGAAAAAAAACGCGCATCTTTAAACTCAGTTCTGCGGACATTTGGGAGCATTTGAAAGTCCAGGGGCGTAGCCAGGAATTTGACTTGCGGTGGTATAATGTGATTTGGAAGGGTATAAATCTTTAAAAATTTTGAAAATCTTAAAAAAACACTTTGAAAATTTTAAGGTAGTCTGATTTTTTGGGAGTATATATACCGATATACCCCGTCGCTACGCCCCTGTTTGAAACGTCAAATACATTGAACGATAGATAGAATAATTGTCTATTTAATTAGAGTCCTGCTTACATTTTTCAGTTTCTCTGTGTCCTCCCCTATAAAAATACCAGTTTGGAATGTATACCGTGATCTTTACACGATTAGTCAACTGGCATCGATAGATTGGCAGCAGCGTCAGGCTGCGAGGGTAAAGCGCGGGTCTAGAGAAGGCAACGGCAAACCACTTTAGAGTCTAGATTAATTAAAATGGGACAAGCCACCTGCGTCGTCTGATAAACGGAGATCAGCGCCGCCGGACCGTACGCTCGTTCGAATAATGGGACTATCTTTTTACCTTTTAATTTCAGTACAGATACTGAACGCAGAACAAAATTGCGACTGCGGTAGAATACTGGAATGATGGAATCAGTGGCGTAGCCAGGATTTTCGGAAGGGGAGGTGGTGGGTTGGTTTTTGGTTTTGACCGTGACCAACTTTTGAAAAATCTTGACATGCTAAAAAAACGTTATCACCTCTAGTTTTTTTCCTGACAAGCCTCTTAAACCGTTACATTTTCTAGCCATGGTGAGGGTCTGACCCCCAAAGTCGCGTCAAAAATTTAAAATTCATAGAAACTCATAAAAATATTTTATTTTCGGCAGCCAAGGGGCGGAGGGTTAACCCCATAAACTGATTGGAATATCTTATTCTGCAGATTGTTCATCGTCGATTGGCGATGAGGAAACGTTCTGCTGAAGAACGACGGAATGAACGGTCTCGTGGCAAAACTGATCGGGTTCGGAACTTTCGACGACGTCGGATCTGACGAAGATGCCACCGAGTCGAACGTAAGCAGATCTTTCTCTTTTAGAAATGCACTCTAAATTCATTTCGAGAAAATAATTGTTAGATAAAATTATATTATCCGATGAGAAAGACGAATAAAGAATACAGTAGAACTTCGATATAACGTACTCGGTTATATTAAACGTATGTCCGATCATAACGTACATTATCATCGTCGTCATCATCATCATCATTGAGCTTCTATAGCGCCATTTTAATGCTGTTCTTAACCCGGAGAATTTTAATGTTATCTTGATTCGCACCTGAATCTCTTTAAATAATATTTAAAATATTTTATATTTATGTTACTAACTTACTGCAGTGGTTTTCACACAGACTTACTTAGCCTCTTAAACCACTTTAAATCACATTATTATTATTATTATTATTATTATTATTATTATTATTATTATTATTATTATTATTATTATTATTATTATTATTATTATTATCATCGTCATTATCATCACCGCAATCATCATTATCATCATCATCATCATTATTGCATTACAAAAGTTCATATAACCAGTTAATATTATTATTATTATTATTATTATTATTATTATTATTATTATTATTATTATTATTAGGTTGCTGTCCCGTTAAAGTGGCTGGCGCCAGAAACATTAGAATCTGTCAATAAAGGCAAAGCCATTTATACCAAAATGTCGGATGTGTGGGCTTACGGCATCACAATCTGGGAAATCTACTCGTTGGGTGAGTGTTACATGGGCTTATCATCAGAGGTTTAATTAAAAAGACATTTTTTTCAAAATGCCCACTTATAAAATCTCTTCATATAAAGGAAAACGGAACAACAGAGCTAGTTAATTAATGACTTAATTTCTTATTAATTATTTTGACGTATGGTCAATTGGTCATCCTTAGGCGTAGGCCTATACGACGTGCGATTGGACGGGTCATGCCGCTACTGCTTTTTGAAAATCGAGCGCTGATTAATAACACATAAAACTATCGTCAATTTCTCGTATTCACTGGGGAGGTTATATAATTGGTAAACGGATATAGAAATCGCTGGTTGTGTTTCTAAGCCTTGGAAAACACAATTTGGAAGCTTCAACAAACCGTTCTCTTAGATAGCTCACCTTTGAGCAAGTACCGAATTGTTCCTTTTATCGACTACCAGACTTCAGACTTTCTTCTTCCTTCTTCTCCTCCTCTCATCATCATCATCATCCTCATCATCATCATCATCATCATCATCATCATCATCATCATCATCATCATCATCTTCATATTCTTCTTCTTCCATCTTAAATGTAC
The DNA here is from genome assembly GCA_018105865.1 of Metaphire vulgaris. Classification (NCBI taxonomy): domain Eukaryota; kingdom Metazoa; phylum Annelida; class Clitellata; order Crassiclitellata; family Megascolecidae; genus Metaphire; species Metaphire vulgaris. The sequence continues at coordinate 3,429,966 of CM030853.1, forward strand.
TCTAAAATATCGTATTCTATCCACTTCTAGTGTCTCCGACTTCCATTAAAACTTTAACTCCCCCTCATTAGTTTTAATAGGACATTCTGATATTGCCATACATCACTTGTCTCTCTCTCTCCCTCTTTCTCTCTCTATTTTATATATATATATATATATATGCATGCATAAATACATCAATGTCACCGGTTTATAAACAAACACAGAATTGCACAGAATAGTATTGTATTTGAACAGCTTCCAAACTGACCTACTGTGTATATTAGTCCGAAAGTGTGGGCAGACTTGACCTTATTAGAGGCTTTAGATGCATTGTATTATATTCGTATCACTGTAGCATTGGAGACCCGTCTTAAGTTCGAGAACCGACTTGAATTCAGGCCCGTCGAGAAAAATTCCGGGCCCCTGGAGGGGCACAGAGCAATAACGGGCCCATAATTTTTTGGTGATGGCTTCTTCAGGGGGCCCCCGGTGGGGCCCCAACGCGCCCACAGCGTCAAAATAATAAATATTGCTGCACGAGATAACTTTATTGCGGACCCGCCCGGGCCTCCACAGGTCGTCCGGGTCCCTGGGCATTTGTCCATCCGCCCCCTGCTTGTATCAGAGATGGGCACAATTAGACAAAAATCTAATCCCTTCTAGCACCTAATTGATTAGCATTAGAATTAGTTCTACACTTTGTTCAATTAATTAGAATTAGCATTAGCTGCTGTCTAATCAATTAGAATTACAATTAGATTGTCCATGTTCGCGATACAGTTGACACACCACGCAAAACAGTTTTAAAATACTAATTTAATATCAGCAGTAATTGCATGCAGCTGCAAATGGTTGGAAATGGCTTGCATTTCCAGTTGTCAACAGCAATCACACAAAACACTTAATCTATCAGCTGTAAGTTTTTCCTTGCTAATGCTACCATGATCATCTCAGCGTTATACTATGAGCATGCGTTTCAGCATTATTCTCAGGCTGCCTCGGATGGCTAATTGTCATGTAATTAAAAAATAATTAGAATTAGCAGGTAAATTCTAATTGATTAGAATTACGATTAGCTGATAAAATTTGCCAATTGATTACAATTAGAATTAGCTGGTCATCTAATCGATTAGCTAATCAATTACTTCCTAATTGATTAATTACCCATCTCTGGCTTGTATTAACCCCTTAACTGGGCAACTATTTCTAACTCAGTGTAAAGTGGACGAACATTGCTCGGGGCACCCAGTTAAGGGGTTAAAGGAATCCGCGGCAAGCAGGATGTTACAGAAATTAACCTCTCCTAACATTCATTTGAGTTGGGCGTTACCAGGGTTTAATCTAGGCCGTTTCCCGGGGGGGGAATGCCCTTTTTCCCCTGAAAATTTCAAATTTCTTCCGGAAATTTTGGCATACTACATCAACTAACAGCAGCCCCCCTAGCTGACTCCCCCCGGCTTCGTCAGTTCCCCCCGGTCCAGGAGTCTAGATTAAACACTGGGCGTTACCAACTGCATGATTGAAGATTGAATAGGTTTTAGATTTTTTTTCGGTCGCAGTAGGATGCAATTGTGAACGGAGTTTGAATAATAAATAATAATAGTAATTGTTGACCCGCATGATAATGTAATGACAGCATGTAACAAGAAGTGTTAAGGCCTCCACTTTTGTGCATTAGTCGTCGTCTAATTAACTGTGAACGTAAGCTGAATCTGCAACGATGCAGGTTCGACACCGTATCCTGGAAAGAAGAGTGCCTGAGGTGGAGGGGATGCTGAAGACAGGCCAGAGGATGCCTCGTCCGAACGACTGCCCGCAAGAACTGTAAGCAACAACAACAACAACAACAACAATGATGATGACGACGACGATGATGATAATGATGATATTGAACGATGATGGTGGTGGTGGTGATGATGATGATGATATTGAATGATGATCATAATGATGGTGGTGATCTTGGTGATGATGATAATGAAGATAATGAATGATGATGATGATGATGGTGGTGGTGGTGTTGGTGATGATGATATTGAATGATGGTGGTGATGTTGGTGATGATGATAATGATGATATTGAATTATGATAATCGTGGTGGTGATGAAGAAGAAGCTGAAGAAGAAGATGATGATGATGATGACGACAATGGTGATGATGACTGCAGAAACAATAATGCATTTTTATAGCACCAGTTCAAATTCTCAAACGTATCAATTGATGGTGCTCAAAAAATCAAAACGCAAAAGACCAATGCATGCATTCCAGAGATCAGCGAAACAGGCAATAGAGTCGACCGGAAGAGATGTAACCTAAGTTTTAGACTTCACATGCTGAAATACAATACCTAACAGCAGACAGATGAGGAGAGTTCCAGATTTTTGACCTACATCGAAAAAACCCATCCATCAAGGAAGTGTACGGGTTAATTAAGTATGCAGCAACATTTGGCGCTTTACATTCTCATTGGTCACAGATCACCATGGAAATTCAGTGTTTAATCTAGACTCCTGGATTCCGGGGGTTGGGGAACTGAAAAAGCCGGGGGGGGGGGAACTGACAAAGCCGGGGGAATTCTGCTAGGGGCCGCTGTTAGTCCATGTAGTATTCCAAAATTTCCTGGGGAATTTGAAATTTATAAGGGGGAAAGGGCAATTTCCCATCCCGGAAACGGCCTAGATTAAACACTGCCATGGATATATAAAATAACGAATACCACGAGACGGTAATATGATTATTCAAACGACCTTGGCTAGTCACGTGATGTCAGGCTTTACCAGCAAGTTTCAGGCTTTCAGCCTGAGAGTTGAGAACATTTTTTAGCCTTATAGCCGAATAGCCTTAAATGTTTTGGAAACGTTGAATTTCTTGTCGGCGTAATTACCGGCCGCATGAAAATAGCAGAGGGCTTTCTTGATAGCATCCTACGGACCCCAACCAATGATATGGACTCTTCCAACGGGTTTTCGGAGTGCAGATAATTCTTAAAGTTCTTCCTGATTGTTTTAAGCTGCTGCTGCTGCTGCTGCTGCTGCTACTGCTGCTGCTGCTGCTGCTGCTACTACTACTACTACTACTACTACTACTACTACTACTACTACTACTACTACTACTACTACTACTACTACTACTACTACTACTACTACTACTACTACTACTACTACTACTACTACTACTACTACTACTACTACTACTACTACTAATAATAATAATAATCATCATCATCATTCACTTCTATCTATAGCACCACTTCTAATGCCCAAGGGTATCAATCGATGGTACTTCGAATCCATCCGCAAAAGACCAGGTCATTCCAGAGATCAGTCAGAGGGAAACAGCAAGACAGACTATGGAGGAAATGCTAATTGGACGATGTGTGTTTTAAGCCTAGATCTGAAAATGCTCAGCTTATTGGAAGATTTGACAACCAGAGGGAGAGAGAGTTCCAGATTAGAGAGAGAGAGACAGAAATAGAAAAAGACACAGACTTACAGATAATTAATTATTCAGTGTTGGTTCTAAGTACATTTAACAATGACTCAGCAAACCGACAATAATTGATTGCGCTAAGTCAGTTTTAAGAGGATGTCAAGATAGAACAAAGTGGAAGTCGATGGTCGCTAACGTAGAAATACACAGCACCAAAAGAAGAAGAAGAAGAAGAAGAAGAAGAAGAAGTCAGTTTTTACTGCTGTTTGAGCTTCAATTTCGGACCACAATCTACATTGCTAAACGATTGACAAATAGTCCAAACAATTTACAGCGTGTATAAAACAATTGAGGCCCTTATCGTTGATAAGACACGTCGAGCGCGGTTCGACCATCCAGGGATTGACTAGCTATTGGTGCCAGCGGCCATCGCTTAGGCGCTGATAAATTGGTAGCAGCGTTGGCTGCGTTGATAAAACGCGGGTGTAGAGAAAGCATTGGCAAGCTATTCTAGATTAATGGCATAAGCCACATGCGTCGCTGCTTGCCTAGTACACGGACATCAGCGCCGGACCTTACGCTCTTTAGAGCAGGGTTTCTCAAACTTGTTGAAAACGCGACCCATTTAAACGACTTTGTAACATGCCGTGACCCTGCAAACTTATTGTCAACTAAAATCGGATAAAACACTAATCATTTTAATATAAACCGTGTATGGAAGATTACAGGCATATAAATTTCTTAAAAGCTAAGCCTACCTGCAACTTTCAAGGCCTGTGACATTGTGGTATTGGTTATAAAATGACACTTTTAAATCTAATTTCGCGCCACCCCGCGACCCATTTTAACTAAGCCCTGCGACCCACTTTTGGGTCGCGACCCACAGATTGGAAAACACTGATTTAGAGGATTAGGAATAACTGTGCCTCTGTAGAACGATTAGCTTGTTTGCCCGGCCATTGTGCAATAATAAAATACGGTAGGCCTCTATCAGAGCAGAGCTGCAGAAAATAAGCAGATGAAAAATGAAATACAAACGCTTTTATGCATTGCACCTCTGAATAAATATTATAATTATCGTCAAGAATGAAATAACGTTTCTTTCTGAAAGACCCAGGAAGTTGACTTGGCTACTTTAATTAACCACTATCATGCTTTTAAAATATTTCCAACCAGACCAAGACTCGGGCACAGTCAACATAGCGTGAACTTTAAAATGTATACTAGCTCCAAAATATATCTATTAGCACATAGAAGAGTCAATAGAGATAGCACATTTTTTGCCTGCCAAAGTTCAAAGGCCAGTGGAAACACATATAGGGAATTCGTTAACGATTGAAATTTCTGGGAGGACAGGAGACGGTCGCCCCGGAAGCAAAATTCTTGGGGGAGCAAAAGAAAAATTTGTCATGCAGCCTAATAGACCCTAAAATATGCTGACTTGTGCATGGAGAGAAGTTTGAGTAATTTCTCTGAATCTATTACTGTATTAGTGCAATGTGGGAATAAGATACAATGACGTTTTTTTTACTTGTCAAGACATTTTGTGGATAAGTTGGAGGAGCACAATCCTCTTTTGCCCCGGGCGCTGGCAACCCACGCAATAGGGGGCGGATGATGTCATAGTGGGTTACCGGCCAGTGTTTATTCTAGCCACCTTGACATTGGGGGGATTTTGAAATGTTTGGAGGGGGGCCAAGGTCTGAGTCTCCACACTTTTTTTCGGGGGAGGGGGAGAGATTTCCATTCCCCAGCCAACACATAAAATTTTTTTTGGGTGGGGAGAAAATTTCAAAACTTGGGGGGGATTCCCCCAGAGAAGGCCTAGAATAAACACTGGGTTACGCGCTGGAGCGGTGGTAGGCTGCATGACGGGGCGGGTTCAAGCCCCGTTAGCGCCCCTTGTGGCTTTCACACACACAGACAGTAATGCCTTCTAAGCCACTTTAACCCCTTAACTGGGGATCCCAGATATATCCGTCCATTTTACATTGAGTTGCATGTGTACGTCATTGTCGGTTGCATTTCGGTCTGAGCTACGAACGCCCTGCAGGATCAAATTCCATCAGCCGGTCATCGTCTTTTGCAACCGCGATACACAAACAGCGGTCGTATATCATATAATTATTTTAGGTTCGATATCGTTGCCACACCCTGCTGGAACGCCAGTCCCAAGAAGAGACCGGACTTCAGAACCATCGGCAGACAGATCCGCAACTTCCGTTCCGGTGGAGCGGACCAGGACAATTACTACGCAGTCGATCCAAAGGCCAAGCACTATGACGACCCGAAGGAACGCACCAAGGAGTACGTCTCGGCCGCCAAGAAGACGAGCTCAAACCCCGAGCAACTCTACGACGACACCTGTCGATAAAGAAGAAAACCGAACCACCCTGCTCGGCCGTCAGCGGGAACTCCTAGAACGTGTATTCAGAGATGTCCATGGGTTGGGTTAACCCATGGGTTGGGTTCGATTGGGCTGGGTTGGATTGGGTCAGACTTTTCCATACTTATGGTGGGTTTAGTTGGGTTGGGTCAGAAAATACGGCGGCATGGTTATACTGTATTACGGTGGGTTGGGTTCTGCCAGTGGAGTAGCAAGGCTTTGGGGGGGAGGGGTCATTGGGCAGAGCTTCGGTTTTGGGTCCCTGGAACCACCCCCTCGATTTCAAACAAAAAGACCTAGGCGCTTTTGCGATACTTCAATATTTTGCACTTTCGAACCTCTTTTATACAGTAACTAATTAACTGAACTAATATTATTAGATGTTAAACCTTATTTACATATTTCGTGGTTTCGCACCCCTATTATACAATAACTAATATTATGTTAGATATTAAACCATAGAGTCATTCGAGTTGGTACGCTGTTCACGACATGGAGTTCTGCTTATAGGTTTTGCCATATTGTTTCATTACGTTCTGAATATATTGAAATTGAAAACCTCCATTCTCTGTCAGGGACCCTCTGACCGCCCGGGCCCCCTGTGCAGGGGCCCTCTGATCGCCGGGGCCCCCTGTGCATTGCACAACCCATTGCTACTCCACTGATAACCATTCCTCCACTGTTATAACATCATATAGCCCCATTCTGGAGTAATTTTTCCCATGGTGTGATCATTTCCTTCACAATCTCATAGCCTCACTATATTACCGGCTGATAAAAGCCAAGGACTACGAAACTGGGAGGGATTTTAATTAGCAAAGTGCTTGAGAACAAGGTTCTAGATTAGGATAAATATAAGCTGCATTACCTTACGCTACATACATTACATTACTGTATATGACTATTCTTTATGATGTACGTAGTATAAATTTCAATGTTACATATATGCTTTACGGAGTATAAAGAATTCCATATTAAGCGGACTGAATGTACAGTAGTTGATAGGGAACAAGGAAGAAACGTAAAAATAAAACAGTGATGCAAATTATTTCAAATTCTTTTCTTTAGTTCCTCATTATTTCGGAATTTTTGGGTAAACGATTAGTTTCGGGTGACGAAAATTGGGCAGCAGTCCAATTAGGTCTATTGACACGGTGTCTAATGTTTAGTCGGTTATAAGTCCGCATTCAATTTAACTTTAGTTCCGCAACTGAAAGCCGAGCCGAGGCAAGTCTTAATCATGGATAATATCATTCACCAGTCTTATTTGGCGTTAACCAGAACCATTACTAGAACAGTACTGCTTCATCTTTACCATATACTATAGCCTCATATTATACGCCAAAGATGTTTGTGTTTGTGACAAAAGTAACACTCTGGTCTGTGACATTTTCCTGGTTTAAAAAAGTCCCGATCACTCATAAAAGGCACAGCTATTAATTATAATTTATAGTTATCATAGGCCTACACTGCCCGAAGATATATAATTAATTTACGCATTCGCAATAACGACCAGATAAAGTAGAAACTTGAAAGCAAACTGATTTTAATGATAAGTGATACTAGTCTCTCTATAATAATTAACCCCTTAACTGGGGATCCCGGATATATCCGTCCATTTTACATTGAGTTACAGTTAAATACACGGTTAAGGGGTCAATCAACTAAGAACTATTTATTAACATTGACTTTTACTATCACAACTAGCCATTACTAATGTTGCTTAACACAATAAAAGTGTTAAACAGTCAAACGCCTAACCAATAAACAACTCAAAAGCATGTGATTGAACCTCGTGCTATAGTTGCTAATCAGCCCATATGGTAATTGTTTACTGAGATGCCCAAAATTTGTATAATCTATCATAAATAATCACAATTAAAAGCACGGCCAAAACCTGGAAAAGAATCACCGGAGGCAGTTAATATTATAGCGCTTAACCTAGTTCCTGAATGTATAATTCGATTGAATTTATGTTCATGAAGAAAAAACATTTATACAGATGCGAACTTCGTAGACTCAAAACCTTTGACATAGAGCCAGCTAAATCTACTTTACTTCCTTGTTGTTTGACATGTCATGAGAGAGAGAGAGAGAGAGAGAGAGAGAGAGAGAGAGAGAGAGAGAGAGAGAGAGAGAGAGACAGACAGACAGACAGATAGACAAAGGCAGAGACAGAGACAGTGAGATAGACAGACAGACATATACAGAGAGAGAGAGAGAGAGAGAGAGAGAGAGAGAGAGAGAGAGAGAGAGAGAGAGAGAGAGACAGACAGACAGACAGAGGCAGAGACAGAGACAGTGAAATAGACAGACAGACAGACACACAGAGAGAGACAGAGAGAGACAGAGAGACGGGGTAGAGACATACAGAGACAGAGATAAAGACAGAGACAGAGCTGATTTTCGAGAAAATCGTCCGCATTCTGGAACTAATCAGCTATAGACAGTTGAAGATTTTTCAAAAAGGCGGTGATGATCGGGGAATCCCATCCCAAATATTTTTTTATCCCACGCGAGAAGGTCGTCCTGGAAGGGCGGATGAGGAGGTCAAATTCACCCCCTCCCTCCCTCCCCCAAATCGAACAGTATAGATGTCTTGAAGATTTCAGTCTCTGGTGCGAATATGGTTTGGAATTTGGAGCAGTCTCTGCATATACTTTGCTTCTCAGGCAGCGAGCGCTTAACCCCTTAACTGGGGATCCCGGATATATCCGTCCATTTGACATTGAGTTACAGTTAAATACACGGTTAAGGGGTTAATGGCAATATTATTACAAATACGCGTCATCTGATGCTCTTTCAGAGCGCTCAACACGCTGTTAGCTCCTCTCTCTCTCCCTCTCCTCTCTCTCCCTCTCCTCTCTCTCTCTCTCTCTCTCTCTCTCTCTCTCTCTCTCTCTCTCTCTCCCTCTCTCTGCATTTTCTGACCTTTGTTAATATGTACGTGGGAAAAAAACTAGCAGTCTCCAGCCGAACAAAACGGTTCGGTTTTCGTCTGTGCTGAACGCAAAAGATAATAGCCCCCAATTTCGGTAAAATGCCATTAAAACGATGGTTAATGGATGGTTTTTCCCCTTCCTGCATACACTGTAGTAGGCATTTCCACGGGGCGGATGACTCATCGGCAGCGACGAATCGGAGGGAGGCCATAGGAACGGCGGGCAGGAAGATAATACGGTCTGGATTTTTTCAGACGAGTTGAAGCCACAAGGCATTATCCAAACAGACACAGCGCTCAAGTATTCTTCCGGGATGAAAAAGGAGGAGGAATATTTGCAGATAACTCGGCGGAGATGAAATTGGATTCGCTATCAGCTTTTCATCTGAATACGCCTGATTCAATAATTGAACTAAGCTAACATCAACCACGATTATGGTGATAATGATGATGATGGCGGTGATGGTGATAATGATGATGGCAGTGATGATGATGATGATGATGATGATGATGATGATGCATGGTTGTGGTGATGATCAGGCATTTTCTCGTGAATTTGCATTTGGGTGGGGTGGGGGTACCATAATTGCAGGGGGTGTCAATGTCCAGTGTTTCATCTAGACTAATCGGACCCATGGGAGAATAGAATTGGGCGGGGTGGGGGTGGGTTGGCGGGTTGGGGGTTCGATGCTTGGCCCCCGGAAAAAGGAAAAGACAAATCGAAAAAGTAAAGTAGCAGACTGCTGAATGTTACTAATAACGACATCAAACATAGAATTGCTATGGAAAACCATAGAATATAGATACGAATGAAAGACAGTGCACTGCATGGCTCCGCCTAATCATCGAAATTCTAAAGCTTCCAAAGATAATATAATCAAGCCAAAGAATGCTGAATACCGAAAACTACCCCAGTAAGATGACGTTGACCATAACTACACGAGTCAATCTGAAAATGGATGACAGTTTAGCATCATTTTAAATGAATGGTTTTAACATCAGCCTGTTTTAGTGATAGCCAAGCCAACACCACCCCTGCTGGAAAGAGGTGTAAAAGCAGGGGATGTTTGTCACAAACCGGGGGGGTGTGTGTAACCCTCCTTCCTTCCTCACTTACGAACAACTTGTCCAAGATCGCTACGCATTGGCTAGGGTAGGATTCGAACCCGCGACCTTCCGACTGCATGGCAAGAATTCTACCACTATTCCACCGCGACCCTGGCATTAACAAATGCGCCGCCAAAATAATCGGAATCCATGAATAGGATGACGTCTTGTGGCTGACACGTGACGCCTACTGGAGGGGCACGTGACCGACACGTGCGTGTGCTTCTTTTAGTGTTTCATTATAACGGAAGTTTAAACAAGTAAAGCCCGTATATTTTAATTCATCACGCGTTTTAAGCATATAATCCTCAGTTAGTGCCCGCATCGAATTACGTAAATGCTAAATACTGCATATATTGTAAATATGTAAATATGTAGGACTCAGTGGACCAGTTTTGCAGAAGATTCGACAAAAAATTTCCTCCAAATACCGTAACAATGCGTTAAAATTAACAGTGCGTTAAAATTAACAATGCGTTAAAAGCTAGAAGTTTTCCTTCTTTGGATTTGGGGGCTGTGACCTCAATAACGGAACCTGAGGACACAACATGAAACTGTTTAAGAAACGGGCAGGGAAGCATACAAACATTTTTAGCACTCAAGTGGTTAACAGATGGAATGAATTGGACGTTAAGACAGTAATGGCTACCAATGTAGTGCCAAGGCTTTAAAATAAAATATACTATAGGATTCTACATTGGTCTTGTATAGTATTATACTGTAGACTGTAGCTAAAGTTTTTGCGGAAATAGCGAGTAAACCTACAGTTTCTGATCTAATCTAATATTCAACTTCTATAGCGCCACTCCATAATGCACAGGATCATCAACCGATGGAACACCAAATCATCAGCGTCGCCACGGGGGGGGGGCAAATGGGGGCAACTGCCCCCTCCCAATCTGACCCCAGGCCACCTATCATATTCGCGCAAATCCGGTGAGAAAGCTTTTTGTGAAGGGGGTAGGGTGGGGTGAGGAATCTGACACGCCAGTCCCTTTTGCCCTCCCCCCAACCCAAAATGCCTGGCGACGCCACTGCACCAAATCCAGATCATTAAAGATCCAGGTCAAATCCAGGGTATCCGCGGCCTCTGAATGAAGCATCTGGGAAATTGTAAACTGCAAAGTTTTGTTAATTGTCGATGCAAAGACAAGAAAACAAGAAAAGGAGAAAACAGAAATAAACGTACCAGTCTGAGGACAAAGAATGCGATTAGTACCCAACTGCACAGAAGGACCATAATGAGAATGAATGGATTGGTGAAACATAGTGGTTCTCACACACACAGGGCAGACCATAATGAACCAATATAAACCTTATTATGGTAATTGCTACTACTACTACTACTACTACTACTACTACTACTACTACTACTACTACTACTACTACTACTACTACTACTACTACTACTACTACTACTACTACCACTGCTACTACTGCTACTACTACCACTACTACTACTACTGCTACTACTACCACTGCTGCTACCACTACTACCACTACTACTACTACCACCACTACTGCACCACTACTACTACTACTACTACTACTACTACTACCACTACTACTGCTACTACTGCTACTACTACTACTACTACTACTACTACTACTACTACTACTATTACTACTACAGTGGATCCCACTTAATCGCATACCGCTTAATTGCATAACCCGCATAATCGCATAACAACATAAAAACCCGAACCAGTGTTTTGTGTATCAGGCTATTTGCATAACCCAGTTAATCGCATAAGCAAGGCTTGCACGGCACCTATGCAATTAAGTGGGTTTCACTGTACTGCTGCTGCTGCTACTACTACTACTACTACTACTACTACTACTACTACTACTACTACTACTACTACTACTACTACTACTACTACTACTACTACTACTACTACTACTACTACTACTAATTATTATTATTATTATTATTATTATTATTATTATTATTATTATATTTTTATGCCTCTTTGTTATAGATCAATCTAGACGTTATCCTAAAACTGGGGGCCTGCACGCTTTTTTCGAAAACATCAACGGCGGAATGACAAAGGTCATGGGAACTACCAAAGTGATATTACCGACAGACAAACCTATAAGTTGTTGTCCGCGGCAAAAAAGAAACGCCGATTACATTTGGCCTTTAACTGCTAACATCCATTAGATTAGTCTGTCTTAAAAATAACTTAAAACGTTGAACATTGGCGTAGCTACGGAGGAGGAACGGGGCCAAGCCCCCCTGGACTGGGACCGGTCATGAGATTTGCCCAAATCCATTGATAAGTCTCGTGTGTGAGTGTGTATGGGGTGGGGGTCAGGGGGTGGGGCGGGGGTAGGTAGGTAGTATCATGAAATCGAGAAAATGCTGGAAAGATGAAAGCGCTTGACAGCACAAGTTCTTTGCTCGTCATCACTTCTTACCAGAAAATGTCGACGTGTCCCCACTCCCCTATTCCGGAATCCTGGTTACGCCACTGGCGTTGAATGACGCCTGGCGATGCCTTGACAATGATTATGTGGGCCTAATGGCGTCATTTGCATAGGCACTTAGATCACTGAACTTCGAGAGCGGCTTTTTGAAGAGCAAGGGATGTGATTTGGCAAATGAGTGAGTCGTATATAACTGGGCACATATCACATATTTGTATAATAATATTTACGTTGATCAGGACAAGCATGCTGCGTGTTTAGATCTCCTGAGAGAGAGAGAGAGAGAGAGAGAGAGAGAGAGATATGGAGACTGACTGGCCTCCTGCTGTTATATGAAAGATAGTTTCAAGTAACCGATCATTTGTGAAACTATAGTTTCGCTAGACTATAGACTTGTCTTATTATTAATTTAATCTATATATCTATATATTTATTTTATATCACACGAATGGTCATATCTAGCGTACAGTTTGCTAATCAACCCCACGAATCCGTACTTTCATCGTGTCCACGAGTTCACAACGTACAGTCTGATAACAGCTAGACGTGCGTGTGCATGGATGGGTGGCAATCGAAAACTGATGCAATCGAGAAAATCACATGATAACAATAATTATTATTCATTAGGAACCATGTCGATACGAATGTCTCATGATCGAAAGTTGGTATTATAATTGCTAAGAACATCTAGGCCTAAAATTTAAGCAGCGTGTCCGTATAATCTCTCCCGTGCAGTCGTTTCTGATTTCTGATTTCCCTAAAGCGATTAGACATTTTGAGGGGGGGTATGGATGCTTCTATTGCCCCTGTAGAAAACGTCCGTATCAATGATTGTGTTTTGTTGCATCACAAGTGAAACAATACGCGACAGCAAAATCTCAGATATCTTTCAGGAGCGTTCGCCTTTTATATTTAATAAGTTAACCTTAAAACTTAGTCCAAGGGTCAATTCTTGACTTTCAATTCTAAGAAACGCCCTTTTCTATCTCAGTAACATTCTTAAAACCTTTGACTTCAAAACGCTGATTATATATAGGCCCTATATATATATATATATATATATATATATATATATATATATATATATAGGGCGGGCAAAAAAATCAGGCTAGTCATATTAAAGGCTTTCATTTAATATAGTCCGGGTTTTTTTGCGCCACCTATATATATATATATATATATATATATATATATATAACGTAGTCCATAGGGGATCTGTGGGGCCCGTGTCCCTTTTGAATACTTGCCCCTAGTCTCCCTCATATTTTAGTGCACTAATTCTAAGCAACTAGACTACAGTATAGTCTAGGTTTATGAACAATAGTTGACTCCCATGCTTAGAAGTTGCCACCCCAACGGCCCCCTCCCCCTCCACTTGCCAAATCCTGGAGCCGCCACTGAACGTAACGCGATAGCGTCATCATTCTTATACAACGTGACCAATGTCAAATGAATCAGCTTCTGAGAAAAGGCGCATAACCAGGACTCGATATGATTTACCGCCAGGTTGTAATTTCGCCTGTTATAGGCAGCACGACTATTTATTTATATTTTAGACGTAAAATACAGTTTTATTCATTTTTGAGAACTAACTCGAAACATGACTGGCACACCTGCTGTAAATCGCATGAACTAATGTATGACTTAATGACAGATAGCCTAGTCACATTAACAAACAATACGTTGACAGATGCTAACTAATCCTCTAAAAGGAAGTCGATTTGCAAATATGTACAAATATGTGCATAAGTCTATTTAAAAACATCCTGTTGGACTAACAGCTTTCGAGGTAAAACCAACAAACAAGTCGTCAGTCTTATTACCAGACTCGGTGCAAAAGGTTTAATCCAATGAAATGTCGAGTAGTCGTTTTGCACCTAATGAAGTATTGAGTCCATGTTTTCTTTAGTATTTCGACTGGTGTGAAACGGGAACAAGCAATCAACCAATCAACCAATCAATCATAATTTCTTTAGCGCCATTATAATAACGATCGCTTCAGAATGTGAATCATAGTCACATGGTAAGAAATCATGTCCGTGATAGTCTGTAGTTTTAACCCCTTAACCGTGTATTTGACTGTAACTCAATGTAAAATGGACGGATATATCCGGGATCCCCAGTTAAGGGGTTATTAATATCCATAGTTCTGTCCATAGCTGGTTGGTTTTGGCTAAAGGGGATATGCAATCGAAAATAAATAAATAAATAAATAAATAATTAATTAAATATATGGAGTTTAATACTAGTGTCTTGGTTACGCCATTGTCTCCTGCAGTTGCACAGAAACCACATTTTCTCCACCGTGGAGACGACCCCCCTACCCCATGAAATAAATAAGAGGGGCGACGACCTACCCCCTTCCCTCGGAACTCTGACGCAGATCTCAGACTGATCATCAGAAGACGACTTGTGATTGGCGATGATAAGTCAATCCGTAATCCGTGACGTCTCTGTTCCCGTTACGTCTCTAGGGGCCCCTACATCAGCCTGCAAGCACCGATAGCTAATAGCCAGTTAATGCCTGCATGATGCAAATGATGCAACCCGAATCACTGCCCTAAGCCGACGTCGTATAAAGTCTGCAGGAGCCTCTGTGCAACCGACACCAAGCGGGAAAGGAAAGAGCTGTTGTTGTTGGCGACGACTTGAAATTACTTTTCTTATTTAGTTGCGACAGAAAACGTTAAAGTTTAATATATATATAGGCCTAATTGTCGTTTGAGACGGTGAAGTTTGAAGAGCGTTCAAGATGAACGCAAAAGTTGTTGTTTTCGTTTTCTGCGTTCTCCTGATCTGTTTTTCATCGGCATCAGCTTACAGGTACGTTTTTACGTTTTCGGATTAATATTTTTGCGTCTAGAAAAAATATTACGAGACGAATAATAGCCGAGGGTACTGCCAGCCAGACATAATGGGAGCCCACGCATTGGGGGTAAGAGAAGGCACCTGCCCCCTTGGAAAGTGCAAATCTAGTTTTGACTAAATATATTTTGAGCGCTGGCTAATACTGTCACACTAAAACACTACTAATGCACAGCGTGAAATTGAGAAACTCAAACTTTAACTAAAGAACTGTGGAATTGATTATCTTGAAAACTATATTAACTGTGACCATTGTGTTTTGCCTCTGGAGACCAGGGGCGTAGCGACGGGGGGTATATCGCTGGGGGTATATCGGTATATATACCCTCTCAAAATCAGTCTACCTTAAAGTTATTTACGTGATTTACATGTGGTTATATGTGGTTTATATGGCTTATATGTGGTTTATAGTTAAGATTTATATCCACCCAAAATATTTATACCCTCCGAAATCAAATTCCTGGCTACGCCTCTGCTGGAGACAATTCTTTGAGCGTCACTGCAGCACCATCGACTGAATAAGTGAGCTATAAGATCGTCTGGTTACGCCACTCGTCGCCCAAACAGTGACGACAACCGGTTATTACACCAAAATGTGGAAAAGTTAAAAATTTTAAGATTTTGGTCAATTCAAGACAAAATTTCCATAGACCTCTATTTGTCGTCGACAAGTTGCGACATATTGGCGCTGCTGCTGCTGCTGCTGGTGGTGGTGATGATGATATCGAACTATCAATTTTAGGAATAGCTACTGTGTTAGGCCTACTGTTCGTATGCTATACTAACAGTCCGCCAGTAAGTCCAGTTACTAGTAGTTACGACAGCTGTACGGCACATTCTAGGTTACTAATATTAACACGCTTTCTGCAGCTTTAGACCAGTGTTTAATCTAGACTCCTGGACTCCGGGGGGGACTGAAAAAGCCGAGGGAAACTGACAAAGCCGGGGGGAATTCTGCTAGGGGCCGCTGTTAGTCCATGTAGTATTCCAAAATTTCCGAGGGGGGATTTGAAATTTCCGGGGAAAGGGCAATTTCCCTCCCCCGGAAACGGCCTAGATTGAAAAACACTGCTTTAGACAGAATATCAAGCTGTTAATCTTATACAAGCCTATTATGTCCGAAAGCATTCTGTAGTGAGAAAAATAAGCCCGCGGACATTTCTTGCTTCTAGTTATTTTGTTTGTGTTGTTTTTAATTTTTCAGCAGTCACTTTCGAACTACCTATGAAGTTCAATTTTACTACTACAGTCAGTGTTCTTCGTATCTGTGTGGCTATGGGTGTTACGGCTGGTGGCGGTGGTGGTGGTGGTGGTGGTATCCGTTTGGTTATGGTTGCTACTATAGGCACACGTAAGTGAATACAGAATCAGAATCAGAATCAGAATTTATTTCTTCTCCACATCATACATGAACACTTTAGTAGCCAGTGGCAATTACTAGTACTGTAGTATAACAGAAGTCTATATAATTTGATTAGGTAGTCATATTAAATCAGTTATAAGTATATAAGACAACTGAAATTCAGATTAAGCAGTAATAATTTGATACAGAATTACCACTGCAACCTTAATTAGATGCAAATCTAGTGTGAGGAGAAAAAAAATCGGTTGATCGAAGGGCAAAGCCCGCAATGTGATCAACCAAGTACATTCAAAGTATAAGTTAAAATCATATTGGTTTCTTGGTACTGGATAATATCCAATATCAAGAACGAGGTTAAGAAAGCTACCATACCACGAAACAGTTATATGCTATACTGCCATATATCATCAGTAGAAGAGCAAGCAGATAAATGTATAAACCACGAAACAGTTATATGCTATACTGTCATATATCATCAGTAGAAGAGCAAGCAGATAAATGTATAAACCACCAAACAGCTCTTAAACTAGAAAAGGATCTTCAGGGCTGACCTAATTGGTGTTGGATAGTTATGAGATAACTTTTAAGTGCCTTCTTAAAATGGTGCCAATGACTTATGAGTTTTAGGTCAGGGGGTAAGTCGTTCCAAAGTCTAGGTCCTATAAATTTAGTGGCAAATTTTCTTTTATTAGTTGCAGCAAAGGGAATGAATAGATTGTTTGAATTCCTGAGATTGCATTTACATTCAGGATTCTTATGAACAAGTTTGTTAGATGAATAGTATAGGGGTAATAAATTATTGACGTGTTTATAGACAAATAATAGGGTTTGCATTTTAAATAAGCTGCTAATGTTCAGAATCTTATATTTATTATATAAACTGTCAGTGTCTAATAGTTATAATAATAACAGATATAATAATAATAATAATAATAATAATAATAATAATAATAATAATAATAATAATAATAATAATAACGCAAACCAGTTGTTTTAGTTTATGAGGCTAAGTTGGCTTATGTGAAAACCACGATAGCCTAATTATGTTACTCTCAACACATAAAAACCCAGTTTTCCTAGATAACTGTGGAATTTATTAATGTTAATCTATTTATTGTTTCAAACTGTTACTGCCTCTTCGTCCAAGTTGTTCCATTTGTCCACAACCTTTGCGCTAAAAAATCTTTTCCTCGGTCCTTTCTTGTACAATTTGTATTAGTGATCTCTGACGCTGCTATAGTTTGCTAATGTACTTTTGGTATTGTTTTAGTTTATTGTTTTTTTAGTGCGAATTCAAGGTGTATTAATTCTGTGGCGCTCCCTAGCTTTTAAGAATGCAGGCTCCTTATTTTCGCGAACTTATGCACTGACCCAATTGCATATGTAATGTTGTTTTAAGCTGCTACACTTGCTCCTCGGTTCGGGCATCACATATGGTTGCAAGGCAAACTTGCGAAGCCTATTGGACCGGTCCGAACTGCAATATACGTAAGTATGAATAGCCTAATTTGATCGTACCTTTTATTCAACATGTCTTAAAGTTATATTTGGCAGAGTTTCTGCAATTCAATGGAACGTTCTAAGATAATAATTATAATTAATTTTACTGACGGAATGCCAAGAGGTCCTGTTACATGGCAGTAAAAGTAAGAGTGACTATATGGTCGCCGATTTATGTGCGAAATGGGTTGGAAATAATGCTTACTTGCGCATAAAATCTGCGATATACGCAATTACGAATTCATACAATGCTCTTTTATGTTGCGCCAGCACAATTGAATCGATATATGCGCGTCTACATTAAGCTCTCTGCCTCGCAAATGATAACCAATTATTGTCAACCGTACACATTTTAAAGAATGACATATTTTCAAGCGAGTTTTCTTAACCATTGAAATATCGGTTTATTGCAATAATCAGGTTTCTTGCAAATGCAAAAAAGACTCCAAATACTCATCTTCTGTTATATTTTCTAAATTAGTTTCATCATTCTTGGAAAATCTATAGGAATTCGCCATGCAGAAACTTACAAAACATATATTTGATTATGTAGGCCTATAAACTGAGCACCTTCAAATCAACACTCAGTCCCTATTCATCCACGGACTAACTTGCTGTCTCCCAGCGGCGTAGCCAGGAATTTGATTTAGGGGGGCATAATTCTTAACTGGTCATTGCTATTTCCAAATCAAAACATATGTTAATGTCCCACATGTTTACAAAACGGCTGCTACCAGTAGGCCTAAGAGAAACTGACAGTACGAGTAAAAGAAACATATGTTTCTGGCACGATATCAAATTTGTCCTGGGTCAAGGAGGAGAAGCAACCACATAAAAACCTTAGGAAGGTAGACTGATTGGGGGGTATACATTATATATACCGATATACCCCCAGTCGCTACGCCGCTGCTGTCTCCATGCACTGACTGATACATGAGTTGATCTGGGGTTTGCGGTTAAGATCTGAAGTGCCATCTGTTGCTGCCATAGGGTATTAGAAATATTGTTATTTCATCAAAAGTGCATAATTATTTTAAGTATTATTATTATTATTATTATTATTATTATTATTATTATTATTATTATTATTATTATAATTTTTATTATTATTAGCTTCAACAGATGGTAAGAGGAAACTTGTCCCTTTTCTCAGCAGACTAGAATGAAACTTGCGTCGCAAAATCGAAGTAGAAGGAAAAATATAATTCCTTTTCACTGTATTAATATAATTTATGCACAAAACTCGTATGCACTCAAATATGCGATTGTTGTTGCAGCCTACTGTACCCCAGCATGTGCAGGTGGCAAAACGTGCACGTCTGAAAATGATGCTAGGCCTACGTGCAAATGCTTGACGGCCGATGGTGCTAAATGTAAAGCAGGTAATGTCAGCACCATTTGATTACCTTTAGATTAAACATCTGATATAAAAGAGTTAACTAACGGCAATCAGTGGCGGCTCTAGGATTTGGCAAGTGGGGGGGCGTTGGGGTGGCAACTTCTAATCATGGGGGGCCAACCATTTGTTGTTTAATGTATGTAGCATTAAGTATAGGGTCCCAAAAGGGGGGCCACTGGGGAAGGCAGGCACTCAATAGGGGGTACGGGCCCCTCTGGTCCCCCGGTGGAGCCGCCACTGACGGAAATGTATACTGAAATCTCGTATAGACCTACAGTGAGGACAAAATTTCCTTTCGTCCGTAAGTGGGAGGACAGTGAAACCCACATTTTTCTTGATCAGTGGGGAGATCTGTATATGCAGTGAATTAACTGCAATATATTTCAATTATTTTGTCGCCTGTTATTGCAGCTTTGCTCCCAAAACGTGCTTCATTCGTTAACAATGACTGTAGTTCTTATAAGTCATTAAATGTTCAGACTTCACCGCTGTTCTAGATTTCATCGATAGAGTTACTCAGTTATGTAGCTCATTTTAATTTAATAACGTTTCTTTCCAACTCTGAATGCATTGCAGTGGGTTGTACCAGTCCACCAAGATCATGTTATCCGGGAACTTGTGATGGAAGTCAGCGCTGCATGTGTCCACCGGAGTTCACGGGCGATAACTGTCAAACAAGCAAGTATCTTGCAATACTATAACTTGCAATAATAATATAATAACTTGCAAAAAATTCAGGCATTTTTAAAGGATTCATGTCATTGGAAGCGTTGGTTCACGAGGATTAGGAATAGCAGGCGTTTACTTATCGAATAGTTATGCTTGTATTTCTCGACGTTCTTTGGACAATTTAAAAGTAGTCGTCCATACTCCAGACGCATTTTTCAAAAGTTGTCACGATTTCAATCGTTTTCTCGGTTTCTCTTAGTGTTGAAGACGCCGGAAATATCCAACTGTAACGTGAAGCTCTTCTCTGGAAATCCGGAGTCCGAAGTGGCGTCAGCGAACTGCGCTGTCGAAGGACACGAAGCGGAAATCGTCTGGGTATCAAAAAACACATTCTCTCGGATCGAACCTAGCTTCGAAACCAAATACATGTATCCCTACGAACCTGTTCTAGCAACGGAAACTCTTCACATTAAAGACGCAAGATTTGGAGTCGATTCTACGAGGGTAGAAGTCGTCTTGTTTCGTCCAACAGGGGCACCCATTTGTAAGTGCTCACATTTTGTGTCATCTCTTCGACTAGAATGCTGGGGCTCGGTCCTGGGCTTACCACTCTACAGTGAGCTTAGGGATACCAGATCATTTGGAAAGAATTTAAGGACACACAAAACACATTGGCTTGTCCGACTCTTCATTACGTTAAAGAAACACAAAATAACTAGTGATGACCATTTTATTGATTGCTGGACTTTTTAGAGAGTTAAAGATGCAAAATACTACAAAAAAACTAGTGATGACCCATTTTTTTAATCAATCAATATCAAGTCTGTCAAATGTAGCGTAATGTCTAAAATCGGTTATCACTATTTTAAATGAAATTTAAGGACATTTAGTGTCCTTAAGGACGGGGCCATGGAATTTAAGGACTGCCCTTATCATTTAAGGACGTCTGGTAACCCTAAGTAAGCTATATCCTCTGCACAAATGATATCTCACGATATTTTGCTTCTTGTCTTTACTCGAACGAACAATAGCTCTATCGCTGACAACTTATTCAATAAATAAATAAGTAATGTGTAAACATCAAGGCGTATAGTAGAATACATTTATTATAATGGGATAATTTATGTAGCGCCGTAGCAGGGCAGAAGTCGAAGAGAAAGGCGCGTCCGTATTGAAAAAATGGTTCCCTACAGCCGCCTATGAGGACCAAATTATAACGCATCTTTAGTTTTGCATCGCGAGCCGGATAAGAAGATGCCGCGGGCCGGATCCGGCCTGCGGACCGTAGTTTGGCCATCACTCTAATAGGTGTTACACAGATTAGGACGTCGTTGTTGCACCCATATATTCTAATACTTCTGTCGAGCTCTTCTGAGTTTCTTCGTAACGTTGTGAAATCTTGCAGGAGATCTTTAGTTATTTGACGGCTTTTGTTATATATCGTAATGATCTTGATAAAATGAATTCTTTGACATTTAATTGAAATGGATGCTGTTTTACAGCGAAAGATGTACCTCACTGCAAAGCTGCAGGATCTACGCCTGAGCAGCACTTTGATTGTAGTAGACGTTCGATACAATTTAGCGAATTCGGACAAAATTCTTTACCAACTAATACTACGTATGTCTACCTATAATTGCTATTAAATTATACGTGATTAAATAAAGTCAGCACGTTTTGAGAAGACAGGAAATTTCACAAAAGTATGCATGGACGTAAACTTGGATGAAATTATGGAGGCTCCAAGAGTCTAGTGGCCTATCAGAAGTTTACGTCTACGCAGTGTTTTATCCAGACCCCATAACTTTGGGGAGGGGAACTGACTTAGAGGGGAAGAGACAGGGTTCAATGCAAAAATTGTCCCTGCTGGATTTCTTTTTTTGGGGGGGGCGTTTTGAGGGTTTTTGAGGGGATTTCCTCCCATAACATGCCTGGATAAAACACTGCATCTATGAAAGCTCGCATAGTTTAGACAAACAAGCGGCAAGAGGAAAACAGAGAGCATCAGTGCACCATAGTTCAGAATGCCGAATTTAGTTCTTTAGAATTTGCATTTCATATCAAATTGAGCGAAAAGCAACATTTTGTGCGTCATCTTTTAAAATTCAGAGATCGGCGGAGATTTTATGATTTATCCGCGACGCCTGCCTACGTTTTGCAATATATTTTAAGGAAATGTAATTTATCTGGATGCGGAAGTTTGATTACTGAGTATAGTCACCCTAAACTTTCTATTGACTTGGACATCAACAGTGTCCCCTTTGTTCATCTTTCAAGTAGGCTATGTACACGATCAATGCATATATAGCCGAGAAAACATGCATTATACATGTATCGTTTCTAAAATTCAAAGTCAATGGTATTCCAAATCCATTCCCCAAAGATAATACAATTTCAGAGATTAATCATAGTGGGAGACAGCCAAACAGACTGAGGAGGACAAGTCAAATGGAAGGCACCGCAGACATAGGAAGAGAGTTCCAGATAGACACCCTATGATCTGATCAATGAAACAAATCATTAGGGCATCGTTTTCTCATGTGCTCTATAGATTGCCATCAAGAATCCTCTGGCATTGAAGAATATATTGTTTTCACGAGACCATATTACCTTAAAAGACATCACTACAATGTCAATTTTGGTAGCATACTGAACCATTGAACATATGTTTAGGATTAATATCACTATCTCGTCTCGGTTGGGCGGATACAAGATACTCCGACCGGACACGAAAGAAGTCATTGGCAGTCAAAATGTCTCTGAAAGAAGAGTTGCGTTCAAAGTTGACGCAATTCCACCCGATCATTGCCGAAAATCCAAAACATGTAACGACGATCCTCCAATTTCAGTTCAACTCGATGCCGTTCAGGTGTGAGCACTGACAAGTATACTGTATAAGGCATACAGGCTGAGTGATTTCTTGTAAAAATAATTATAATTTCAATATCTTTTGATTTGTACTTGATACTTAAAGTACGTATTAAGTTAAGTTAATTGTTTTGACCTTGAGCTTTGTCATGGGTCATTTAATAGAGATTTTATTTTGTATTGTGATGTACAGTCCTTAAAATAGTCCTATATCTTGCAGTTAGGAAAGAATCATATGGATTTATGTTATATTTGGTTTTGAATGTTACACTTAAGATGTTACATACAGTAGTGGACAAACAGAAGTTGGAATTGGGGGATGTATGAGCAAGATATTTTCAACAAAGAAGAAAGAAACCCTATTAAATAAAATAAAACCCAGTTGTTATCATTATTTGCACTGCGTTTTTGCCAGTCAGTGTCTCAACTCTAAAACTAGCAATTGGTCTATTGTTTAGAATTTCATAGTCTGACAGATTTTAATCAATTTTTTGATTTGTAGGATCCGGTCGTTGAGTTTAATTTCACAAACTGGTTCGATCATGAATCTGGCATAAAAGATACGACATCGGAATTTACGAACTGCTCAAGTCAGGTTCAGGCAGAGATCCAATATTAAAACGCCCTAAGGATTCACAAAAATTGCTCTCCACTGAGGGAAATATTAAGAGAACGCAATACACTTTCCCCGCTCCTGGTGTCTATTCGGTAGAACTGACAGTTTTCGACTACGCCGACAATAATTCAACGGCAAGAAAAATCATGTTCTATGACAACGAAAATCGTATGGAGATCAAGCAAGAGCAGTTGTTCATAGTAGAGCAGGCGTCGAAGGAGTCTGGATACAGATGGATAACAGATGCACTAAGAAATGATAATGGTTTTTCGAGGTTAAGTCTATCTTGGAAGGGGCGCTACAGTAACTCGAAGCACGTGCAGGAAGGCTGGTTGAGTAGAGTCGAAGCGTGGACGGAAGGGGGTATAGATGACGATTTAACAAATGAAGGAGGAGTACGCACAATTCACCAGATTGCAAACGCGAACGGAACTGCATTCTACAAGTTGGCGTTCAAAGTGGACCAACAAGTGGGGTTTGATTTTAAGCCCACAGGGTTCGTGGAGGGAGTCAATTTGACGGATAAAGGGGACCAACTGCCCGAGTCAACATGGATGTCTTTGACGTCTGATGTCTTCAGTAAAGAGATCGTGATGCCGAAGTTAACGGGGAACGATACGGTCGTGATCTTTATGAGAGCGTTCGACGCTGTTGGTCATTATGTTGAAGACAAGGTATTAGTTCGTTTCGACACAAGTGAACCGGTATTAGTCGGGGATTCTCCAGCAGTTCTTAATCCAAACTCGCCGGATCAATACCAAAGCAGGCAAGCCATCTTCGGTTGCTTTAGCCAGCAGCTTGGCTCTACTTAAATTTTGTAATTTCTTAAATTTCTTTAAGTTTGAAAGCGAATTGTTAAACGGCTGATAACTTTATGACAAACTTATAAACGTGAAGCCGAGAATTTAACTCCGAATGATCGTTTTGGTTATTTATTTTAAAAATACGGACTCCATTTTAGAACGCTCGTCATCCGGATGACGTCATCCATCGCCTGATGTCAAGTGCATTTTAAACTGGTTTCTCGTGTCCCATAAATCAGTGACACAGTCTAAATGACCCACTTGATACTAAGGTCTCCCAACAGTCTCAGTAATTATATAAGATCAGTTGAATGTACGACGGTAAGTATGCATGTTGTGTATTTGTGTAGATGTTATGAAAAGTAGTAGAAGGATATTCATTTATTTAAGACTCTTAGTGGTATAGGAGTATCCAGAACAATCTCTATGGTCACTAATCTATGCCCACCAGCAAGAAATCTGCTTCTGCCATTAGCGTCTATTAATAGACGACGATGGTTTCTATGGTTTCTGCCCACCAGTGGGCGGAACAACCGGACTTTGTTGGTAAACACTGGATACCCCTATAACAGAATACAATCTAAATAAATTTTAGGTAAAGGTCTATGATTCTTAAGACGACCTGCAACTAACCAATCGAATAGACTCCCCCCCCCAAACAATCAGACATCCTGGAAACGCCCAATGGCATATACTGTACAGTGTACACACACTATTACATGTACAATTGCTTAGCATTGCTATTTCTTGTGTCCTCTTGGGTTAAATTTGGACGAACATCAATAACTTCGACTATTATTCATTCTGCTGTTACTGAATATAATTCGTTTTTTTTGTTAAAAAGCGTCGTAATAAAAGCCAACGACATGGAAAGTGGAATCGACGAGGTCAAGTACTACATCAGAGACGCATCGCTCAAGATCAACATTACCAGTGGCAGCGCCAAAGCTAGAAGGCTCAATAAATCCGGTGCAGGAACAAGGCGTCGACGACGTTCGGTAAGATTCACTTGTTATTATGGGTGTCGTACTCCTTAGCTGGCGTGATTTAATCGGCACGCAAGAAAGGTGACTGGCATCTTAGCTCAGTGGCGGCTCCAGGATTTGGCAAGTGGGGGGCCGTTGGGGTGGCAACTTCTAATCATGGGGGCCAACCATTTGTTGTTAGGTATGCAGTATTAAGTATAGGGTCCCAACAGGGGGGGGGGCAGACACTCAATAGGGAGGCATGGGCTCCCCTGTGGAGCCGCCACTGCATCTTAGCTGGGTAGAAGCTGAAATCTTGGCGGGGCTGGGCTACAGAATGCTCCAACGTAGGACCGCCACCGTGAACCATTGATGCTTAATTTATTAGATATTTTTCACATATTATATGATTACATTGTTTGAATAATCCGATACAATTCTGTTCCTGAGAGTATGCCAAACGTTGATTTTCGTAGGCGGTCTGCAATCCCACAACTGACGCTACCTGTTACTGTATCAACGGTGGAGAATGTTTTGAAAACGATATAGTTGTGGTAATCGATCATTGTGTCATCGACAAATATTACGCCGTCGACAGACCGATGCAATTTCACTACGTCGTCATCAACCAAGCCGGAAAATCTGTTGCGCCAAGAGATCCATTTACTGTAGGTCTTCTTTGAAAGACGTATTAATTATTAGTCTACAGCACTTAAGACAAAAATTATCATTTAAATCTCATTAGTAAACAGCCCAACGGATTCTAAAGTGTTCCCCATTTTACAGAAATATAATTTATTATTAAGATTTCCGCAACAAAATGCAATGCCTATAAACCGATATGTTGAAGGTTGCTAACTAACCGAACGACTTCTAAGGCGCCATTTAAGTACTGCTGAAGGGAGGGAAAGACATTTGTATTCGGTATTTCATAATATCAAAATTTTCTGTAATTTATTTGACCTTGATTTTGCAGCTAAATTTTGCCAGCGGAAAACCCAATTGTCGAGCAGGTAAGAGTTTGAAATCGTCATCATTTAAAATGTGGAATGAACGAAAGCGTTTAAGTTTCAGCTTCATAACTACTACTACGACTACAACAACAACAACAACAACAACAACAACAACAACTACTACTACTACTACTACTACTACTACTACTACTACTACTACTACTACTACTACTGCTACTACTACTACTACTACTACTACTACTGCAACTACTACTACTACTACTACTACTACTACTACTACTACTACTACTACTACTACTACTACTACTACTACTACTACTACTATTATTATTATTATTATTACTATTATTATTATTACTATTATTATTATTATTATTACTGTTATTATTAATATTATTATTATTATTACTATTATTGTCAATTATATACAGTACTGTATACTCATTAAGTACTATTAAGTATTTCTCTTATAGTAAATGATTTGCAATAGACGTTGGTTTGTCTTTTTGTTTCAGTTGAGGAGTTCACTGCTGGAACGATCCTGGCAATAGTCATCGGTACGTGAATTTTAACCCCTTAACTGGGGATCCCGGATATATCCGTCCATTTTACATTGAGTTATACAGTTAAATACACGGTTAGGGGTTAATTGGCCAAATCGAAATTGATGCATGTTATCTAACGAGGTTAATTGCTGTCAATACAGCGTTCATGTCATCAACATGATAATGCAACTGACCTGGTTTAGGCGATACAGGCCAGAATAGGAGGGAGGCCTACCTCAAGAAAAACGAAAAGGAAAAATAATAAAAATAAAAGGACAAATAAAAGGACAGACGAATTCCAGATGCTACTTCTGCGTAAGCGGATAATTGAACCCCTTAACTGGGGATCCCGGATATATCCGTCCATTTTACACTGAGTTACAGTTAAATACACGGTTAAGGGGTTAAACTAGTCGACAGTATCTGTTATTTACTTTGAGGGTTGTTATTGTTTCAATCCATCGGCATGGCCACAGGGAGGACACGGGAAGGACACGGGGAGGACACGGGGAGGACACGGGGAGGAAACGGGAGCCATTTTTGGCAGGGAACGGTCGTGGAATTAGTGTCTAACCCAGTGTTTTATCCAGACTCCAGGCCTTCGGGGGAGCTGACTTGGCCGGAGGGAAGAGGCAGAGTTCAATGCAAATTTATTTTCAGTGCTGGGATTTGGGGGATTTGAGGTTTTATGTGGGGGGGGGAAAGGCTCCCTCTAATAGGCCTGGAAAAACACTGGTCTAACCGTTGAGAAATGCCGTATTTTGGAGGGATTCGGTAGGATGGGGCGATCGAAGAGAATACGTGAATGTGCAAAAAACTCCTTCTTGACGACCTTTTTCTTGGCTCTTCGGGGATGAGTGGGTGGGGTGGAGTCTATTTACCCGACATTTTCTATGTGCCCCCTATTCCAGAACGTGGGTACGCCACTGCTTGATCGAGCGTGCAACTGTTCGTGATTATAAGCGCGCGTTCGTGTGTTGTCGTGCCATAGGCCTGCTGGTTCTGGTTGTCCTGGTCGTTCTCGTCGTGTTCATGATACTCAGATATCAACAGCATAAGCACCCGCTACCAGACCGTGTTCGAACCTTCGCTACGAGCGTTCGACAGAAGATCACCAACACCGAGAAAGTCCTCGATTCAGAGGGTCGCGTCCTTTACGTAAGTCACAGATAGATCGGTTACACACTGATCAGGTCATCATCACATCACATATCGTGTTTGCAGGGTCGCGACATGTTACAAGCAAAGCCACTGAAGTGAATCGCACAGTTCCGAAACGTTAGGGAGACCCCGCCTATAGCACTTTTTTACAATTAACCTTTTTTCGCAATTGAGCAAGGAAAGCGTATATTCCGAAAATTTTGCTGTGAAACTCCGCTAACAATATGGAATCTTTGCCTGCTAATCATTTAGCTAACCGGTTAAGCGATTTTGCCCTACTCATAGGGTTTTTAAGACGCGTAAAAAAGGTATGTTCCCGGCAAAATTATAAAAAAGATAATTTCCTAGAAAATTCAATATATAGACCTATTTCTTCTTTCGTCTTATTTGACAAAATAAGAATAATTCTGCCTGATATAATTGCCGTAGTTTCATTCGAAGTGAATCAGAGATTTTTATAAATTCACGAGATTTTACTTACGTTTTTCACGACGTCTCAGCGAACGAAGACAAGACGTGGAAGACAGGTGGAAGACGATGACGACATCTACGTCGATGGAAGCGATCCAGGTGGATGGAGAGTCAACCGCGACCAGGTGGAAGTGGCCGAAACTCTGGCAGAGGGAAGATTTGCCGTCGTCAAGAAGGCGTACCTGAAGAAAGGCGGAAAAACGACAACGGTGGCAATGAAATACTTGCCGAGTGAGTAGCGATGACAAAATGTTTTCTAGATTTCAATAATTAACTAGACAAGAAATGTTGGACATCTGATGCGCTCTTCACTGGGGAGTAGTTACGGGGGGGCCGACCCCTATTTGGGCTGGGACAAGTCGTGAAATTTTTGCAAAGCCGTTTAGTTTGGGGTGGGGGGTTAAGTAGGTATGAGAATGCGAGAATGAACGAAGGGTAATAACCGAACTGGACTGTCAGTGGGTAAAGAACAGGATTCAAAGTTTTCAAACCCCGGCCGCTGTGGAAACCCTTCGATTTTTTCCTGTCTCGCCCCTACTCTGAATTAGCAACCCCCCGTTGCTTACACAGTTATGGCGAGGCTGCCGAGAAAGGCCTGGCAACCGCCTTCATTTGGCTGATGCCAAGAAAAATTGAAGGCGCCAGCCCAAACGCTTTGAGCTTATAGGCTATATATCTAGTTTTAGCCTTGCTTTTTAGCTGTTATCTATACGTTATCTCCATGTTAGGCAATATTTTTAAAAAACTGATGATGCGTAGGCCCTATCTACTCTCGCCGTCAACCAACCTACTTCACATCACTACTCACTCAAATGTTTTCATCTCATCTTTAAATTATTGTAAAATATAGAATAATATAATTAATTTTGCTAATCTCAACGTTATTATATTGGAAGGCAGATTTATTGCAGAAAATTAATTATCTTCCCCTCCCTCCTCTCCATTTGGAATCTCTCTTTCTCTCTGTCTGTCTCTCTCTGTCTGTCTCTCTCCTTCTGTCTCTCTCTCTCTCTCTCTCTCTCTCTCTCTCTCTCTCTCTCTCTCTCTCTCTCTGTTAATATGGATCTCCAACTGTGCACCCAGCGACTTATGTTTCGGTTAATTATTATTGTATGAATATTGTGATCTTTAACTAATTAATTATTGATCTCTGATGCAATAATTTCTCGACAGGTGGAGCCAGTGAATCCGACAAAGCTCTTCTCAAAGCAAAGATCGCTTTCCACGGTAACAAGGTTCCCCGCACGACAACATCGTCAGACTTATCGGTGTACTCGACGAAGGTAGGCGCAACGATAACCGAGTACATTATTGGTTATCCCACATCGAGTTTACTAGCAATCAATATTTCAGCAGCACACTAAAGTAGAAATAGTCTTTATACGGTGCCCAGTGGCGTCGCTAGGGGGTGTGGGCCGCACCAGGTGACACCAATTACGATATAACAAGGGGTGACACCAGTAGCGGTTCCAGGATTTCTTGGTGGGGAATGAAATGAATTCATAGGAAGTTGGTGGGGGACGAAAAGAGGGGTTCAATAAACTTTGCCGATAAAGAAACAGGCTGACAAGCAAAAAAGGCAATTTTCACGAATTTTACTAGACTTTTATCGAAAAATAGGTCGACAAGCTAAAAAAAATGGCAGTGGCAGTAGTAGCATGTTATGTATTGGTCGTTGTTGTATTGTCAGGACCTGTCATGCTCCTCGAGTTCTGCGACATGACGCTCAAAGACTGGTTGAGCAAGGTAAACAAGGTTGATACGGACGCTCTCGAGAACATGCTCAACTTCACGATGCACATCGCCAGCGGAATGGAACATCTGCATTCAAAATCGGTCAGTGAAGTGATATAAGAAAAAATCAGTCTTCTCTTTCGGGCTCAAACTAGACCATCAATAGTCAAAAATAATTACTGTATTATAATTCGAGAATAAAGAAAAAGTCTGTCTATGAGTTTATAACCGGCTATACAGCAGCGACAACTACTACTGCCTACTACTACAACTATTACTACTACTACTACTACTACTACTACTACTACTACTACTACTACTACTACTACTACTACTACTACTACTACTACTACTACTACTACTACTACTACTACTACTACTACTACTACTACTACTACTACTACTACTACTACTACTACTACTACTACTACTACTACTTTTGCTACTAGTACTACTACTACTACTACTACTACTACTACCGCTGCTGCTATTGCTAGTACTACTACTGCTACTACTACCACTAATAACAATAATAATGTTACTCTTATTGCTGCTACCATTAATAATAGTAATGATGATGATGATGATAAAAATAATGGTGGTTCTCTTCTCCTGATAATCGTCTCTTGTCTGTTGTTAAGTTCTTGGGGTCGTCCATAAATTACGTCAAGTGGACGACCCCCTTGCGCCTAGAAATGTCCATTCAGACATTGGCCAATGATATTCAGCTACACAGAATGACATTTGGCAAATGTCTGAATATCTGTCACTTTTGACATGCAAGAAATGGATACATAATAAGCATGGGCGCCCGCACATTGGGGCAAGAGGGGGCACTTGCCCCCTCCTTGAAAATAAAAATGCCAATATTTCCCATTGAAATTTGAAAACCTTGCTAAAATATTAACCGTGACCATTGTGTTAAGATGTGTTTTGCCCCTCTTGAAAAAATGTATGTAACATAGCGATGACCATTATGTTTTGCCCCTCCTGGAAAAATTTCTGTGGGCGCCCATGGAAATAAGTAAGATTTTTCAAATATTAGATCACCATCTCTTCTGTACATCGAAAGTGCTTTCCATTCAGACGTTTGCCTATGCTGTCTTATCCATCTTTTTTCGGACATTTTTCGAATGGTTATATTATATTTAAAATGCATAGGAACTCATTAAAAATATTTTTTTTTTGGCAGCCAAGGGGGGAGGGTTAACCCCCAAACTGATTGGAATATCTTATTCTGCAGATCGTTCATCGTCGTTTGGCGATGAGAAACATTCTGCTGAAGAACGACGGAATGAACGGTCTCGTGGCTAAACTGATCGGCTTCGGATCTTTCAACGATGTCGGAGCTGACGATGGCGCTGCAGAAGCTACGGCAAATGTAAATAATTATGTAGCTCTTTTTCTCTAATAATTAATTAATTTCTGTTTTATTATCTGTGAGCTATTGCTCTGATTAGAAGAGATATAGACGCATTCGATACTCTTGGCAAACATGGCGTAATGAACCATTATCTGGTAGGTGCTGTAGCCTACAAGAGACCTTAGAGCGTAAAGTAGACATAGTTATCCTGTTTCATCTGAAAACTTCTATGGCGCATCTGTAAAATGCGTTGATTTTCAAACCATGATCTTTGAAGCAAAAGTCAGTTAAAGAACAATAGTGGAGACATAGAAAGTTTTCAGGTACTGTAAGATTTATATGCTATAGTAGATGTACTAAATAAAGGAATATACATACCTATGGCCGTATCTAAAGGATCGTTAATCTAGTCTGACAGTGAGTTCGCTTGAGGCTAACTAGACAGCTACTGATTCGTATCCACATAAATGTGAGTGCCGCATTTAACCCCTTAGCCGTGTATTTAACTGTAACTCAATGTAAAATGGACGGATATATCCGGGATCTCCAGTTAAGGGGTTAAGAAATTGAGAAATTCAACATTAACTCAGCTGCAAATAAAATTCAGCTTCCAGATTGAATTCTTCTCGCATCGAAATATTCTATTCATTTATATAGACCAGGCTAAGCGTTTGTATATTGGTAAATCGTGTTCGAATATCCAGGTGGCGGTTCCGCTGAAATGGTTGGCACCGGAGACTTTGGAATCTGTTGGAAAGGGCAAGGCGGTCTACACCCAGAAATCTGACGTGTGGGCGTACGGCGTCACGATTTGGGAGATCTACTCGTTAGGTCGGTCTCAACTTGTTCAATTCAGGAATGCTAAGAAGAGATACGCAAATATACTGCTTCCTTTTCTAAATTCTATAACCTTAACGTAAGACGATCTAGCGTTGCAAGTCGAAAACCATTTTTAACGTAGAAATGAACGCTAAGAGATAATGATGATGATGATGATGATGATGATGATGATGATGATGATGATGATGGTAATAATAATAATAATAATAATAGGCTAATAATAGGCTAATAATAGGCTAATAATAATAATAATAATAATAATAATAATAATAGGCTAATAATAATAATAATAATAATAATAATAATAATAATAATAATAATAATAATAATAATGTGATTTTAAGTGGACTAGGAGGCTAAGTAAGCCTGTGTTGAGCTGATGTACCGAGCCGCTTATATATGAGATTGACAGTGTTTCTCTGCATTACAGGAGCAACCCCTACTCTGGCAAGAAGAGTGCAGAGGTGGAGGCCCTCTTGAAAACCGGATATAGAATGCCGAAGCCTGACGAATGCCCTCCCGAACTGTAAGTCAATACATCAGCAGGGGGTTGAAAAGGGTTAATTGCCTTTGTACCAAACGAGCTTGCTAACACTAATACAGCAATCTTGTTGCGCAACCAGTTACATTCATGTAACATCGATATTGCATCACAGTCTCACACTGACGTGTGTCCGGATAAGACTTGTGCATAACTGTGATTAGGCTGATTAGCCCATGCGCCGCGTGTAACAAGTTCGCGTCAGAATAGGATGTTTTAAATTTTAAAGTAATTACCACGTTTATATACTTACACTAAATAAATAAATAAATAAATAAATAATTCGCGTCAAAATAGAATGTTTTAAATTTTAAAGTAATTACCACGTTTGTATACTTACATTAATTAATTAATTAATTAAATTAATTAATTAATTGCCATACATATGTCATACATGGTGGCATGCATGGTGCAGCAAATCTAGATCCGGGAGAGTTTATTTTGGGGTAGGAGGGGGGGTAAGTTGAATCTAATTGGCGGGACAAAGATCAGACTATGAACTATCCTGATTGCAACAGTAAAAATAAAAATTAACCAATTAAATTTCTGATATCTTTTGAGTTTTTTGTCGACTTCTAAGTCTGACTGCTGCAGAAACCTGACCGAAATTTATCGATTTTCAGTCTAAAGCGACTCTACACAGTACTCCTCCTTCTTCTCCTTTTCCTCCTCTTTATCCTTCTCCTCCTCCTCCTCAAAATCGAGACTGCCAAAGTCGTACTTCAGTTAGTTTAACTTTAAATAGTGTCTCGTGTGTGACACATTGACCGAATGTGACTGTACAATATGTGAAGTTGAAAACCAATAACTCGCAATTTTGTCGGCACAAAATGAAACTCTCAGTAAGCAAAGTCGCGGTCAACTGATCTGAGTTCTCGTTTCCATTCACTGAGTACAGCTTCTTTGTATTTATTAGCCTTCTGGTTATTACAGTAAGATATATTGTAAAGGGGGTGGTTATGGTGACCACCGGTACTATTACTTGAGTGCGCTATCACTAACTAAAGGAACTTATATTGATTCTGACTACTATTTCATGATCCTCACCTTGCTGATGTTAATTAAATTTAAGTAAGTAAGTAAATCTCATAAATTTATATAGCGCTTTGGAAAGTAGTACAGTAGTAGCTGCCTATTCTTAGTGTTAAAATGCTACTTAAATGTTGAGAGTAAATTATATACAGAGTGATTTTCACATAGCCTCCTAAACCACTTCATTATTATTAACCGTGGGCTCATCGCCCGTTGGTGTATGTATAATGCCATCTCCACAGTTTTCTGCTATTCTTTCCTGTCCGTTGCTCTGTGGCTAAGATCCTGTAAACTGCTTCCACACCATTCTTCAATATCATCACACCATTCCTTGTGTGGTCTTCCTTTCTTATTAGCAACCTCCATTATTCCAGACATTAGAGCCTTGATCTGTCTGTCCTCTTTAATTCTGCACAAACCACTTGAAATTACGTTTTTGTCAAATGCCTTGACACAAATATCGCAGACACAGTGTTTTATACAGGCCTCTTAGGAGGGTAGATTCCCCCAAACCTCAAAATCCCCCCCTCAAAAAAATCGCAGCACTAAATTATTTTGCATTGAACTGTGTCTCTTCCCTCCAGCCAAGTCAATCCCCCCCCCAAGGCCAGGATAAAAAGACTGCGCAGACATAATTACAATTAGTAAGATTTTTTAAAAAAATATAACGAAATATTCTACAAAAAAGATAACAATACTGCACATTAACGTTCAGATTCGACAGCGTCGTCGCCCAGTGTTGGAACGCCGCTCCTAAAAGGAGACCGGATTTCAAGAACATCCTGAAACAGATCCGTGATTTCCGGTCGGGAGGAGACAGCCAGGAGGGATACTATGCGGTCGACGGGAAGCCGTCAAAGCCCTCGACGACGTACGACAATCCCAGGGAAAGGACCGCCGACTACATCTCGGGGAAGAGGGGTCAAGGCAACCCCTACGCCGTTCACGAAGAACTCTACGACGACACTCGCAAATAGAAAACAATTTGGAGTTGATCCGAAAAGAATCAGAGAGAAAACTTTGCTCTTAATCAGTATCTATATCTTCTGATCGGCAAATCGCTATATATATAGCGCTGAATTTGATAGTCGGCGACAAATACTGGCGTGACCACGGGAAGGAGAGGTGGGAAGGTACGGGGGATTTGGCCTATTTGTCCTGGTTGGGACCAGTCGGGGGGATTCGCACAAAACCGTCGAGAAATTATTTGGGGGGAGGAGAGAAAACGTGAATACGCGAAGATGATGTTTTATCTGTTTTCGGAGAAATTTTAACTAGAAAATGTCGATGTTTCTCCGCCACCCCCGGTATTCCGTAACTCTGGTTACGCCACTGGTGTCAAAATAACGTTAAGATTTACCGACGAAGTCATCAGAGATGCGCGCTCTCGTTCAACAGACTGAAAATGACCATTATTCGCGATTTCTATTTCAATAAGATAATTTTATTCGGATGGGAAAACTTTTTGCGCATCTTAGTAGCTGGAGAAATGTGCAATGTAGCTGTGTAGACTATATACAGGGTGGCGCAAAAAACCGACTAGTCACATTTAGGTTTGCATTTAATATAGTCCGGTTTTTTGCGCCACCCTGTATAAGAATATACTTGAATAACGTTACAGCTGAAATGCTCAACAAATAGATAATGTGCAAATCGATCTATTTCTTTCCTAAACATTGTATAATGATCAAACTCTTTAATTAAAACCCTTGCTAGGTACCCAATGAACGATATCTAGAATGTTATTTGATCAAGCAAGTGCAGACATGCATTTCATATATCACGTAGCCTAGAACAGAACAAAGCAAACAGGTTTCTTGAATTTACGCTCTGATCGCAGAACTTTCATTGTTTCAATTAATTAAATTAATTATATTTGAATTACAGAAAGTCTCAAATCGAAGATTGTCAGCGTAATTTCAGAAGATTATCGATGACTATTTATAAATTATCGTTTATTGGTTTTATGATAGACCAAGAGAGGTCCGTGGGTCCATTTTTTAGAACCCAATCCAACCCAACCCATCAAATCTCAGACCCAACCCGACCCAACCCATGCCGGTAATAGGGTTACTTGACCCAACCCAACCCACCGTAACACATTACAATTTCTTAAGCCATGGCTTATTTTCTGACACAACCTAACCCAACCCACCATAAATATGGAAAAGTCTGACCCAACACAACCCAATCCAACCCAACCCAACTACTAATGGATTAACTCAACCCATGGACATCTTTGTGATAGACACATATTCGTTTTTTCGGTGATTTCTGCTTTTTCCAGTTTCGGAATTTGTCTAGTCAATCTCCGCTAAAGACAAAGACAGATATATAAGACACGTATAAAATAATATCTGTCGATATATTCCCTATTACAGGGAAAAGCAAAAAAAAAGAAATATTTTGCTTTCCTCTAGAATATATCCATGCTATTTCAAACACTTTATCATATAACATCACTTCTAAGAACACCCTAACGACTACCACAAACTACGGATTCCTCCGCATTATGAAAATAAGTAGGCGCACTGCACCAAGCTTTCGGGCAGCGCTATAGAAATTTGGTTGACTGACTAACTTACTTACTTGCTTATTAAGACAACAATTGATAGACTCGCTTAAGCTTATTCTTCGAAATTTTGTTGCTGTGTTTATAAATTAGGACATAATGAAATCTTACGTCAGTTCTGCTAACATAATCATAATTGATTAATTATATAATATAATGATTAATCCAACCACATAACACAATCTTATGTTAGCTCTTTTAACCGTAATCATTGGTCTATGATCATTATTTTTATCTCGATTCGCAGGAAAGTTCTAAGTACCAGAATCGGAAAGATGCCACAAAACTTTAAGGTGCTCAGGATCCATTTTCTCCCTCCCCTCCATTTTCGACGCAGCTCCGGGGTATAGACAGGGTTATTTCTAGGATTATCAATTGGGGAGTGTTGGTATATTTTAGGGGTCCCCTGTCGAAAAGTCTGACAAGCAAAAAAGGTCATCCTCAGATTGGGGGGGGGGGGTGTTGTTAAGGGTGTCGGTCTCAGATTGGGGTGTTGGATGTTGGGGGATATTAGGGTGTATAAAACTATCCCTTGGTATAAAACCTTGCGCAAAATGTAAATTTATAGGGATAGGCCTACCCATATTTGAGTTCTAGTGCTCATAAAAAGAGACCGGATTTCAAGAACATCTTGAAGCAGATCGGTGAATTCCGTTCGAGAGGAGACAGTCGGGAGCGATACTATGCGGTCGATGGGAAGCCGTCAAAGCCCTCGACGACGTACGTGGTCTTTCGACATAAGACCACGTCCTTTGAATAACTGTTTCATGCCTGTTGCCTGTCGCCTTTAATTAATCAAATTTGGCCTTGTCTGGCTATTTGGGGGCAGCAGGAGGATTATAACGTATGTCTTTGTTGGCAATGCAATTGCAGCAATTACAATGACGTCCATTTCTGACTCTGGCTATTGTCACGGACCCCAAACCCTTGTGCAAGATTTGTAATCACGTTCAATGCGCCATTAAAGAAGTTACAGGTCGCCTTTAATTAATCAAACTTTTGGCCTTGTCTGCACTTGTCTATTTGGGGTGTCCAGCAGCTGTTGGACACCTCTTGACTTCAAATGTCTGGTGGGGGGTGTCCTGACAAAATAACATTGTTTATATGATCGCCGCTTATGCTAAGTACTCGCAAAATTAAAGATTTAAACTAGAAAGCAAAGTATTTCTGAACGGTTTACTAACCACACGTCTTGTTATTATTAAGCAATATAAGAAATCACTATTAATTAGACGCAACGAAGTTGTCATTCGGACGACAACGCTGCCCTCTTTCGAGTTGACGATGCAGTAATGGTCGCACCCGTGCTTTCCTTCCAAGCATTCGTCAATATCTGAATAATTTTGTAGAAGAAAGAGATTCGAGGCAAATTCTAGTATAGACACAGGTGACTACGAGAAATCGATTATTAATCGTAAAAGTTTCTTGGTTTTCCTGTGTGTTTCTTCCAAATACTTGATGCCATTTAGACAGTAAGATTTTACTTTGAACATTCTTGAGTCCACCCATGGGTTGATTTTTGACTTGGAGATTCATTCTCATTCCATGTCTTTGGTGCTCATTTGGTATTTCGTTTTGAGTCAGAAAATAAGTCATTGTTCATTTTGTATTCCTCCTGCTTTTTTCTTCTTCTGTATTACAGTGGGCTGTGTTCGCCTCCTCATTCAACTCCGATTTGCGTTTTGTGAGTCATAAATATTATTATTATTATTATTAGATAAATTATTAAATCGTTAAAAATTCAAATGCTTAACCCCTTAACTGGGGATCCCAGATATATCCGTCCATTTTACATTGAATTACAGTTAAATACACGGTTAAGGGGTTAATTAACCGTGACAAGATCTTCCGTCCTCATTCAGCTTGAAGCCTTCTCTGCAGCTGCAGTTGTACCCTCCAATTGTATTCGAGCACAGATGCTGACAGCCATCGATTTCCTCCGTACATTCATCGATATCTGTTTCAACAAAGACCCGCAAAAAGTATCCGCCTTTCGTAAGACCGTACTCAGGTAGTGTTAACGAAGGCTGACAGTGGCGGGTCCAAGATCTCTTGGTGTGGGGAGGGGGGGGGTGTAAGGAATTTCTAGGAAGATCCCGCCAATTGTCAAAGGAATTATATGTAAACGGTTTAGAAGAAATCTGTAGATTTGACTTATAAAATATAATGTTCGGAATTGACAATGTATAAAAGCCGTTTTAGTCTGGTTGTACTGTACAAAGTCGTAGTGCAAAATCGAGTTTTCCTTTGCTATAAGCGAATCTGTCGATGACAGTGTGTATGGATATGTCCATGTCCATATCTTTGTGGATATACATCAAAGCTAATCCGTTTAGACGGTCATCTTGCATTGAAGACGCATTTTTGGTGGGCCGGTGGGGGGGGATGCATCCCCAGTCATCCCTAACGTGGAACCGCTCCTGGCAGTGGCCAGTTGCTTCCAAGACAACCGTCTCCGGAATTCATTGCCTACATAACTTCGTGAAACCATTATTACATTTTTAATTAAGTCATAAACTGTTCCCGTTTCTCACATCGGTCTTCGAATGAAGCCCCCGCCTATCATACCGCCCTCCTCTTCCAGTGTTTATTCTAGGCCTTCTCTGGAGGATTCCCCCAAAGTTTGAAATTTCCCCCAAATATTTTGACATTTTGGCAAGTAGTATGACCTCCCCAATGTCTGTTCCCCCCAAAAATTTTAAACTCCACCCAATGTCTAGGTGGTTAGAATAAGCACTGTCCCTTTTCTTCATCGTCACCATTCTATAATTAATTCACTAAATCCAGACTAACCTAGACAAAAATCTGGGCGGATGCACGCATGTCCGGCCTGGCAATTAGGCGAACAGGTGGCTGAAAAGTAATGCATGGATTATAAGATGGATAACAATTAATTCAACGCAATCCCAAAAATTATTTATCAGTCAATGTCTGCCTAAATAATAATGATGATGATAATAATAATAATAATAATAATAATAATAATAATAATAATAATAATAATAATAATAATAATAATAATAATAATAATAATAATAATAATAATATTATTATTATTTATTATTATTATTATTATTATTATTATTATTATTATTGTAGATACCTTAGTGAAGTGTACTGTAATTGGTAGGCTACATAATATCAACACAATTTTCTTGCAAATAGCCAAAAAATATTCGCACAGATTGGCCAATTATTTCAGGCTCGTGATGACTACGCTACGATGATAATAATGATGATGATGACGACGACGACGATGATGATGATGATTATGATGATGATGATGATGATTATGATGATGGTTATGATGATGATGATGATGATGATGGTACAGGCGTTAAACAAGAGCTGCATGTACAGTATGTACCTATGTGCCTGAGCATACAATGGAATACTGTATATACGGTCAATGCACGAACAATAATATTATTATGCATCTTTTCGGAAAAGTCACTTGCCAATGTTGCACTGTGGAAAAGGATCCCAACCAGACTTGCATCTTCGGTCAGTGTATGCATGGGTTTCCCATATGGTCCTGTAGTCGCAAGAGCTAAACAAACGCATCATTTGCTATTTAAAAAGTCTCTAGAGAAATTGCATTTCCGGAAGCCTCGACATCGCTGCAGGGTTATTTCTAGGATTGTGAATT
Organism: Metaphire vulgaris; assembly: GCA_018105865.1. Classification (NCBI taxonomy): domain Eukaryota; kingdom Metazoa; phylum Annelida; class Clitellata; order Crassiclitellata; family Megascolecidae; genus Metaphire; species Metaphire vulgaris. The sequence goes on from CM030853.1 coordinate 3,470,171, forward strand.
TGGGGTGGGGGTCGGTAAAATATTTAAGGGGGTGTTCGGGGGCTATTTAGGGTATATGCCATTGTTAGATTAGGAAATTTTGGGGGTGCCGATCTCAAATTGTGGGTGTTGGGGTGTTGGGGGTTTTAGGGGTGTGTGTGTAAAAATATCCCTGCATCATTGTTTTTTTTATAAATGTAGTCCAAATCGCATTTGAAAAAAACGCCTTTTGTGATCAAACGTTGCTATTTATTGGACGAAGTGTCTTGTTTGATTCTTCAAAGTTTTTCACGGATTAATCTGCGGAAAGGAAAAACCATTTGCTACAGAAGGATTGCTATTGCAGGATTTGCTGGTTGATATGGTTGATAGGGGCCGTCCAAGAAGTACGTCATTTATTTAATTCATTTTGACAATATTTCCACTGCTGACGGTTGTGAAATTATTCTTGAAACCAGGATATCCTATTTGTAGTTCTATCGGGTTATTTATTATCTAATTTATCTAGTATTCTAGTTACTTGTCCTTTGAGCGTAGAAAATTCATAGGGGCCGTCCATAAAGTACGTCATGCTATGTTTGGGTATTTTTGACCCTCTCCCCATGTCACAAACTGTCACAAATCTCCAATCCCCCTAAAAGTACATCACAAATCTCGGACCGCCTCTTAAAGCGTCGTCCATAAACTACGTCACACAGGTTTTCTATTTAACATATTCGAGTTTCTCGTTCAACTGTCAGCAGTGAAACAGATAATCAACTTCCGACAATAGTAACGAATACAACCGAGACCTAAAATTTAATGTATTTCGGACAAAAAGAGCTAGTGAGCAATTAAAAGTGCGTTTTACTGTACCTCCTATCAGGTATATTATTTTAAGAATTTAACTATACTGAAAGTGTGACGTCACGCTGGTAGTTACCCTCCCTCCCCTGTTATAAACTGCCACACTTTCTTCAGTTACTAATTTTAGCAACCAAGCTAAGTAGCTCATGTTTTCATGAACGAATCCTAAATCTAGCCCGGTTTTCGCTAGGCGGAGCCGCTACACTTTGGAATTTGAATGCAAAACTTAAATGACTGCATTCGGAATACGGAACCGCAGAAATACCCCAAATTTCATGCAGTGGCGTAGCGAGGCAAAGTGCTGCCCGGGGCGAGAAAAAAGTGCCGCCTCCGAGAATTCCTGGCAAGCCAAAAGAAACGTTATCCACTTCCCAAACTTTCCTGACAAGAAGCCAAGCAAAACAACCTTATCCACTTCCCAAGAAAAAAAGTAAAAAATTCAAAAATCTTGAAAATGCCGCCCCTAAATCAAGTGCCGCAAGGGACGGTTCGCCCCCACTACTCCTCCCTCGCTACGCCACTGATTTCAGGCATTTTTGACACATATAGTATCGATTATCTTCAGTGCAGTAGGATGGTATCAGTTTTATTGATCCCTGTACTGTACAGCGTGTATAGAAAAAATGCTAATGTAAGACAACGACGCACTAGACGGTCTTGCATCGGTGATCCAGCCACCAGCCTTCACACTGCGTTTCCGATTTTCGGTAGCAGTGATTGACACTTACGCGTCTGTAGACCGTAAAGGTTTCAACGTGGCTGAAAATTGAATTCAGAAAAGTATTATGCAAATTATCCTGCCCAGCAATCAATCAATCAATCAATCAATCAATCGAATTACGTATCTGAGTTACTCCATTTAATAACACCGTTCCTGAGTTCTTAGCTTTACTATAAAACCCTTGTCAACGCGCAACTGCACATAACTTTTCGCTTGTGGCTGTTTGGTGCACCTGAACAGAAATTGATTGCTACTATCTAGAAAGTGCAATCATATAATAATAATAATAATAATAATAATAATATTATTATTATTATTATTATTATTATTAGTAGTAGTAGTAGTAGTAGTAGTAGTAGTAGTCGTCGTCGTAGTAGTAGTAGTAGTCGTCGTCGTCGTCGTAGTAGTAGTAGTAGTAGTAGTAGTAGTAGTAGTAGTAGTAGTAGTAGTAGTAGTAGTCGTCGTCGTAGTAGTAGTAGTATTAGTAGTAGTAGAAGTAGTAGTAGTAGTAGTAGTAGTAGTAGTAGTAGTCGTCGTCGTCGTCGTCGTAGTAGTAGTAGTAGTAGTAGTAGTAGTAGTAGTCGTCGTCGTCGTAGTAGTAGTAGTAGTAGTAGTAGTAGTAGTAGTAGTAGTAGCAGCAGTAGTAGTAGTAGTAGTGTCGATTCTAAATAAATAAATAAACTGGAAATTGAATAATTATTTCTTGAAGCTACAACAACTGAGAAACCAACGACAACAGAGGAGCAGACCAGCCATCTTTTAAATCAATCCTGATCATCATCATCATGATCATCATCATTATCATCATCATCGTCGTCGTCGTCGGCGTCATCATCATCATCACGACCGTTTTCATCAAAGTTTCAAAAAAACGCAGCACAATTATTACTGAGAGCAACTACAAGTCACACGCTTGATCGTTGTCATCATCATCATCATCATCATCATCATCATTTACTCTGTAGCTTACGGTGTGTTGCGGAGTTTATCATACCTGGTTGATTCACAAGAGGCAAACACGAAGACGACCGTTATAAAGTATCTCAAAATGGTTGACATGATATTCATGTCTTTGTAGCATCATCGCTGAAATAAGAGAACCATTAAGAACATCTTTCCATATAATTATATATATATATATATATATATATATATATATATATATATATATCGGCGTCTTTAACTTCCTAGTAGGCCTAACAGTTTCGCTGGGCAGTGGTGTGGTAGCTGATACAGGCCCGTCTGTATGTGCGTGTGTCGGTCTATAACAGTGCTGTAGAAGTCTAGTTGACGAATTTCAAAAAGAATTTCTAAACAGTTTGATTAATAAATTCGTCTAATTGTATTTTTCCACCAGTAGCTAAAAAAAATAGCGAAGGTAACATTTTAAAACTGGAGCCTGCAAATAATCCTGGGTTCTCTTTAGTGATTGATGTTAGATACTTTACTTGTTGGCTAGAAGAAATAGGCAGTCTATAGCGATATTGAATGCACCATGCTTACTTTCCCTTGCTTATGATAATTATTCGATATGAAACTGACCCGATTGTCTATGTGCACGGTGGAGTAGTGGACCAGTGGTACTGAGTCAGTTGGAATCAAAATGTGCACTGTTATGGGTGTGATCTGCTTACTTACTATAATTATACATGTAGATTTGTAGTCTTTGGTTTAGATTTCTTCCTCTTCCGTTGATGTTTTGGACTTTTATGCTACTAAAGAATATAGTTTTTTTTACAAAATCAACCGAAATCTCATTTATTTTACAACATCGCGCCTCGAGACTCCAACAGCACGTAGGTCTATATATATATATATATATATATATATATATATATATATAGCATCAGTTCTATTCTATTATATAAGAAACTCTCTTCCAGAAAAGAGTCAGATGGCGGAGTAAAGTTTTGATGTCAAAACCATTGAACTTGTAAAATTTTCAAAGAGTAATGCGCCCTGTCGTTTGATAATTCCATATTTTGCAATACAATCTTGTTTGGTATTTCTACAGCCGTTAGAGCTGACATTCAAGGTGCCCTCGAACAAATGTCAATCATATCTCTCCTGGAAAAAATCTTTGGACCTAATTTTAAAATATTTACAGATGAAAATATAGAAGACTTCTCTGACCGAACATGGTCTAAGTTGCGTGAATCTTTGTATGTATTCTACAGAGAAATAGCCTAATTTTGGAAACTTTCATGCCGTGGATATCCTGTAGAAAAATCATGTCGCATATTTTAGTAAGGGTAATCTATGAAGATTAGGCGACCACATCATTTCAAGATTCGTCAAATCATTTCAAGATTCGTCATTCACCGCGGTCTCATCTCAAAGCAACGAAATCAGTGAAATTGACGTTGATGTGACTGTAAATTATTTGAGACCGGTATCATAAAAGGCCAAAATCATTCTCATAAATTAATCATTGTAGCGTTTACGTTTGTAAATCAATCAGACTTTATCACTGCTGTCTTTGTTATCGCGATCACCTGCCATATACTCAAGGTTGATGATAGCAAAAACGAACCACTCGAACATTATCTTAGGTCTATAGTTTGTCGAATCTGACTCGATTAGGATAGGCCTAACCTTCGTCTGAGCAACATGCTCCTTGTCACGGGCAAAAATCTCCATTAGGCCTCTAGGCTCGAGCCCTCACCACATTTTGAGAATCTATCATAGGGGAAGAGAGGGGAAGAGGGAAGGCATAAAGGGTTAGGCCCTTATTTTTTCGTTCAAGTCTGCGCCAGTGCCTCCTTTCAGTCCAACCCAACCCAACCAATCCATGAGTTAACCCAACCCATGGACATCTCTGTGTAGTGTCGATTCTAGGATTTCCTTGGTGGGGTGGGAGATGAAATGAATTCATAGGAAGTTGGCGGGGAGATGAAAAGAGAGGGGGAAATTAATAAACTTTGCCGAAAAAGAAAAAAGCTGACAAGCAAATGAAAGCAATTTTTCCCGTATTCTACTAGACTTTTACCGAAAAATAAGCAGACGAGCAAGAAGAGCAACCATAACTTTAAATTGGGATTAACCACCTTACGGGATTCTTTCCCTTCGGTTGTCCGTCACTCATTTTACTATAATCAACCTCTGATCAACTAATTACTTTCTATGTTAAATTTTAATCACATCTGCTTAGTTACTAAATTTGTATTCTTGTGTTAATTTTTGATTATTTCTAGTATAAATTAATTAAGTATCTTGAGTCATGTATTTTTGGTTATGATGTTGGTCGCGTAATAATAATAATATAATATAATACATACTTACGCGCAGTTTTCCTTCGTCATTTTACTTGAATTTTGCCCGAAAATAGCTGGACAAGCAAACAAAGTCCGGTGGGGATGCATCCCCACTCAGTCATCCCCCCACGTGGAACCGCCACTGTTTCTGCGTCCACTATCCTGACGTGCTGCTGCAGGAGATGCTTCCTGCCATATATATATATATATATATATATATATATATATATATTTTTATATATATATATATATATATATATATATACGCTCGCTGTGCTTTTTCTGTCTGCACGCAAATTGTCACCAACACTGTGGTTACCGCCGCCAATTTATTTCACGTAAACGAATTGTAATTTGTTACGCCATGCTTTGTTTCGTGACATACAGTTGCTACAGGTGAAACACGTGGCGATTAACCTGTACAGCTCTGTATCCTATACAGTATATATCGCTGCCGAGTTTCGTTAAGATTGGTCGAAATCTGATGTAATAAAGTCTTAAGCCAAAATAAAACGGGTTCGGAATTTATTGGTTCACACTCTGTGTGTGTGTGTCAGTGGCGTGTGACTTTTTGGGCCCGGAGGCATCTTTGCCATGGGGGCCCCAGAGTTTCGAGCTGACGAGCAAAAAAACGTTATCACCTCCTTTTTCATCCTGACGAGCAACAAAAGGTTCAGAACATCATTCTGTTGTTAGGGTTAGGGTTAAGTTAGGGTTAACCTTAGTCTAGCTTAGACCCCTCTTCGGGGCCCCCGCTTTCAACAAAGTGCCCTCCCCCCTCCACGTTACGCCACACTGTGTGTGTGTACTTATATGAGTATCACTATCAGTTTCGTTATTCTGTTGTGGCCATTCTGGACTTAGTCTCGCTTCTTTCTCTCCATCGTGTACCGAACTGGGAACAGTGTTTAATCTAGACTCCTGGACTCCGGGGGGAACTGAAAAAGCCAGGGGGAAAATTGACAAAGCCGGGAGGAATTCTGCTAGGGAGCTGCTGTTAGTCCATGTAGTATGCCAACATTTTCGGGGAAGAATTTGAAATTTCCGGGGGGAAGGGCAATTCCCCCCCGGAAACGGCCTAGATTAAACACTGGCCGGGAAGAGTTGGGATATAGAATTGGCAATATTTAGAAAGACATTACAGATAAACGCATCGATACACAGTCATAGTTAGTGTGCAAATCGTTTATTTCTTTCTAAAAATTGCAGAATAAGTCGATAATTCAATAAACTTCTATGGCGCCATAATCATAATGTCCAGTTCATCAGCCGATGGTGCATGCATGCACCAAATAGACCTACAACTCGATTTAGAGCCACGCTAAGACGGAAGATCAGTAAGATCTGCGAGGGAGCAATCTTAGGCGGGGGGGATAACAACCCAAGCCAAACAGGAATTTCGATAGAAGAATACATGGTCAATTTTATTGTTTGAATTATAAAAATCTAAAATAGAAGATTGCCGGCGTAAATGTCAGTAGATTATCGACAGGTGTTGAAGCAGTTTACAGGATCCGAGTAAAAAAGAAATGAACGGAAAATAATGGCACAAACTGAGACACACACTGTAGAGGTGACATTACACATCAGGGGGGGGGGTGATGAACCCAGGGTCAATTGTAATGATAATTAAGCAATCAATGACTACGACAATTTATAACATATGTTTGAATCGGTCACGTGATAAGCAAGAAATTGCCTTTCCCAAATATTTATGCGGTTTTCATTTTCGGAATCTGTAGTTTTCGTTCTTCTTTTTGCGTAGATACTCCCAAAAGCCGAGATCACCTCGCTTGCCCTTCTGGTCTATTTCCCCTAAACACAAATACAGATAGAAAAACGCATAAATAAACACAGCGGCGCAGCCAAGGAGATTTGGGGGGTTAAACCCCCCTTGGGCGCCGACGAAAATACTTTTTCAATGTGTGTTCCATGCAATTTTTATTTTCGGACGCCGTTTTGAGGGTCAAAACACCCTGGGTGCTGACCAAAAGTTTTTAGGCGCCATAGGCGTGACGACCTCTTTTTTTGCTTGGCTTGTCAAGATTTTTGAAAGTTGGTTACGGTCAAAAGTCAAAACCAAACCTCCACCCTTCCGGAAATCCTGGCTACGCTACTGAATATACATCGATATAGTTTCCCTATCAGCCATTCAGATCCTGTTCAGTGCAGGCAACTGGCAACACGTTACAACCACTACCTCTCTGCCCTATCATCATCATCATCATCATCATCATCATCATCATCATCGTCATCATCATCATCATCATCATCATCATCATCATTTTTTCTTCTTCTTCTTCTTCTGCCTGCATGGCGGCAATAGTTAGTTGCCCTATGGCAAACACAAATACGGATGACGGATTTGACACAGATTGGCTCTGAGTGAATACGCTGGTGCAATGCGCTAAGTTTACTGGTGGCGCTACAGAAAAAATTTCGTCTTACTTATTTACTTATTAAAATCACAATCAATACATACTTCGATAGACACATTATATTTGAGCTGATTCTTCGAACTTTTAATGCTGTTCAGTTGTCTTGGTTCGTAAAGGAAAGTTCTAAATAATTTCAAAATTACAGCTTCGAATGTTGAGAACGCAAAGAGTTTCTGAACCAGTGTATATTCTAGGCCTTCTCTAATCCCCCAAAGTTTTAAATCCCTCCCCAATTTTTTTATATGTTGCATGGGGTTGGATGACAATTTCCCCATAAGTGTGACGAGTCAAACCTTGTCCCTCCAAACATTTCAAAATCCCTCCCAATGCCAAGGTGGCTAGAACAAAAACACTGCTTCTGGACACTACTGTATACTAACTGCACGTCTTGTTATCCTCTAGCATCTCGTAGCCATCCGCACAGCGACACTGGAAGCCGCCTTCGACGTTGATGCACGAATGGTCACAATCGCTCGTGTCTTCAAAGCATTCGTCAAAGTCTGGAATGCATCAATATCCGATAATCAAATGAACACTCACTCGTCTTATAACCGCAATAATGATGATGATAATAATAATAATAATAATAATAATAATAATAATAATAATAATAATAATAATAATAATAATAATAATAATAATAATAATATTTTTATTATAATGATAACAATAACAATAACGATAATGATAGTGGTAAAGGGTGGTTAGAAGTGTGTAGGCCTAACAAATTGATTCAATGCGTTTACCTAAGTTGTATAGAGGAAGATATAATTATATGTACATAATACTGTACCTTGTACACACATTTACATATATATATATATATATATATATATATATATATATGTATATATATATATATGACAATAAATGCTAATGTCAGACAACGTACTAAGTTAAGTGAAGATATTAGGCATATAGTTTCAACGAACAGGACTAGGCCTATATCAAAGGAATATATATATATATATATATATATATATATATATATATATATATATATATATCCTTACCCAGTGAAACTAAAATAAGCGGGGAACAAAAGAAATCTTAAGTGGACGCAACAATTTTATAAGAAATAACATTTACACAAATGTAATAAAGCTTCGAATCCATACCGGCGGTGGCATTTAGGGGATCTCAACAGCATTTTCGATAATGTCATTTCAAAATAAAACTGCACGTCCGCATCGATAGCTATAGTCAGTGGGCTAATGTTAGTCTCAGGTTTCCCACCCCACCACACCCGATCCTAATGTCATAGAAACCACTTGTTTATTCACAGTGTTAAAGCCTTTGACGCCAACGAATCATAAACATGCCGACCAATGGCGGATCCAGGAATTCTTGGTGGGGGAGATGAAACAAAAATGATAGGATGTTGGTGGGGGATGCAAAGTGAACAAGAAGAAGCAAAGAGTGAGAGAGAGAGGTCATTGTTAGTGTTTTGTCCACTAAATGCTAATAAACCTTTCAAAATAAGCCCGACAAGAAAAAAGAAGGTCATTCGCAGTATTTTCCACTAATTTTTAAAAAAATTCGCCGGAAAATAAGTTGACTAGCCGAAAAGGTCACCCGGAACCTCGGTGGGGGGATGCATCCCCAGTCATCAACATGGTGAAACCGCCACTGATGCCGACTGAAAATATTCTAGCTTGCCATTAAGAATTCAAATGTCTATAACCGTCACATGATCTTCCATCCGAGTTCAACGTGTAGCCCTGTCTACAGCCGCATTCGTACGTTCCGTCTGTATTCGAGCAGGTATGCTGACAGCCATGGGTTGCCTCGCATTCGTTGATATCTGTTTCAATAAAAACCAGTCAAAAACGACCCGCTTTCAAAAATAATTTCTTGTTTAGGTAACGCCAAGCGCGTCGGAACGAGGTGTTCACGGGGTGCAGCTGCGCCTCTGGAAAAACCTAGGGTGCACTGCACCCCCTGGAGGGCACAAGCAGTGGCTGCAGTTCACCCCTTGTGTCGGATTCGTTGGGTGGAACAGTTATCAGCATGCTAATTTACCAACGGGCCGAAATGCAAAAAATTAAACGGAACATGAATTGAACAGTTTGATGTTGGGACGAATTAGAGGGTGGATTAGTCGAATAGGCCTATCTGAATTACTTTAATCAATAACATACAGGCCGTATGGAGTAGTATGAGGAGTGAAACCTTTATTATTATTATTATTATTATTATTATTATTATTATTATTATTATTATTATTATTATTATTATTAGTAGTAGTAGTAGTAGTAGTAGTATTACTAGTAGTATTACTAGTAGTAGTACTGTAGTAGTAGTAGTAGTAGTAGTAGTAGTAGTAGTAGTAGTAGTAGTAGTAGTAGTAGTAGTAGTAGTAGTAGTAGTAGTAGTAGTAGTAGTAGTAGTAGTAGTAGTAGTAGTAGTAGTAGTATTTCAGATAATTTATATAACCCTATAACAAGGCCTAAGCCTAAATCAAGAGTGCTTCACAACATAAGGTTAGCAGTCAAACGACGCATTGAACAAGTGGGTCTTCAGATTCTTAACGAACTGTTTGTCGGTTGTCGAGTTAGTGAAACCTTTGCGTTCACGACGAATGATAGAATTGCCGACTTCAATTTTTTATTTTGCTATTAAAAAATTCAAATGCCTAACCGTCACACGATCTTCCATCCGAGTTCAACGTGTAGCCTTGTCTACAGCTGCAATTATATGTTCCGTCTGTATTCGAGCAGATATGCTGACAGCCATGGGTTGCTTCGCATTCATTGGTATCTGTTTCAATAAAAACGAGTCAAAAACGATCCGCTTTAAGAAATAATTTCTTCTCAGGTAACGCCAGGTCCTTCGTAACTGGAGAGCAGGAGGAGCAGCTGCACCCCTGAAAAAGCTTAGGGGTGCACTGAACCCCCTCCCCCCAGAAGGCAAACTCTATGACTGCTGTTCACCTCTTGCGTCGGATTCGTTGGGTGGAACAGCTAACAACATATCAATTTTCCTAATGACCAACGAAATGCACCCTTCTGCTAAAAAGTCATTCCGACTGGCGTAATAATTATCATAATGCCCCTGTTATCCCCCCCCTTCAACCTCAAAGGCCGACCCGCACCTCACCGCGGTGAGAGGGATGCCAACGACTAAATAGAGAAGGGAGTACCGCTGCGCTGTCCGGCTGACGTGCAGAGCCTTCGCCTACAATAGGCCTATAGGGGACGCAGACATATCGCAAGTCCTTTTCCTGTGACTTCTGAGTCAGAGATGGACATGGGTTGGGTTAACACATGGGTTTGGTTGGATTGGGTTGGGTCATAAATTTAAACAGTTGTGGTGGGTTGGGTTTGGTTGCAAAACGCTGATTTGCACGCGGCACCAGTGCACACACCTTATATTGATTATAACAAAACCCAGCGGAAGAAGACCAGACAGTATTACCAAAAAACCTCTTCTGCTAACGTTTCAGTATGGGGAGTGAAATCTTCGCGACAAACGTCAAATGATAGAATTGCTAACGTGAAATATTTTAGTTTGCTACTAAGAATTCAAATGTTTATAACCGTCACATGATCTTCCATCCGAGTTCAACGTGTAGCCTTGTCTACAGCTGCAATTGTACGTTCCGTCAGTATTCGAGCAGGTATGCTGACAGCCATGGGTTGCTTCGCATTCATTGATATCTGTTTCAATAAAACCAGTCAAAAACGATTCGCTTTAACTTCTTGTTCACGTAACGCCAGGTCCGTCGGTACTGGGGGTGCGAAAAAGATCAATAGAATACTTAGAAAGACGATACAGTTTTGTCGTCATTCATAATATTAATATTATTATAAACTAGCTGTCTGCCCGTCAAAAACGACGAGGAAAGCTTAGCTCATTCCTACCCGGTTTCTGCAAATATTCTAGCATTTTTCCCAATGACTTGTCCTCAAACGGAGCATGATTTAAACAGTTTGATGTTGGCACCAATTTGATGGTGGAATAATCGAATATCTGAATTGTTTTAATCAATAAGATACAGTTTGTGTAGAGTAGTAGGCCTATGGGGAGTGAAACGTTTGACTCGAACGACTTGCCTTGCCAACCTGAAATATTCTAGTTTGCAATTAAAATATTCAATTGCCTAACCGTCACACGACCTTTCATCCGAGTTCAATGTATAGCCTTGTCTACAGCTGCAATTGTACGTTTCGTCTGTATTCGAGCAGATTTGCTGACAGCCATGGGTTGCCTCGCATTCATTGGTATCTGTTTCAATAAAAACCAGTCAAAAACGATCCGCTTTAAGAAATAATTTCTTCTCAGGTAACGCCGGGCCCTTCGTAACTGGAGAGCAAGGAGAGCAGCTGCACCTCTGAAAAAGCTTAGGGGTGCACTGACCCCCCCCCCCAGAAGGCAAACTCTATGACTGTTGTTCACCCTCTTGCGTCGGATTCGTTGGGTGGAACAGCTAACAACATACAAATTTTCCTAATGACCAACGAAATGCACCCCCTGCTAAAAAGTCATTCCGACTGGCGTAATAATTATCATAATGCCCCTGTTATCCCCCTCCAAACCTCAAAGGCCGACCCCCGCACCTCACCGCGGTGAGGGGTATGCCAACGACCAAATAGGGAAGGGAGTACCGCTGCGCTGTCCGACTGCCGTGCAGAGCCGATGCCTATAGATAGGGGACGCAGACATATCGCAAGTCCTTTTCCTGTGACGTCTGAGTCAGAGATGGACATGGGTTGGGTTAACACATGGGTTGGGTTGGGTTGGATCATAAATTTAAACAGTTGTGGTGGGTTGGGTTGGGTTGGGTTGCAAAACGCTGATTTGCACGCGGTACCAGTGCACACACCTTATATTGTTTTTTTAAACCAGCGGAAGAAGACCAGACAGTATTACCAAAAACCTCTTCTGCTAATGTTTCAGTATGGGGAGTGAAATTTTCGCGACAAACGTCAAATGATAGAATTGCTAACGTTAAATATTTTAGTTTGCTATTAAGAATTCAAATGTTTATAACCGTCACATGATCTTCCATCCGAGTTCAACGTGTAGCCTTGTCTGCAGCTGCAATCATACGTTCCGTGTTTATTCGAGCAGGTATGCTGACAGCCATGTATTGCTTCGCATTCATTGATATCTGTTTCAATAAAAACCAGTCAAAAACGAATCGCTTTAACTTCTTGCTCACGTAACGCCAGGCCTGTCGGTACTGGGGGTACAGCTGCGCGCGCACCTGAAAACGTTTAGGGTGTGCACTGTAACCTCTGGAATAATGCATACCCGTTGGCTGCAGTTCACCCTCTTGCGTTGGATTCAGTATAGGAGGAAATGTTAACAACATATCTATTTACCAAATGGCAAACGAAATGCACCCTTTACAGAAAAATCGTTGCTACGGGCCTAATAATTAATTAATATAAGGCCACTGTTATTCAGCCAATTTCCATCAAGTCAAGGAAATCGGGAAAACAAGTGTTTCGAACAGAGGTCACGACATAAGAAGAGGACTAAGCAAGGAACAGAAGAAGAGACTGGTTGGAACGTTGGTCTGAAGCCCAACCCTGTATGCCTCGTGACACTAGAATTTATTAAATGCAATATTTCAAATATGGACGCACCTCGTTTAGTATCATTAGGCCTATTGCTTTCATGCATCTGTTCACCATATTGGGTTTGATCAACTCTAGGATTCGGGTGCCACGTCCAGTTTTCTTGAATAAATTGTCTAGATATCTAGTTGGGTTTTAACTGTTGTCATGTTTTCAAAGTTCTTATAGCTACCGAGGACAAAAAGTTAGAGACGTTAGTGAATAATTTCTCGAAAAAGATCAATAGAATATTTAGAAAGACGATACAGTTTTGTCATTCATAATATTAATATTATTATAAACTAGCTGTCTGCCCCCGTCAAAAACGACGAGAAAAGCCTAGCTCATTCACACCCGGTTTCTGCAAATATTCTAGCATTTTGCCCAATGACATGTTCTTAAACGGAGCATAATTTGAACAGTTTGATGTTGGCACCAATTTGATGGTGGAATAATCGAATATCTGAATTATTTTAATCAATAAGATACAGTTTGCGTAGAGTAGTATGGGGAGTAAAACTTTTGATTCGAACGACTTGCCTTGCCAACCTGAAATATTCTAGTTTGCAATTAAAATATTCAATTGCCTAACCGTCACACGACCTTCCATCCGAGTTCAATGTGTAGCCTTGTCTACAGCTGCAATTATATGTTCCGTCTGTATTCGAGCAGAGTTGCTGACAGTCATGGGTTGCCTCGCATTCATTGATATCTGTTTCAATGAAAACCAGTCAAAAGCGATCCGATTTCAAAAATAATTTCTTCTCAGGTAACGCCAGGCCCTTCGTAACTGGAGAGCATGGGTAGCAGCTGCACCCCTGAAAAAGCTTAGGGGTGCACTGAACCCCCCAGAAGGCAAACTCTATGGCTGCAGTTCACCCTCTTGTGTCGGATTCGTTGGGTGGAACAGCTAACAGCATAACAATTTTTCTAATGACCAACGAAATGCACCCCCTGCGAAAAAGTCGTTCCGACAGGCGTAATAATTATCATAATGCCACTGTTATTTTTCCCAACCTCAAAGGCCGACCCACACCTCATCGCGGTGAGAGGGATGCCAACGACCAAATAGGAAGGGAGTACCGCTGCGCTGTCCGGCTGCCGTGCAGAGCCGATGCCTACAATATATAAGGGACGCAGACATATCGCAAGTCCTTTTCCTTTGACGTCTGAGTCAGAGATGGACGCGGGTTGGGTTAACCCATGGGTTGGGTTGGATTGGGTTGGGTCATAAATTTTAAACAGTTGTGGTGGGTTGGGTTGGGTTGCAAAACGCTGATTTGCACACGGCACCAGTGCACACACCTTATATTGGTTATTTTTAAAAAACCAGCGGAAGAAGACCAGACAGTATTACTAAAAACCTCTTCTGTTAACGTTTCAGTATGGGGAGTGAAATCTTCGCGACAAACGTCAAATGATAAAATTGCTAACGTTAAATATTTTACTTTGCAACTAAGAATTCAAATTTATAACCGTCACACGATCTTCCATTCGAGTTCAATTTGTAGCCTTCTCTGCAGATGCAATCATACGTTCCGTGTTTATTCGAGCAGGTATGCTGACAGCCATGGGTTCCTTCGCATTCATTGATATCTGTTTCAATAAAAACCAGTCAAAAACGAATCGCTTTAACTTTCTGCTCACGTAACGCCAGGCCTGTCGGTACTGGGGGTACAGCTGCGCACCTGAAAACGTTTAGGTTGTGCACTGCAACCTCTGGAATGCAGACCCTCTGGCTGCAGTTCACCCTCTTGCGTTGGATTCAGTATAGGAGGAAATGCTAACAACATATCTATTTACCAAATGGCAAACGAAATGCACCTCTATAGAAAAATCGTTGCTACGGGCCTAATAATTAATTAATATAAGGCCACTGTTATACAGCCAATTGCGTGCATCAGTTCTCCATAAGGCAAGGACATCGGGAAAACAAGTGTTTCGAACATAGGTCACGACGTAAGAAAAGAACTAAGCAAGAAACAGAAGAAGTTAGAACGTTGGTCTGAAGACCAACCCTGTATGCCTCGTGACACTAGAATTTATTAAATGCAATATTTCAAATATGAACGCACCTCGTTTAGTATCATTTTATCTTTCTTGCCTCTGCTCACCATATTGGGTTTGATCAACTCTAGGATTCGGGTGCCACGTCCAGTTTTCTTGAGTAAATTGTCTAGTTATCTAGTTGGGGTTTTCACTGTTGTCATTTTTTCAAAACTTCTTATAGCTACCGAGGACAAAAAGTTAGGGACGTTAGTTAAAAATATTCTCGAAAAAAGATCAATAGAATACTTAGAAAGACGATACAGTTTTGTCATTCATAATATTAATATTACTATAAACTAGCTGTCTGCCCGTCAAAAACGACGAGGAAAGCTTAGCTCATTCCTACCCGGTTTCTGCAAATATTCTAGCATTTTGCCCAATGACTTGTCCTCAAACGGAGCATGATTTGAACAGTTTGATGTTGGGACCAATTTGATGGTGGAGTAATCGAATATCTGAATTATTTTAATCAATAGGATCAGCTTGTGTAGAGTAGTATATGGAGAGTGAAACGTTTGACTCGAACGACTTGCTTTGCCAACCTGAAATATTCTAGTTTGCAATTAAGTGTTCAAATGCCTAACCGTCACACGATTTTCCATCCGAGTTCAATGTGTAGCCCTGTCTACAGCTGCAATCATACGTTCCGGGTTTATTCGAGCAGATTTGTTGACAGCCATGGGTTGCTGCGCATTCATTGATATCTGTTTCAACAAAACCCAGTCAAAAACGATCCGATTTAAAAAAAATAACTTCTCGCTCAGGTAACGCCAGGTCGGTCGTAACTGGGAGGGGGGTTCGAAAGGTGCATCTGTATTTCTGGAAGTACTTAGTGGTGCACTGCACCCCCTTGAAGACACAAGCTATGACTGCTGTTCCCAGTGTTTAATCTAGACTTCTGGACTCCGGGGGAAAACTGGCAAAGTCGGGGGGAAACTGACAAAGCTGGGGGGAATTCTGCTAGGGGACTGCTGTTAGTCCATGTAGTATGCCAAAATTTCCGGAGGGGAATTTGAAATTTCCGTAGGGAAGGGAAATTTCCCTCCGGAAACGACCTAGATTAAGCACTGGCTGTTTCTACTCTTGCTTCGGATTCATAGGGTGGAACAACTGACAACATATCAATTTTCCAAATGGCCAACGAAATGCGCCCCTTTATTAATTAATTATCAGGCCCGTCGGAACGAGGGGCGTTATAATTAATATAATGTCATTGCTTTTCAGCCAATTGCGCATTTCTATTCTTTATAAGGACAGGAAATCGAGAAAACAAGTGATTTTGACGTTTTGAACGTTGACCATGTCGTCAGGGAAGACTAAGCAAGGAAATGAAGAAAAAACTGTTTGAAACGTTGGTCTGATGCATGCTTAGCCGTGTATGTCTCGTAACCCTGGACACTACTGAATGCAATATTTCAAATGAGGGCGCATCTTATATACTGTAGTATCATTGTTGCTTTCTTGTCTCTGCTCTCCATATTCATTTTGATCATATCTAGGATTCGGTTGCCATATCAAATTTCTTGAGTACACGCTAATAATCTAGTTGGTTTTCAATTGTTGTCATCTTTTCAAAATTCTCAAGCTACCGAGGAGAGAAAGTTAGGAACGTTAATGAATAATTTTGTCGAACACATAAATAGAAAATTTAAATAGATGCTACAATTTTATCCTTCATAACATTAATATGATTTTAACCTAGCTGTTTGCCCGTCAAAAATGACGATGGAGCTTGGATGATTTTTACCCGATTTTTTTGCAAATGCTCTAGCATTCTGCTCCAATGACTTGTCCTTAAACGGAACATGACTTGAGCAGTTTGATGTGGGAACCAATTTAAGAGCAGAATAATCGAATATCTAAATTATTTTAATCAATAATATACATGTTGTGTGGAGTAGTATGGGGAGTGAAACCTTTGCCTCAAACGACGAATGATAGAATTGTCGACTTAAAATATTTTAGTTTACTATTAAAAAATTCAAATGTCTAACCGTCACATGATCTTCCATCCGAGTTCAATGTGTAGCCTTGTCTACAGCTGCATTTGTACGATCCAATAGTATTCGAGCACGTTTGGTGGCAGCCATGGGTAGCAGCGCATTCATTGATGTCTGTTCCATAAAAATCGAAAAATAATAAAACAAGTTTATTTTAACATACACATACACATGTCCAATTATGTATATAAAAATAACACATGAAATAACCGAAGTCACACATAGTAGGCCTATATAGCGTACAAAATAAGCAACTTATAGCTAACTTATTCTAACTGCATGTCTGAATGCAATATTTCAAAAGTGGACGTACTTTTATAGTTTCATTATTGCTTCCTTATACCTCCTCACCATTTCCTCCTGATTATTCCTACGATTTAATCTTAATAGTTTTCAGTTGCTTCAGTACATTGTTTATGTGATTTAAGAGTGACACAGTATGTCTGCATTTTCAAAATTTCTGATTGCTGCCGATGAGCGAAAGTTAGGGATGTCAGTGAATCAGTGTTTGTTCTAGCCACCTTGACAATGGGGGAATTTTGAAATGTTTGGGGATAGACAAGGTCTGAGTCTCCACACTTTTGGAAGAGATTTCCATCCCCCAGCCAACATATAAAATATTTTGGAGGGAATTTTATACCTGGGGGGATTCCTCCCAGAGAAGGCCTAGAATAAACACTGTCAGTGAATAATTTTGTAGAAGGAAAGAACAAAAAAACTTGAAAGAACGAACAATTATATTATTATTATTATCTATAATATTAAAATCCTTATCTGTATGTCTCTCTGTCTGTTACCTTAGCGTTCTGATTGGTTGATTATTGGTAGACGGTTTAGACCGTTTAGTCCTTACGTCGCGATGCGTTTTGGGCGAGCGTTGACTTTTGTAGACGGTTTATTTGTTAATGTACAGTTCGATGCGTAAACAGCGAGCGTTGACTATTGGTAGACGGTTTAGATTTACGTCGCGATGCGTTGGTGGACGATGTTCGAAGACGACGTTGCTATTGGTTCAATTGTTCGCAGCCTGTATAGTTTTAACGTTCATTTTAACGAGCACAAAAAAATTTGATTACAGCGTCACAAATGGTCACAGTTGCGTGATTTTAACGTACATAGACCTAATTATTACGTGGCGCAGAGCTTGCTAGGTGGCGATCATTGAAATGTTGTTCAGCATGAATTCAATGATTGGGTATTAGGTATAGGTATTGGATTAGTATTATCCTTCACTGCGAGCGAAGCATTCGAGCGAATCCAGCATCTTTCTAGTTATTGTTATTATTATTATTATTATTATTATTATTACTTATTATTATTATTATTAAAATAAGAAGTATCAAGATCACTCTAGCGGTGAAATTTGTGAACCTCCGTAGCATAGGCCTATTTGATAATGTCAGTTCTAAATTAAACAGCATGTCTGCGTCTTAGAAATATTTTAGATTTTATTCCTATAATCAACCTGCTAAAATTATTCTTCACGTTCTTCCCCTATTGTATAAATTTAACTTCTTTTATTCAGAGCATTGAAACCTTTGATTCTAACGAATTTTACAGTAGAATTTCCGACAGAAAATATTTAAGTTTGCCATATTAAGAATTCAGATGTCTATAGGGCCTAACCGTCACACGATCTTTTATCCGAGTTCAATGTGTAGCCACTTCTACAGCTGCATTCGTACGATCCAACAGTATTCGAGCATATGTGGTGACAGCCGTGGAGCCAGCGCATTCATTGTTATCTGTTCCATAAAAATAACGCAAGGAATAGCCGCCATTTGAAATTCGAAGTGATTTCTTGCTCAGGGAGCGTAGGCTAAATGAAAGCTGGCAATAATTATTGAAATCCTGTAATACATCTTTAACTACTACTACTACTACTACTACTTTTACTACTACAACAACACTACTGTTACTACTGCTACTACTACTACTACAAACTGACCTTGACAAGCATTTGGACCGACGCCACCACTCCAGCTGGGCTACTTGGTGAACAGATGGCTGAAAATTTATATTCAAACAATCACAATTACTAACTGAGCGCGTTACTACGAGGCATAAATCTATTCGCAACAAGAATTTTTTGCTGACTGACTGACGACGATGATGATGATGATGATGATGGTGGTGGTGGTGGCGGCGGCGGCGGCGGCGGCGGCGGCGGTGGCGGTGATGATGATGACGATGATATTATACCTTTTTTGTCCACTACAATATGCTAAGTACTTTCCGTCAGTAATACAAACTGACCTTGACAAGCATTTGGAGCGACGCATGTGTGTCCAGCTTGGCAGTTCGGTGAACAGATGGCTGAAAATTTATATTCAAACAAAAGCAATTTGTAATTGAGCGTTCGCAAAAATATTACGCAGGCAGTCGATTGACTGACTGACTGACTGACTGACTGACTGACTGACTGACTGACTGAATGCTGCCTGAGGCCAATATCTAAAATTATATTATATCCAATAACGAATATCCAATAATGTTCTTGTGCTGCTCACGAGCTATTTGACCATGACTGACTGAATGCTGTCTGAGGCCAATATCTAAAATATATCCAATAACGAATATCCAATAATGTTCTTGTGCTGCTCACGACCTATGATAATTTTGCATGTATTTATGACCATTTCTACTACATAAAGTGTTAATTAAAAAATCTAAATCCATCGAGAGAGAGAGAGAGAGAGAGACAGACAGACAGACAGACAGACAGAAACACAAACACAAACATCAGCAAGTCATTTCAAAATCTATCTATCAGAGATGTCCATGGGCCCATTTTTAGAACCCAATTCAACCCAACTCATCGAATCTCCAACCCAACCCATGCCAATAATAGGTTTACTTGACCCAACCCAACCCAACCCACTGCAATACATCACAGTTTTATAAATCATGACTTATTTTCTGACCCAACTCAATCCAACCCACCATTATCATGGAAAAGTCTGACCCAATCCAACCCAACCCAACCCAACCCATGGGTTAACCCAACCCATGGACATCTCTGGTATAACTACTGATCACATTGAATCTTTGGTCTAGTGCTTAGATGCGACAAATTAAAAAAATAATATTAATTTACTTCGGATTTTCCAAAAGCTCACTTACGAACGTTGCAGTATGGAAGAGGATACCAACCAGACTTGCATCTTTTGTCAGTATATCCCTCGGTTTGCCAGTATGGCCCGTACTCACAATAGCTAAACAAATGCTCTTGCTATTAAAGATCTCTATTTAGAGAGGTTTCCAGTTTTTGGAATCATTCGCGATTTCTTAACCACAGTGTAATCTGCAGTTAAAGATCAATCAGTAAATCAATCAGTAAACTTCTATTGCGCCACTATCATAATGCCCAGGACGTCATCCAATGGCTCCTCGCGACCAATCTGAGAACTATTGCAGTTAGCAGTGACTTGCAGAGGGAGACGGTGGGGGCGGGGGTCCCGGACATCGACCAGATGGGGGGGAGGGGTCATCCAAATTGACTTGGAAACCTTTATTTTTACTCGTCAGCCTTTTTTTGCATGAAAACGCTTTTAAAATTATCGATTTGGTCCCGGGCATCCACATCGGATAGGGGGCTTGGAAATTGTCTCGGCGACCTTTTTCGCTCGTTAACACCTAACACCGAGGTGGAGGGGGGCATCCAAATTTACTCTTTGGAACGCCTACTGCAACTAAGGCGCCATGTATACAAATAATATAGCTGATATTCAGTGTGGAGTTGCCGGGGGTGGGCTAGCTAGCTTTCCAACCTTCCCAAAAATCGCATATCGGGTACTGTATACATGCAGTATCTGTCATTCATTGAATTTCAGTCCTCAACTCCCCCGCTCAAATTTCACAACTCCAACACTGTTGATATTACGACATTTCGCTATGAGGAGAAGAATACACTGCAGCTTCATTAGATTTATTAGCGAGTTTTAGCATCAAGTAAAATGCCAGTGTTTGGTAGCAACGCGTTAGTCAAATTTAGGTCGAACTTACCGTATGTTTGTTGCAGGACAAACGGACTCAGATTCATGAAACTCTTGTTAGGAATATTTTCTAGTTTATAAATAGGCCTATAAACATAAATATATAGCTAATAGGCCTATATATAAAAATATAAAATATATAAACTATATATATAAACTATATATATAAACTATAATAATATATATATATATATATATATATATATATATATATATATATATATGCTAAACTACAAAATATTCCTTGCAAGACACTAGTTGTTCAGCAACAAACGTAAGTTCGACCTAAGTTTGACTAACGCGTTGCTATACCAAGCACTGACATTTTACGTGATGCTAAAGCATACATATATTCTATATATGTATATATATATATATATGTGTATATATATAATAGGTCTAAATGCTAATGTCAGACAACGTACTAGACTGTACTGCAGTGTTTTTTCTTTATCAGCCACCAACCACGTGTTTCACAGTGTTGTCTATTCCTCTGGTAGCAGTGATTGACACTTACACTTCGGTAGGCCGTAAAGTATTCAACATTGCTGAAAATTCAGAAACTTCGCATGCAAATATTATCTGACTCGGCAATCATTGAATTAAACAATGAACTAATCAATCAATGGATCAGATTTGTCAGTTCTGCTATATTTACCAATGTCACAAATGTCACAGTTATTTATCAATGTTACAATGTTACAATTTATCAATGTCACAATGTCACAATTTATCAATGTCACAATGTCACAATTTATTCACAATGTTATCAGTGTCAATGTCACGATTTATGTCACACGATTTATCATCAATGTCACAATTTATCAATTGTCACAAAAATTTTAACAAAACATCTTCTCTATCCGCTGTATGTATGTTTCTACTGTACTGGTCGCAGCTTAAAATCAATAACTCCGGTTCTCTGCAGTCAATAAATCAGTCAACATTGGCCATCACTCCGCACAAACTTTCCGAAAACAAGTTAAAACTGTTCTTTTAAAGAAATCTTATGGCGGAATCCTTACTATAGGCCTGCATTCTACCCGCCGCTGCAAATCTTGTTTTCATCCTCCTAAAAATACTTTTCTGCGACTGCCTACCTGGATCTACAACCTTGACCACCACGGACAACGGATTACGGATCATGGATTTATCCAGACTTGAACGCTCGCGAATAGGCTGGTGCACTGTATCAAGCTTTCGGGCAGCGCTATATAAATTTCGTCTTACTTACTTACTTACTTACTTAACCGTAATCGCCATTGCTTATTATTGTAGCTTATACGTTACCAAATAAAGTCTATAGTTTTATCACGTAAGAAGTTTTAATAAATGGTTCGCGCTGATCAATATGGATAGAAGGTATTTATGAATTTCAAGCATTGAAAGTTTTATCTTTGGCTCAAACTGATTGCGTCAGATTCTTACTTCTGCTATGCGTCAAGTATAGACGACCCCCCCCCCATATTTGAGTTTAAAACCTGCGCGAAATGCCTCGAAAACAAAATCGATTTCACGTTTTACGTAAATGTAAGATAAAGACAGACTGTTATATGCCCATCAGTAAATCTGCCTTTTGGCATGCTACTTTATATTCGATACGAAAAATTCCCAACTCTTTATTGCTATATAGCATTTTAAATTCATGATAATTAGGCATATGTTGCTTTAGTTTGCCATATACCTGGCGTACGACGCAAGCACAGAGCTGACGAGTACAATACAACCCAAAACGCTCGACATCTTCAGGTCTTTGCGGTATCACCGCCAAATTGTTATCCTATATATGGCTATCTGCCTCCATATATATTATAATATATGCGGTCCATCCATATAGTAGGTAGTCTACGCACTGAGGGGGAGGGGTTGAATTTAGATTTTGCCTACGTATGGTGTGCAAACTGGGTGAGGGGGTTGAAAATATGCTTTTAATATGCTTTCAACGTACGTTTCATATGGATGGGCATCTTTAAATTAATTTTTAAACGATGGTTAATTTTAAATCTTTCAAAGAATTGGCATCCATCGTGGATTTCGTCTAAAGTAAAGAAACTGACGCTTAAGTGAAGGTAGATAATAATAATTTAAAACACGGTATTGTAAAAAGGCCATCATCAGATTCATAAATTACTTTTAAAGAGTTCAAATAAGAATAGCGGTGGATTTTCACCGCCATTATTATTACCCTCACTCATCATACTCAAGATCATTGCGGTGTAACCACGCGGGAGGAGGGGAACCCGATGGGGACCTATTCTGGTTGGGACCGGTCGTGGAATTTTCGTAAAACCATCGAGAAATGTTGGTCTTTCCGATTCGTTTCTTCAATGCCCGCCAGCCACATTTAACATTTAGGCCTACGCTAAGTCTTTAGGCCTATAGTTCAGGCTCCAATGGTGCTAGTTTTCCCACTCCTATAGGGCTTCGTACGTTCCAGGCACTGAGTCTGAATTTATTATTATTATTATTACTATTATTATTATTATTAGTAGTAGTAGTACTACTACTACTACTACTACTACTACTACTACTACTACTACCACTACTGCTACCACCACCACCACCACTGCTACCACCACCACCACTGCCACCACCACCACCACCTGCACTGCACCTGCAGCACCACCTGCTGCTGCCACCACCACTGCTGCCACCACCACCACCACCACTGCCACCACCACCACTACCTGCACCACCACCACCACCACCACTGCCACCACCACCACCACCACCACTGCTACTACCACCACCACTACTACTACCACTATGATTATTATTATTGCTATTATTACTATTACTACCATTATTATTATTATTATTACTATTACTACTACTACTTATATTACTACTACTACTACTACTACTACTACTACTACTACTACTACTACTACTACTACTACTACTTCTACTACTTATATTTTGTTTGTTGTTGCTACTGTTGCTGTTACTGTTTGTGAATATAAGTACATGCATACTATCGTAAATTAGCTTCGTTGCGAAGTAGGATATAAAAACGTTTACTCTGCGAGGATCTGGTGATAAATATTGACTGCAATTCATCGCTACAGTCCACTCAACCACAAGACAGATAGCCATCTTTATACACAGTGTGGCTTGACTAATTGATGCAATAAACTGACAGGCGTAATAAATAATTAACGTTCCGCTTAATTACCGATCTTTTGATATGATCGATTGTTTAGAGATCAGCGAAAGTAGAAAACACTTGAAACATGTCCTTTAAATTCGTCGAATCTGGTAATTAATTAAGAAATCTTTCTTCTTACGAATATACTGCTCACTACTTGCACACACACACACACACACACACACACACAAAACCAGGTCTCATTTGGTTTATAGAGTTGGTACTCCAAATCCACCCTTCAAATACCAGCTCATTCCGAATATATCAGTCAAGTATTAGGCTTTTAAATGCAGATTTTTGTATCCGTGTCAAAGAATCTGGAATCCCATGTGGAGCACAATTTGCAGAGTTTCGGTTTAGATGTCATTAGGTTGTAACTGCTGGAATAGTGATTTATAGTGCACGGCGTAACACACACACACACACACCACCAGTGGCTGCGAATGGTGGAGAATACAACGATTATCTGTGGTCTTAGACAGTGGCGTAGCCAGGATTTCCGGAAGGGGCGGAAGGTTTGGTTTTGATCGTGACGAAACTTTCCAAAATGTTTCTTATTCTTCCTTTTTAGGAGTTGACAAGCAAAAAAGGTCGTCACCTTCATATTCTTTCTAATTTGTTCTATTTTCTATAGTACTTAGAAATATTTTTAATTGGCAGCCAGCCACGGGTGTTTGACCCTCCAAAATCGCGTCCAGAAATGAAGAATATATGGAAAAGCATGTAGAAAAATTTTTCGTCGGCAGCCAAGGGGGTTTAACCCCCACCCCCCGTGGCTACGCCACTGGTCTTAGGACTTCTGCCGGTATCGAACGGCGGCCTTTAGGTTTGTTTCCCCGTCAATCTTTTAGCCAAACACCGCCAACAAGCAAATGCCCCCTCTTGCTTAATATATGGCGATTCTACTTTCTACAGCCGTCTACTGTCATCGATCGATAGGCGGCGCGAAACTGTCTGTTCGTGATCCCATAGATGACCGGATTGACGCAACTTCCAGCCCAGAACCCGAGCGACGTGACCATGTACCAGTTGCGATGGAGCTCGCTTCGCTGGTCGGCGAGGTTGATCAAGGTGAACGGAAGGTAGGTCAGCGCGAAGGCGACGAAGACAGCGAGGATCATCCTCACCGAGCGATAATCGGTCTTCCTCTTCGGCGCTGCTGCTGCTGCTGCGGCGACGACGACGTCGCTGCTGACGTCACGCTTGATTGATTCTGACGTCATCACCGAGACGGCAACCAGTTCACGTGATTCTTCCTGTTCCGGGAGATGTCTTTTAGAAGAGTCTGGAGTTGAGGGTTCTCCGGGTTTTAATAAAAGCTGGTGGCATCTTAGATGTTCTTTGGATGCTGTCACGTGGTCTGTTTCCAAATATGCGCTCCTTAGGGCAGATGGCGCCAGGCATTCTACGATGCGGCTGCTGTTGTTGTTGCTGCTGCTTCGAAGGTCTGACGAGATGTTCTTCTTCAGAATCGAAGCTTTGATCTCCGTAGAACTATCCGCGGAAATGTCTTCTTCTCCAGCCGATCCAGTCGTCTGTAGATCGCTTTCAGTCTGACC
Organism: Metaphire vulgaris; assembly: GCA_018105865.1. Taxonomy (NCBI): domain Eukaryota; kingdom Metazoa; phylum Annelida; class Clitellata; order Crassiclitellata; family Megascolecidae; genus Metaphire; species Metaphire vulgaris. The sequence continues at coordinate 3,495,724 of CM030853.1, forward strand.
TTGCATCCGCAAAGGATAAACAGGTTTTCCCGCTCCGTATCTCAAATCTTTCATCTCAACTTTCTTCTCAAGTACTTGGAAATCAGCGACTCCAGAAGAAATTTTGATAATAGGGAGTCCTGGACGTATTCCTATTACTATTTCTGGAGAAGACAAAACGGTTTTCCTGGGATTTGAACCACCGAATACTGTTGCGCTATTATCCAGTTGTAAATGGCAATCGTCCAATTTTCTTGTCGAAGTCAACCAAGGTTCTTGTCTGTGAGTAGAAGAGGACCTTTGGTCTAGCATTTGATTGTTGAAGAGAATCGTTTGGTTACAGGGCGATGTCAGAGAAGTCTCTGGCAGAAAACATTCAGATTGAGATTTCAGTTTTGGCGCTTGTGCTATCACGCGTGACAAATCGCTTTCTGAAGACGAAGATTCTACTACTGGACCTGCTTTTGCATTTGAAACCTTCTCTTTTGAGATCGACAAGAAATTCGGCAGGCCTTGAGGTACCGTAACTTGATCCGATATCGGATAAATCAAGCAATCTTTTTCCGATGTCGGCGAAACCTGAAACTGCGCTTTATACAGATTTTCAAGCGGAATTGGACACTCAAGAGATTCGATTTCACGAACTACAATACTGTCAATACAGGGTTTGAGATCACGAAAATCTTGGTCGAGTATAAATTCGGGTTTTATGAAAGCATCATTCCCTGGTAAGACTGGAAACTGCGGAACAGAGGTTGGCAATTCACAAATGCTGTCATGCCCTTCCAGTTGTTGGTGGTAGGAAGTAGGCGGTGCAACCGCACTCGAAGTGACCGGGGCTATTCCGACGACGACTAGAGACTGACAGACGTCGGGAACGTTTGTCGCGACCGATCGAACGGCACCCGCCATCACCTGTTCGCTCGAAGGAGACCGCGGCGGCGGCGACGGCGGCGTCGACTTTACGCATCACTCTCCGACGACTCTTTCTCGCGACGTTCCAGATGACGACGTAACAGCAGAGCATGACCGTACACGGTCCGATGAATCCCGCTCCGAAGACGAGATACAGGGTCAGGCGGGACGCCGATCGGACGTAGTTGCACCGTCCCACCTGATCCGAGTATTCGACGACGGCGTTCCAACCGAACGCCGCGCCGGGCAGGACCACGGCCAGCGCCGCCGTCCACGCGACGCCGATCTGGGCGACGACACGGCCGACGGCGACGCCAGCGCCGGACAATACCACCGGTGCGGACAGGCGACCAGGCAGCAGCGATTGGCGGCGATCAGGGCGATGTGGAGCCCGGTCGAGACGATCGCCGCCGTGCCGAAGTACGTCTCGAACAGGCAGAGTCCGGTCGAGTGGCGCCACCGTCGACTGGCGTAGCTGTCGGCGTAGAGGGGCAGGACGATGGCGGCGAAGGCGAGGTCCGTGGCGGACAGCGAGGCGATGAGGACGTCGTAGGAACGGCGCAGACGGCGGTTCTTGACGACCGCGGCGATGACGAGGACGTTGCCGGCGATCCCGGACGCGATTATCAGCGCTATGACCGCCGCGCCCAGCTTCCCGACGAGGTTCGCCGGGTCTTCGACGACTCCGTCAGTGCGCGGCCGATCGGGACCGGAAGCGGAGCTGAGAAAACCGGAAACGGAAGTGGTGGCGGAAGAGGAGCCGCGTTCCGAGTCGTCTGTCGCGATCGCGTCCGAAAGTGTCTCCGTTAAATCTGAAAATCATTCCAAAGAATATATATATATATATATATATATATATATACATATATATATATACGAAAGAAAAATAAAATACAAGAATTCGAAAATACAGAATAATGAATCGATTTTTCTGAAGATGAGATCTGCGTCGTCATGACAACCGATCGCTACATGAAGAATTATTACATTACAGCAATGAGAAGAAATTTCTTATTTGATCCTAGAATATTCTATACCTCCTCACTTCTTTAATATTACTTTACGGAGGATTTCACCTACTAAAATGGCAACTGCATATTGTAAGATAGCCCATTTGTACATATAGAAGTAAAATCTCGTGAAATTATATAGCGCCTTAAAAAGTAGCATCCATATATATATATATATATATATATATATATATATATATAATTATATATATAGAGAGAGACTGATTATGACGTTGATATTATCTTAATTGGTTTCCTGGCGTCAATGGCAACCATTCGAAAGCTATTTAACATGCTTTGGCTACAGAGATGAGATATTTTCATATTCACCTACCTACCTACCTACCTACCTACCTACCTACCTACCTACCTACATACATACCTGCGAAATAAAAATGCCCACCTGAGTGTCGAGGAGTCGAAGGTGCCATCATCTGCATTGTTCCCGAACGAATGATCCTCGACGCGCGCTGATCCATTATGCAAGCGCTGTCGTCGTCGAACCAGTGTCGGGGAAATAATTAGATAAATGGATGCCCTGGAGCAGAGCCGGGCAACTTCTTTCAATCGGTCGTACGAACCCGCTCCTAGTGCATCGCAGATAACTAGCCACTAAGTCGACCGGTGCCAGGGAGATATCTATCCATATATCTGGCTATCTGTTTGCCTGTCTGTCTATCCATCTGCCTTTCTGCACGTGTGATTGCCTTCCTAAGCAACCTACATATCTATCTCGCTATTTATTTATCTATCTGGCTATCCACAGTGTCTTTCTATCAATCTGTCTCTATGTCTATCAGTCTGTCTGTATGTCTATCTATCTGTCTGTCTGTCTGTCAGCCTGCATACCTGCTTGCCCGCCTAGCTACCTACATATCTATCTACATCCACATATACATATAGATAGTGGCGGCTCCAGGGTTTGGCAAGTGGGTGGCGTTGGGGTGGCAACTTCTAGGCATGGGGTCCAACCATTTGTTGACAGGTATTTAGTGGTAAGTAGAGGGTCTCAAACAGAGGGACCACTGGAGGACCATGCATTCAATAGAGGGCACGGGCCCCCCCCCGGGCCCCCATGTGGAGCCGCCACTGCATATAGATATAGATGCACATGTACGCTGTACGGAGTATGTATTTTCAACGCTTCAAAGCTACTTTGTGAAATAGCCTCCTGCAGCATAAACCGAACAATCAGTGCAGACCAATTGTCGGCAATGGCGAGTGAAGAAGGCTTTTCGAGGATCCAAAATCGATCGATATGCTTAATTAAGTGCCAATGAGACGGAGCGATCAAACGCTTTGCGAGCAGCGATTTGAAAACCAAAAGTCGCAGCAAGAGGTCTTACATGTTCTGCATAACAGTGGCGCAGCCAAGATTTCCCGAACGAAGGGGGTGTGCTATGGTTCCCGTGATTTCCAACTTCGAAAAATTCTGACAAGCAAAAAAGATCGTCAACTATTGTTTTGCGCTTGATTAAGTGACTTATATTGGTATCGGAATAATAATACAATGATAAGCAATAAAAAAATTTTGGGCCGGACAACGAAGGTTTTTTTTTGAAAATTTTTGGGCCGGACAACCAAGGTTTTTTAGTCCCTAACCCACTCCTCTAGGCTACGCCACTGCTGCCTAATCCGTCTATTGATTATGTTGTTGCAGTAGTTACTATTGTGGACCTATCCGACAGTTGACAATAATAGATGGAATGAGATTAACAACGGAAAAAGATAAATGGAAAAGTTTTGTGTCTAGCTATTGCCGCTAATGAGCTGGCAGAAAGCAACTATGATGATGATGATGATGATGATCCGACAGTTACATATATACCTTCTCAATAATTAAATTAAATTTCAAATTCCCAGCATTGTGGATTAATGCCAACACTTTGATTTTGGCGTAACCGCGCAAATTGTTTGGTCTCGCCGTTTCAATTTTCCAATTAGTCGACATCATTTTAGCGCTTTGGTCAGATTTGCTTGCGTGCTGTTCGTCTCCGCCGTACAGGTGAGTCGAACAAATTCGTTATTCGTTTGTGTACTGCACTAAGGCCTTCACGGGCGGCAGGTATGACGGCATTGACGGTGCCCGTATGCACGAATGACGTGTTAAAACATGGATCAAATTATTCTTCATGGAAAATCAGAGCAAAGCGAGATAAATACCAGCGCTGAAAATGGCGTCTCTTGTCGATAAATAATTCACTGTTATTGCAATCCAGGTGCTTTTAGACTCTAAAATCTGGTCCACTTTCAAGCATTACATTTGCGTGCTCGTCACTGTTTCTTTGTTTCGGATCTCCAGTGGCGGCTCCACGTGGGAGACCCGGGGGGGCATGCGGATGACAATTTTTTGCTTGTCAGCCCATTTTTCGCGGTTAAAGGGTAGTAAAATTCGGAGATAAAATTCTCTTTTGTAAGCCTTTTTGGGTAAAAGTTTATTGATTTTTCTCTTCTATTTTCATCCCTCCCACCAACTTCCTATGAATTCATTTCATCCCCTCCTCCCCCCAAATCAAGAAATCCTGGAGCCGCCACTGTTGATACCGTTATATATATAGCTCTTATTCTTGGCATCATTCGTGGCCGAAAGTAAGCACCCGAGCTTATCTTGGAAGCTATCGCGTACGCTCAATCTCCACAGAGAGCTGAAAATGTGACATTCTAAGTGCATGTCCCTATTACACATGACCTTTGCGCGTCATAAAACACCACAAACACACACATCACTGTGCCAGTAAAGCGAAGGATATAAACGACCTTCCTTTTCACGATTTCACTTTTTTGCGTTCTATCTTTTAACCTTCACAGAGTACTTGTTGACATAATCTCAAACGTACGTCCTTTGTGGAACTGTTTTATGAAAAAGACTGCAGCACTGTCTGTAGTAACTCTCAATTTGGAAAGTGCATGGCAATATTCTTCTCAAATTTTCCGCCTACATTTTCCGCTCTAAATAGTAAATTCCTGCCCAAATTTGTGTCCATATATATATATGGATATATATATACTGTATATACAGTGGCGTAGCCAGGATTTCCACAAGGGGTTTGGTTCTGGTTGTGACCAACTTTGAAAAAATCTTGACAAGCAAAAACAGTCCCCAAAGTACCAGCCAAGGGGCTAAGCAAGAAAAAGTCCTCAACGTACCAGCCACGGGGGGGGGGGGGTTCAACCCTAAACCGCGTCCAAAAATTAAAAACATAATTTCATGAAAACACGTTAAAAATGTTCCGTCGACGGCCAAGGGGAGTTTAACCCCAAACTCCTCTTGGCTACTCCACTGTATATATATATATATATATATGTATATATATATATATATGCATATATATTCGGTTTGTCTGTTAAGGCCTTGACAACATTGTATGCCTATGCATCATCGCAAAGGATGTTAATTATTTGGCATAACACCCAGACACCGCTGCACTGACACCCATATATTCTAGAAATAACCTTTAGTGGTCAAATGAATGCCTATTATATTGTCTCTCCAAAGCGATTCTTCAGCTTTTATTCTTCCAGTGAAGAAAGACAAAGACAAGAGACAAAACGAATTTCTACGAAGACTTGCAGTCATTGTTTATTCTAGCCACCCTGACATTGGGGGATTTTGAATGTTTGGAGGGAACAAGGTCTTAGTCTCCACACTTTGGGGAGGGAATTTCCATCCTCCCAGCCTACATGTAAAATATTTTGGGGTGGAATTTTAAAACTTTGGGGAAGGGGAAATTCCCCTCTCCAGAGAAGGCCTAGAATAAACACTGCTTGCAGAGTGGATTAGAAACCTTTATAACTCGACATGAAAATCTTCTCACCTGAAAAGACAAGAAGAGCAGAGCTCAGATAAATAAATTGAATTCGATCACGCGATGTGCTTATAATTCACTCGTCGACAGGTGACGCACGTCGATCGGTCAGGTGGCGCTCAGGAAATGAAGAATTTTAAAACAGGAATCTAAATATTACTGTTACATTGTTTTTTAGTTCCCTGACCTTTTGTTTCGCCGCAGAGTATCCGCGCCGAGAGAGAGAGAGAGAGAGAGAGAGAGAGAGAGAGAGAGAGACAGACAGACAGACAGACAGACAGACAGACAGACAGACAGACAGAGACAGAGAGACAGACACACAGACAGAAAGACAGACGGATAGGCAGAGAGAGACAAAGACAGAAAGATAGATAGATAGATAGATAGATAGAGAGAGAGAGAGAGAGAGAGAGAGAGAGAGAGAGAGAGAGAGAGAGAGACAGACAGACAGACAGACAGACAGACAGACAGACAGACAGACAGACAGACAGAGAGACAGACAGAAAGACAGACAGACAGAGAGACAAAGACAGAAAGAGACAGAGACAGAGAGAAAGACAGACAGACAGACAGACAGACAGACAGACAGACAAAGACAGAGACAGAAATAGAGAGACAGAGACAGAGAGACAAGAGAGACAGAGTACAGAGTACAGAGAGACAGAGAGACAGAGTACAGATAGACAGAGACAGAGACAGAGAGAGAGAGAGAGAGAGAGAGAGAGAGAGAGAGAGAGAGAGAGAGAGAGAGAGAGAGAGAGAGAGAGAGAGAGAGAGACAGACAGACAGACAGACAGACATACAGACAGACAGAGAGGAGCGATGGAAAGAGTGAGTGAAGGAGAGAGGAAGAGAGAGGGTAGAAAGAAATACTCGCCTTCTCCAGTTCTAACTCTCCCTCGTTCGCGCACAAAAATGAAATCTTTAACATATAGGCTGTAATTTCCGAAAATATGCGACGTGAAATAGGCGCATAAATTGAAAATTTTCGCATTTCCCTCGCATATTTGTGATCTCTGAGTAAGTAAGTAAAGTAAGTAAGTAAAGTAAAGTAAAATCTCGTGGATTTCTATAGCGCCTTGGAAAGCAGCACAACAGTAGCTGCTTATTCTTAGTATCGCATATTGTCCGAAGAATCGCCGCATTAACCCCTTAACCGTGTATTTAACTGTAACTCAATGTAAAATGGACGGATATATCCGGGATCCCCAGTTAAGGGGTTAATTAAACCGGCAGTCCTATTATTGAATTGTCATTTTATTCCGCAGTCATTCGATTCGTACGCCATCTAGCGAATAAACGAAAACCATTCTACAGATGGCAGTTGTCAGAAGTTCAGAACCGACGCTCCATTAATAAAAACTATTAATTCAGTGACATGCATTATCTTTCTGCCGACAGCAAATACTCTAATCGGATTTTCCCTTTGCGTTTCCATGAATCCCTAATGCACGGAGGCTCTCTTTATCTGCAAGTTGAGCGTTCGTCGTGGCTAAGCATGTGTGCCGTTTAGCGCTATAGAAATGCCGTCGACTTTCTTACCTATTTACTTGTCAGTGGCAATCTTGAACCCTCACATGGCTGAAGTGGTTGGCACCATTTTACTGGCGCGTTCGAGAAAGCTCCTGCAATAAAACTATATTTTTTAGTTCCTGATTACATTTTGTCAGAAAAATATGGCGTTTTCTGATATTTTGGTATGCAATTTTGTACAGAAGAGCAGCTATTCAAAGAATTGAATCAAACATTACAGCTGTAGGCGATCGAACAATCAGAAATAACTGGAATGTCACTGTCACTCATAGACCGTTAGCCTACATGAGATCATGAGATGAGTGACAGTGGTTTTCAAGACAGGAGAAATCCTACCAAAGGCCTAAAGCACTTAAACCCCAGGTATAATTACTATTAATATTTATTATTATTTTTAAAAATATTATTATTATTATTATTAGGCTATTATTATTATTAGATTATTATTATTAGGCTATTATTATTAGGCTATTATTATTAGGCTATTATTATTATTATTATTATTATTATTATTATTATTATTATTATTATTATTATTATTATTATTATTATTATTATTATTATTATATTGCTTAGGCTACATTCATGGCAAGATACTTTCTGAAGAAAATTCAGGAGAATTCACGTAATAAAACGAGTGCTAGGAAAAAATGTCACGGGGACAAAATGCTAGCGGACAAAATGTCACGGTGACAATATGTAATCCTAACTCTAATCCTAACCCTAAACCGTGACATTTTGTCCGTGACATTTTGTCCGTGATATTTTGTCGTGACATTTTGTCCGGCCACGAATAAAACGCTATTACTTTGGTTACCACGCCTTTACTTAATGAGCGTTTCCAATTTAGCAAAACTACGAAGAGAAACCCAAATAAAATGGCTTATTTACGACTCCCCGTTAATTAAAGGGAACGCCTAAACATAATGTGAACGTTTATCAGCACATTTCTATGAAATCTTTAATAATTGCGCGAGGAAAAGAATTGCACAAGACGAATAAAACGTCTGTAAAATGCCGCTATTCACCAAAAAGATAATTATGAAGGCGAAATTTCTTTAATATCGAAATCTTGAGCGATTTACTATCGCGATTTTGTGTGATCGTCTCTCTGACGTTTCTGATTGCAATCAGTAAAACTGTTTCGTTAGAGAGAGAGAGAGAGAGAGAGAGAGAGAGAGAGAGAGAGAGAGAGATCGTAAAATTCTGTTCAGTACATCTCTGACCAGTGGCGTAGCCAGGATTTCCGGAAGGGGGGATTTTGGTTTCGACCGTGACCAAACTTTGCAAAATATTTTCTTATTTTTCACCTTCGTATTCTTTCTAGTTTTTTCTATTTTCTATCGCTCTTAGAAATTTTTTCGATCGGCAGCCAGCCAAGGGGGTTTTGACCGCCAAACTTCGCGTCCAAAAATGAAAAATGCATGGAAAAGCATGTAAAAAATTTCCGTTGGCAGCCAAGGGGGGGTTAGCCCCCTTAGCTACGTCACTGTCTCTGACGCTATATTAGAAACATGGCATACGAGATTCATAAATTAAGCAGCCGTCGTAACTATAATGAAATGGTCCGTATTTTTAAGTTATCGTATTCCGTGCAGTGACTGCGCATCAAATTTCGCACAATAGCAAAAACAAACTTCATTTAGACGAGACTCAATCATATATTTATTACACCCATCGATCACATCGATTTTAAAAACTATTTAAGCTTGTTTTCACATAAAACTGATGCGTATTAGACCACTTGAAAACATGTGTTGTTATTACAAACTAAAAATAATGACATCTCCAAATTCCAATATTTTTGTAATTTGATTAGCGAAGAAAAAAAGACTGAGCGAAGAAAAACATCGAAAATAGGAAACCTTTTGGAACGACCAGGCGCCGACTGTTTTGTCGTTTCCTAATTTGACTAATAAGGAAAAAGCGTCGATGGCAGACGGTTTCTAATGAAATTAGTCAATTTTGTCACGCAAGTCCAAAAGGTTGTCACCTCCGAGTCACTGTCATGGAACCTGGTATGGCGACACCACGCCATCATACAGGTCTGACGCGGCAGAAAAGTGACATTTCAACTTCTTTCTTTCTCCATTTGGACGTCAACTCCAATGAACAAACAAAATCTGAAGTATATATATATATATATATATGTATATATATATATATATATATATATATATATATATATATATTAAGTATTATTGGGTCATCTTTCCGTTATTTCCTGAGACACGTGGGAGAGGAGTTTTTTTGCTTCAACGCTTTTCTATGATTTTTTTACATCGCTTCAATACGATTGCATTTCAAGGAACCCTTCGTCGAGCTGAAATATATACAATGAATATAATGAATATAATATGAATAATATCAATGTGAATATAATGAATATAATGAAATGTATATTTTTCTGTATCCGGACAATTTGTTATAAGTACCTAAGTGCCGAGGGCAAAAAATACAGGCTTATTCTATAACACCTATACTGTACAAATACTAATGTATACTGTATATGGAGTTCCATCTTTACAAAAAAACCTTCGATCTTCACAATGGTGCCGGCTCCAATGAGTGGGATGGAGTCAAACCCCTTATTTCCCTACCCACTGGGGGGGGGGCGGATGGCTAATAAAAATTTCATTTGACATACAGTAGCCTAATTCGACGGCCCTCCATATAATCCCCAAACCTATAGGATATCCAGTGTAGAACCAGTCAACTACAGAATCTTCTGAGAGTTCGACGAAGCACAAGGAACACTGGGAGGCGGACGGGGGTGGAGGGTTGGGGGTGGGGTGGTCGTTGCGCTCGTCAAGCCCCAAAGCGTCTCACACGGACCAACAAACACGCACAGCAGCACAGGGAGACGGCGGCAAGACGAACTATTTTCTCCACGCGTGTCCGAATCTGAAGACACAGAGACGTACCGGTACTCCTGCCATCAGCAATGGAGGGGATCAGGGGCGTAGCCAGGAAATTGATTTGATTTGGGAGGGTATAAATATTTTGGGTGGGTATAAATATTAACTATAAACCACATAAACCATATAAACCACATATAACCACATGCAAATCACACAAAAAACTTTAAGGCAGACTGATTTTGGGAGGGTATATATACCGATATACCCCCCCCGTCGCTACGCCCCTGGAGGGATAGAATAATTTTAAAAATAAAAATATGACCACCCATAAATATATTTAAACTTTAGTGACCGTTTTTTGCCTGTCAGACTTTTCAGAACGTTAAGGAAGCACAGAAAACAATGGGGTGCATCAATTTTACTATACACCCCTTCACTAATTATTGGGTGGGACCGCCCCAGCAGTCCCCCCGGTATAGTGGTTGGGTCTCCACTTTTCTTCCAAATTTCCACCAGTGGAAGACTGTAGGCTATTCCTTGGAAATCTGACACGGAGAGGGACAATTGGATCGGTTGGCACCAAGTGGCGTATAGCCAGGGTTCAGGAATAGCGGGGGAGGGCGCAAATCGACATTTTAGGTGAAAAAGTCGTCTCCGACGAACAGGAAAAAGCTCGTCAAAAGTTCGCACATGTTACGTATCAGAGTTTTATCCAGACTCCAGACCTTGGGAGGGGGAATTGAAGCCTTTGAGGGAAAATTGACTTAGCTGGAGGGGAAGACGCACAGTTCAATGCAAAATTTGTGTAAGCGTTAGGATTCTTTTGAGGGGGAGTGCTGAGGCTTTGGGAGAAGGATCTCCCCCTAATAGGCCTGTATAAAATACTGCTATTGACCCTCTGCCTATACCTGTTGACCCTCTGCCTAAGTTAGCCTAAGAAAAATTTCTCAACGGTTTTGAGGCAAATCCCACGACCGATCCCAGCCAGAATAGAGGACCCCGTTAATCGCCCTCTCCCGTGGCTACGCCAATGCTGGTACCGAATGTGATCCAGTGCAATGTTCTCTGTAAGGTAGGCGCGTGGGCGCGCGTCCAAAACCAGTGAGACATATGTCCCCGATTTATTTTAAAACAAAAATTAATAAATATTTACACAATTGATATTCGATTTAAGTCACAAGAAGTGCTGCGCTATATAAATATTTATTCTCAGCGACTCAATTAAGACGACCTCCGGTCTGACACGTGATTTATTATGGCGGATTTAATTCTATTTAAATAGCACATGTGAGTTTGTTACTTTGCATCGAGCAAAATTACCGAAAGTTAAGTTAGTCAACTAGGAAATTGTTGCTCAAGAGAAATTTCACGCGCACACGGACCCTCAAGAAATAGAGGGAGCGCCGGATTCCGGATTCCGGTCTCCCGAGAGTTGTGGAACTGGAATTCTCAATGTAGCCTACTAAGGCTTACTTAGTCTCCCTAAGCCACTTTATAAATCACATTATTATGAAACGTTTCTATCGTCGAAAGTAGGTCCTAACTCGAACTCAGCCACGCGTTTTGGTTCGATACGTTTGTCCGCGGAATGCTTCCGTGACGACGACAATACCGCGGATTGTTCCATCCTTTAAACTCGCCACTTACAATCGGTCGACGACGCGCTGACTACGAGCTTCTATTACGTCCGCGCGACGACGACGACGACGACGGGGCGGCGGCAATCGCGAGTTCGATACGCAGACGATCGCGCGTGGAGACGTCTTCTGACATCGCCCGGCGTCAAGTGGTCGTCGTCGTCCGGGTCCTGAGGATCGTCAACGCGGCAGCTGCCTGCCACCTCGCGGGATACGACCGGACTACTGCCAGTCTGCCGATCAACTCCTGCCCGGGCGGGCTGTTGTAGCGACGGCTGAAAACTGACTGATCGGTTTCAGCGGGCAATTAGCGCCCGCATGACGGCAGAAGAGACCGGGCCTTACGAGGAGGAAAGGGATCCGTGAGAGAGAGAGAGAGAGAGAGAGAGAGAGAGAGAGCAGGAGGGAGGGATGGTTGGTCATCATGCACTTTCGATTCTGCGTTCAACCACGTGACAACCACCGCTGGCCCTTTGGATTTCAATGGTTGACGCTGATCGCCATGACCTTGATGATCGTCGACGACGCCACACCTGGTGAAGGTAAGCGACCACACTGGATTTACCTTCGCACCTTTATTTGCAGGTTGTTGTTGCTGTTGTCGGTTGTTGTTGTGCAACCGAAAGAACGAGCACGGAAAGTGAGGTAGGAAAGGAGGACACTGCTGGTGGTTGACACCGTGAATGTGACTGACTTAATAATAATAATACTAATAATAATAATGTGATTTAAAATGGTTTAAGAGGCTAAGTTAGCCTGTGTGAAACCACTGTTGGATTTGACATTGGGGAAATTACAACTCAAATCTAAGGAGCGACCATCGACTGGTATGAAGGACATTGCTAAAATAATTACCTGATTTCTAGTGGTTTAGGAGAAAATGGCTCCATACAAGTACAATGATGATGTCAGATCCAGTGGTAGAGCTGGAATTTATTGGTCATTATGGTTGTGTGGAAAATGTCTAGGACTCTTCAAGGATAAACAAACTTTATGGGCATCCTAAATTTTGCTGCTATAGTAACTTCCCACGGTAGTTTGTTTAAAGGAATGCATCATAGCCGTTGGCGTAACCTTGGATGAAAAAGTGGGGGGTTGGGGCCTCAGCCCATATAGGCCTAGTCGTATATATTTTCCCTTTCCAAGCCATGCACCGTAGCGCAAATTTGCCTGATTATGTACTGTTTGTGGATTGATGGCTGTTTGAAAAGCATAAGCAGATTAGCTAATATATTAATTATTTAATAATTTATTGCCAAATGCTTTCTGAAAGGCTTGAAAACCTTTCTAATTCCCTTTCAGAGAATGGGGGGAAGGGGCGGGCAGTGGAGGGGAGGGTAGTGGGGGCACTTCTGTGTTCTCGTCCAGAAGAGCTGTGTGAATGCTGTTTTTTTACACTGCGTAATAAAGAAATACAGCGCTCGACTTTTGTGGGTGTTAATTATATATTTACGTTGATTCATCGTCTATGGTGTAATGGAAAGTTACGGTTAGTTCAATGAAGCCAAAAAATTAACCACAGAATCTAGCTGGCTTGCAAGAATCATTTTCTCAGATTTGTACAGATGTATTTATACAATATACACTCTTATGCTGTTGAAATGTGGCACTCGGATCTTGTTCAAGATATCCTGATTGTTCTAATTCATACAGATCTGTTTGTATTAATTTATTTTATCTTGTGTTTTTTCTTGACCACTCTGCACATTGTTCTATAAAAGAGTTGAAATAAAGTTCAGTGCAGTTATGGAGCTATTTATATGCTGGTGTATGTTTTAATTTGTAGTCTGCATGAGGGTATTAAATAGTAAGCAACAGTTATTATAATAGATGTAATTTTTGAAATAGCAATTGGAGAACTGGACATAGGCATAAAGTGTTGTGGAGAAAAATTAATTAAAGTTTTCAGGCTGACATGTCTCTCTTTTTTGGCCTTATTTCAGGAAACACTAAAGATATCAGCATGAAATTTGTCATTTACATTAGACACATTCCCAGATATATGGTCTATAAATTTTATTGAAATCCCTACACATGCCGCCGAGACATTAAATGTCAAACAGGGTCCACTTTTTACTTTTACACCCTGTAAATTAGAGTCATTCTCATATAAAAGTAAACAAGTATGTATAATCTTGTGAATTTAAATATCACTTTTAAAATCATCAACTCTTACCTCACTGTTTTTTTTTGTTTAGGATCATTGGTTGACATAATTTTTATCTCTTTTGTTTGACTTGGCAAAAAAAACTAACAGGTTGTTCCGTTTGGTTGGATATGTTTGTCACAATCAGATAGATGGCAGCAGTGGTGTAGGCCTAATTCCTGTTTCTGATTTCGACAAATATTTCAAAGTGTCAGTGAGCTAGTGTTTTGCTCTCGCAATCGCTTGAATTTTCATGCAGATTGCTGTGAACCGTGTAATCAGACTGAGCCGAATGGATCAGGGTGAATCTCTCTCTTGCCTTCGTAATCGCCAAACGAGGCAAGAGGCTGCGATTCTCTGGATTTTTAAAACCTCGTCTCTGATTGATTGCCCGGAGGTGGAATAGAGAGCTCCATGGCAGTTGTTGAGTGGATTTGTGTAGCTCTGATTTGTCTCTGTTACAGCAAAGTGACATCAGGTTTTGCCATTGGTTTCACCAGTGGCGGCTCCAGGATTTGGCAAGTGGGGGGGCAGGGGCGTTGAGGGTGGCAACTTCTAAACGTGAGGGGTCAACCATTTGTTGATAGTTATGCAGTAGTAAGTATAGGATCCCAACAGGAGGGGCCACTGAAGGCGGGCATTCAATAGGGGAGGGGGCACGGGCCCCTGTGGAGCCGCCACTGGGTTTCACTTGTAGCCGATATAGTTTGCACCTGCCGATGCAAGATAATCGGATGATTCTATGGCCGCTTCTATCCATCGCTGACACCATTACTATCTGCATGACCCAACCTGACAAATTCATAACAAGGAGTCTGGGGTCATTTGGGAAATTGCACTGCATTTGAAACGTCTATATATATATATATATATATATATATATATATATATATATATATATATAATCATCATCTCATCACTTCATAGACAAACCAATGCAAATTGGAATATCATCATCATCATCATCATCATCATCATCATCATCATCATCATCATCATCGCTGTCGTCGTCATCATCGTCATCAGCATCAGCATCTGGTTCTCTCTGTGGCCGTAGTGCCACTTCATAATGGCACTCTAAATTGCAATCACACAAGATCAAGGTCAAATCCAGGATATCAGGCTGGACAACCAGATGACCGGCTGTGGTGGATATATATATATATATATATATATATATATATATATATATATATATATATATATATATATACACATCCATTTGGATATTTGGACATTTGGATATTTGGATATATATATCCATTTGGGTATATATATATTATATATACAATATACATATATATACATATATAATATTATATATACACCGTATATATATATATATTATATATACAAATATATATATATTTACATACATACATGCATACATACACCGGTATATTCATATTTTAAAGTGATCTTAGCTGTGTTTATACTGGACATACTTATACTGGCAGAATGTTCAGAGCATGCCATAAAAATCATATAATTATATATATATATATATACACACACATATACCGTATATGTATGTATATATATGTATATATATATATGTATATATGTGTATATATATAATTATGGATTCTTCTGCTTGGATTGTTCACTAGTGTCTCCATCTTTTTCAATGTCGTTGGTGTACCTGTCCAATGGCTACACCCGTGCTGGTGTGGATGTTGACACACCCTGTCTCTGTGTCTTTGTCCCTGTCCCTGTCCCTGTCACTGTCTTTGTGTCCTTGTGACTTGTAACGTTACCTCTGCTTCACAACATTTAGTCTCTTCTGGTTTTTGCATTGCTTCTCGTCCGTTGGGAGCCATTTATATAGACGTAATTGGCCGTGACTTTGGCTGCTGTCGCTTGTATATGTAGGCATTTTAGCATGTCTTGGGATCCATTAGAGTGAGCAGAAATTGCAGAGTTATGAAGTTCATGCTGGATGCATGCAGTTGTTCCAAAGAACTTTAGCTCAGTGCCGGATTTTTCTGCATGCCAGCATTTCATGGTGGAAGTTTCTTTGCCTCTTTGAGGTCCAGCAGATGTACACCACTGCTGGGCTTAATTGCACAGAAGGGAAAACGTTTAAAGGTTATTTTTTCTGTTAACCCTTATCGTGCCGGAGCAGAAACACGCAACTTTGATTTTGTGGTTGGAAGACAGGAACAGTGTGAATGAAAGCCATTTTGTGTGTGTCTTTTAGGCAGGGTTTAATCTAGGCCGTTTCCGAGGGGAAATTGTCCCTTCTCCCCCCGGAAATTTCAAATTCCCCTCGGACATTTTGGCATGCTACATCAACTAACAGCAGCCCCTTAGCTGACTTCCCCCCGGCTTCGTCAGTTGCCCCCGGCTTTGTCAGTTTCCCCCCGGAGTCCAGGAGTCTAGATAAAACACTGCTTTTAGGCATTTGCATTATCAGGCGTGGCTCATTTTAAGGCAGCGATATAATTTCTCCCTATTTGATGGTCTTGGGTGCAAGTGCCAATAGCTCTCCAGCCCACTCTGGATTTGTGCAGCAGTTTTCCGAAAATTTAATGTAAATGTTAATTTTCAGAAGTAGCACGTTCCAACTGGCAGAAAATATGCTGACAATTCTCAAGGGCAATAAAAGTTACACTAATTATTTATTAATATTAGGCCTAATTATCATATAATAATTATGTTGTTGCTGTTATTATTATTATTATTATTATTATTATTATTATTATTATTATTATTATTATTATTATTATTATTATCATTAAAACTGGAATATTTTTTGTTGCCGTAGTACAGTTATTATGGCAGTTGTTACATGAAGATTATGATGACGTTGCACTTTTCTTATATTCAAATCCAAATGTCTCTATGATAGTATCCATTTCAAAGGATCCAATTAAATTTCCATTATGTGCTGTGACCTCAATTAGAATCAAACCAGGCAATTGCCTTTGCTCACCTGTTGTTCCGTTTTGCAAACCTTTTGATTTAATCCTCTTCTGTTTAAACATCTGCAGTCAACTCAAAGTTGTTTTGGCAGAAATTTCATGTTTTTTTTCATAAGAAAAATGTCACTGCTTGTCACCCTGTGGTTAATTTTCTAAGAAAATTGTCATGGAAGAGCAGGGTTCAGGAGTTAAACCCGCACGGCTATGAGTGAGAGATGGTAGCAAACTTGTGGGTGTTTATTAAATATTAGCCCTTGATTATATTTGATGATAGCCAACGATTACCTAGTAAAAAGAAACTGAATTGCATTGAAGCTAATTAACTCGATTCAATCCAGCTCTTAAAATTTATATTTTCTATATTTTCTCCTTCTGAGTGACAGAAACATTCATATGAAATGTATAATTTAATTTTCAAATATTAAGAGTGTTTCCCTTTCAGTTATAGTTTGTGCTTTGTATTCTTCTGACTGTAAATCTGTTTACTACTGGAATGCTCTCCCAACGGAGCTACGGGACGAGACTATCTCTTGTGACGTTTTCCTTTCAAGACTTAAAACGTTATTCTTTGACCAATCAGCAGCAGCGGCATTATTCTTTGACCAATCAGCAGCAGCGGCATTATTCTTTGACCAATCAGCAGCAGCGGCATTTGTGCTAAGTGCACCCATTAATGAACTATCAAACCTAATCTAATCTAATCTGTTCAGAGAAATTCATGAGGTCTGGGCTAACTTTACGGACATTTCATCTGCAATTTTAATGAGATCTCGAATAGTTGTGTATCGTCTGAAGTGGTTTTTTCTCTCTCGAAAGCGCTTCTTAGAGGACAAACGCACAGTTATCCACAGCGGCAGCTTCTGCTCTGACTTGTGCTGCTTGTAGCAATTAAGCTCAACACTGACGAGATTTTTCTAGAACTCCCTGGGCAGAGACTTCTGATTAATTATTGATTGGTGACTTCCTCTTATCAACAGATGGATTAGGAAAAAGACCATTGCCTGTGGGAGATCTATTCTGTCGTCAGAAGAAGTCTCTTGTCTCTCTGTCTCCCTGTCTCTGGCTGTGTCTCTGTCTCTCTGTAGATACAGTAGAACCTCGTTATATCGAAGTTCAAGGGACCGTGATAAATACTTCGATATATCCGAGGTTCAATATATCCGATTCCTGTATCATTAACACTGTTTTGGCGGGACCGGCGCTCAAACTTCGATATAAATGTGATTTCGATATAAGCGAGTTCGATATAACGAGGTTCTACTGTATGTTATTAACTTATTAAATGTTTTTAAAATATTCGAATACCTTTATGTTTTTTGGACTGCTGCTGTTCTGTTGTTCATTGTCATAAATACTTCTGCTTCTTTAATACATCGCTCTGTTGACAATTACATTGATGCGGTTATGGTCTAATGGCTTCAAAACGATTATTATTATTATTATTATTATTATTATTATTATTATTATTATTATTATTAACTGTTCAGTTGTTCAAGATTACAGTTGTAGTCATTACTTGTAAATGATAATTAATTCAACAAACAAGGATCCTTTGCTTCTGTCTAAATCTGCTAATTGGCTTGCTCCACGAATGCTATCTAACAGCAAGATGGATTGCATTGAATTGAACAGCTGCTTTGTCCGGCAGAATTACCGATAGCAGTTCTCTTATGTATGAGCCCCAATGTTAGCCAGTTGAGATTGTATTGCCCTAAGAAAGGTCTGTTTTCGGGAATTGTTCGTGCAGAATGCCATGTTTTCAATAAGAAGCGAGCGGAAACCGCCGCGGACATTTGCTCTGGCTGGACAATGTGGTATTCGGCAATATCCGGATTCACCAAATACTTTTGTCACGAAACTACGGAATCCAAATATTGATTTTCGCTTTGGTTTATAATTTATATGTTAAAAGTAGTATGAAGCTGTTGTGAAGAACATTGGTGTTATGAATGCAGCTGTTTCGTACTGTGTATTATATGTTCAAATCAGAAATTTCAGTTTGCAGATGATACAAAACCACTTAAAATCACATTATTATTATTATTATTATTATTATTATTATTATTATTATTATTATACGAAAAACCAGCGTATAAGACTCAACACTGGACATCGACTACCCTCCCCCCCGCAATTTTGGGAAACCTCCAAATGCAAATTCCTGGAAAAAGGCCTGTTTGCGATCCTTGTCACATGAGGATTGTTTTGCTTGAGCATTGACCAGTATACATGAAGATAACCTGGAGGGAAAGGTGTATTGAGTTTTCTGGGTGAATAGAATATTTGCAAAAAACGGCCAAAAACTTATTCAGAACGAGAGAAATTTTAAAAACAGGTCACACGATAATAATTATGCTTTTGTATATGACTAATCCCCTAAATGTAGGATTCACAATAAGTTTTTAAGAGGATTTCTTATTAGTTCTTCATGCACTTGATGACACTTATCGAGGCCATAGTTGTTATAAGGGAAACGTTTTTATTTCTATTTTGTGATTGTTTTGGTTTGGAAACTGCACGAGTTTTTCTTTCCTCATCTCGACCTTTGACCTACTTACTGCTTGATCTTCTGTTGACCTATATTTTGCTGATTTAGAAGTTCGCTTTTTGTTGTTGCAATCGATTGGTTGACAGCAACATCTCTGTGGAAATTTTCTCATTAACGACTACGGTTATAACATATACCTGGTTATATATAACGTGCCGCAATGTACAGTTCCATGTGATATACTATCGTATTGGATGGTATATGGGATTTAAAACATACGTACATATAATATACTCAATTTTACAGACACGCTAAGTACGCTATAACGAGGTTCTACTGTAGGTAAGTAAGTACAAAGCCATTCAGTCAGAGCAAAGAATCTCAAACGCCTTTCACTGTTGCCCTCGACACCCAGTTTTATTGCCATCCCGAGAAGAACATTGCCCCAATGGCCTACTCAAATATGCTCATGCTTAGCAGTTGTCAAAGTAAGGCGTTTTGTAAAATGAATTACCGGTACACAGAATGGTTAGAAAAATTGTAGTTTACAGCCGGGAAGTCCAGAATTTAGGTTCCTTGTTTTAAAATCAATATGTCAGGGATGTTTTGGGCTGTTGGGTATAACAGCAGTCAATTTCAGATACCGGTACAAATTTTCTTATTCAGGTTTGTTTATCTTGAAACTCATTACATAGAAAATCTTGGCAGTTAGGACAACTGAGCGCTTCACTATTGGAAAGTAATGTAATTTAAATCAGAATGAATACAGGTAAATATTATTGTTTTAGCGTCATAGCTGCAGTGTATTTTAAAATGTGGAAGCCATCGAATCATGAGTTTCTTTCGCATTTCAAATGTCAACAAAGTGAGTTTGAACTGTAGTATTCATATAAATAATAGTTCCTGTCTTGTTACTGTTTTATTGCATTGTGCCAATTGCACAAGGCAGTCAGCATTGATGGTTTTCAACATGTTCCTCATAGCAAAAGCTGATCATCTGTATGGTAATATCTGCACAATGTATATTTCAAAATCATCAACTTTATAAGACCTCTTAGATTTTTTGTTTTTGATTTTTTTGTGTAATTTCTCAACAGCATGTTCACCTTTTAGTATCTTGCAATTACTCGATTGGCATTTTCTCTGAAAAGTGGTGCAGAAATAATTGCTGGATAGTTTGATTAGCAAATGCTTCGAGTCGTTCGAGTCTCGGCGTCTTCTTCTAGTGTTTCTATGCAGAACATCTGGAAAATGTTTGTTTTTCGTTTTGATCCATGTATGTTCGTATTATTCATATTTTCACTTTCATTGCATCGTCTTAGTTTTCCCATCTACGGCTGTTTCAATAAAGTTGAGTACTTCTTGTTGACTTTCTCGATTTCATATGAAATTGTCAGATAATTTGATTGTCGACAGATAGTCTGCTTGGACGTTGTGGTTGTGGTTGTAAAGGTCAAGGTCGAAATTGACCGACCAAATTTCCGGTTCTGAAGGTCAGAACAAATCAAACGGTTAACTTGGAAACGATATAATCTTGCGCTTTGCGTGTGGCTGGTTTTCTCCAGGACCAGATTTTGCCCGATTCGGTTTCTTGTGGTTTAGATTCCCGGCGCTAGATTTGTCGACTGCCAAAAATGCAGTAAATCTAGAACTCGCTACAATTGTCCTTTCGTTCTTCTGGAGCTTCCATACAAATTATGACAGCGTAGGCCCAGGAGGATTGACTTCAACTGCTCGAAATGATGGCGGTTCTTATGCGAGATATTTCGAAGTTTTCTTCTGGTTTTGGGGCACAATGGAAGACAAATGACCGTTGCTTTTGTCTGTTCGCTTTCGGCGAACGAGTTCCAGCACGTAGAGTCCATTGAAGTAAGTATCGGGACACGTCACGGGCAGGTCATTCCCCAAGCGGACTGTTTTTCAATCGCAATCCAGAAGCCGATGCAGCATGATTATGATACCATTATTGCGGGGGGGGGTGCTGCGACGTTATTTAATGTGGTGTCTACTTTTGGCGGCCGTTCCATATAACACGGATGCTTTTTTGTGGGTCGCTTGGCCAGTGTCCATGTTAACCAGATAATTCCACTCGTATATATTACAACCGGATAATAATGTAAGTGAGTCAGTAACATTTGCACAATTGACATTTATTGAGATGAGATTTCGTAATGATCCATTCATTCTCTGTGTTTCTTCTTTGCAATTTTGCATTTCGGTATGAATGACTGAAGAGAACGTCTTTTTTATTCTTTATTTTCGCACAACTAACCGAGGTTATACAACCATACGCAGTGCTTGATTTGAAGTTTGAATGTATTCTGTGGAACAAATTATTGTGTACCAAAGTGTGCATTATTGACTGAGTCCAAAAGGTCTTGATTTTGATTTGTGTATTTGCTGTGTTAGGGACTCTTAGAACTTTAAAGTCTCTGAATTATGAATTTAGAAAATAGTAGATGTGCATAATATACATAGTGTAGTGATTTGGTGCAGTATGTATATAGATATGTGTATATATATATATATATTAGAACTTTTTTAAAAAAAGTCTCTCACGGTGGATTGCCTAACTTTTCCATTGATTATGTGGTCTAGGAAATTTAAAAGAAGCGATTTTGAAGCATAATGATGCATATCATTTATTAAGTATTTTTTTTAGCTAAATCACAATGCAAAGTCACAAGAAAATTTTTCACTCTCTCTGTGTGTGTGTGTATATATATATGTATATATATAATATATATATATAATATATAATATATAATATAGACATATAGATGCACAACTGCATGTGTGTGTGTGTGTGTGTGTTGCATGCTTTTTGGTGGCAACAGCATTGCCATTTTAAGTTCCTCTCATTTACTGGTATATCTTCTTGATCTTCCAGATATAAGGGCCTACTGAATCATAATTTTGAACTACGATTATGAGGAATTATTTCCAAACTACAGTATGTATGGATTATGATTTGCATTGTGCGGATGAGCAGCCAGCCATTTTGGTTGTCTATTTTAAGACTTTGTTCATTCGTGATAGCTTTCAATTGGCTTATAATTAGGTGCTGTTTGGTCACGTGATGCCGTTATTATATATATATATATATATATATATATATATGTTACCTTTATATATATATATATGCATATATATGTGTGTATGTGTGTGTATGTATGTTAACAATATATGTTACAGTACTGAAGGCATAAAAATAAAATAATAATATATGTAAATAATATATATTGTAATATATATATATTACAATATATATATATATATATATATTACAATAATATATATATATATATATATATATATATATATATATATATATATATAGCATGTCTGCAATTTTAGTGCCTTAAGTATTGATTTTGAAAAAAATTTGAAATTTTCTTTGCTAAATAAGTTAGACTTTTAGTTCATGTCACCTCGCATTCATTGTCGTCGGTGTCATGGAACCAGTGCCTTTATTATCCAGTATCATCAGCGAACATACTGTGATGATTATTGTTAATGGAAATCAAATTACAGTTCTCTTTTGCGGCATTCAGATGCATTAGCATGCATTAATAATGCACCAGTGCACATGGTTGCTTTTTGTTGACTGTAAAAACCTGTTCATAATTGATGGACGGTAACTATCCATAAAATCTGAGCTCTTGGGTCATTTATCAGATATCTGCATGTCCGCGTGGATCTTCTTTGTTGAACTGTTTTAGTTAATGTTGCTAGAATTTTCTCATGGCCATCCGGAATAAGGCCATCTCTCTGCATGGCTATATTGGCAGAAATCTTTCTTGTCTTTAGCGAACGAGAAAACCCAAGGCCGATTAAATTGAGAAGTATTGAAGCTGTTTCTTGCCTTTGCGGGCACAAAATTATTTTCCGATCGGAAATTTCTGTAAATTTTTAGCGGGTCGTCAACCCATCTTGGAAGATTGAACAAGGTTTCCACGTCCATTTCAACTGATTATTAATCTATTACCGGTACTCACAATCCAGACATGGGTCCATTTTCGAAACCCAACCCGTCATGCTTCAGACCTAACCCAACCCACAAGGTTACTTGACCCAACCCAACTGGTATATGCCATATGGTACATCATCCTATTGCCATTTCTCTTGTATTATAATAATTATCGATTCATTGCTAATGGTTGAGCTTAGAGACAGGATAGTCACTTAACTGTAGCTGTAACAGATCATCACCCCAGAGAAGAGCTCGGATTATGAACAACAGTTATGTATAAAAATTACAGCTTCCTCGTTCTCTTCCATATCCGTTTAAGTATTCGTGCACACTTGTGTGTGTGTGTGTGTGTGTGTGTGTGTGTGTATGCGTGTAGGTATTGGTAGTATAATGTACAGTACACATATATAATAGATGCAGTAGCTCAGTGTGGGTCGGCAGCACCCTGGGGGCGAAGTAAACATATTGCGCCCTTAACTCATGGAAAATTCTGAGAGCAAAAAGGGTCCGTGCAAGTTTTATGAGACAAAGAAAGTCATTTGTTTCAATTTCATCATTTGGCCAAGCCATCTTTGGCAGGCGGCCCCTCATACTCGCCAACTTGTATATATATATATATATATGTATATATAGGGGTATATACATGTATAAATAGGGGTTGTGTGATGAATGACTGAATGGACGTGGCAAGAAAGGAGTTCTCCGTTTTCTAAAAGAGATCAGTAACGGCTGGAAGAATCTGTCCGCTTTTGTACTTCCTGCTTTTCCAGTGAGAGATTTACAATTGACAGGAGATAGGGCGTTTTGTTTCGCCCGAAATGGTTACGTGACAGACCTTGGACTGGGGCCAATTTATTAGGCGATTTGCATTATTATTAATATTATTATGGAGTCTATGGCCCGCATTGGCCCGGGCTGTTGTGTTCGGTGCTCGATTCTGCTCCGATGTGTGCTAGAACTGTTGCATTTTAGATTTGGCAGGATAGAGAAAAACTCTTCTGCTTCAACAATGTTGCCGTGTGCTTGAGTTGTTTCCCTAATCCTACCATCTGACTCCATTACAACAAGAGAACTTAGACTGCATTGTAAAAGCGTGGCTATTCTTATTAAGGGCGGGAAGTTAGAAGAGTGGTAACAACGTTAGACGATGGAGCAGAAGGTTGCGGGTTCAATTCCCGCAGGAGCCCTAAGGTCGACTCAGCGTTACTCACTAGATTTGCCATTTAACTAGGTACATGTGATGCAGCAATATGATGTATGTGATATAACTATATTCAGAAGTACAGTACCTTATTGACGTCGATATAATGATAATTATAATTATTGTCGCAAATGACTTGTTGCACGTATGCTCGCCCGAGATTGCCCTCAAGGTCAAGGCTATTATGACGTCACCCATTACGAAATAAGCAAGCGATTTGTTGAGATCTTGTGGGTCGAAGACATTTCCATCGAAACTTCAATTTCGCTGCACCGAATTCTTCGGTGCTTGTCTCAGTTTCATCAAATTTAATGGCCCCCATCACGGAATTGATCTCCGATTTGTAGCGCGGAATATTTGAGAATCTTCCACAATTTCAACTTTGACGATCCACATTTCCGACGCTAATGTGCGCTTGGTGCTTAGATCCGTAGTGCTGGATCGTAGCAACTAGTGGATGGATCATGGCTGCCAATCAGAGAGAGAGAGAGAGAGAGAGAGAGCGCAAGGTGAATTTCTATCTGTGGTAGCGGTATTCTTATGGCCAGAAAACACCATAAACTTAGTCTGTGGATTTCGATGTAATCAAGGAATGAAGAGCAATTGAACCTTTCTGACGATAGATTGCTTAATTATTTTGGTGCAGTAAGCAGATTAGTTAGAAAATTTGATGCTCAAACGTATTTACAACACATTTGTACTAAAGGTGTATCCAGGAATTTGATTGGGGAGGGGGTATAAATTTGGGGGTATATATTATACATATAATATATATAATTTATATATAATGAATATATTATATATTATATATATGTTGTATATACTGTATTATATGTATACTGATTTTTGGGGGGTATATATACTGATATACCCATAGCCCAGTTAATCGCATGAGCAAGGCTTGCACGGCACCTATGCAATTAAGCAGGTTTCACTGTATTGGATATAATGTATTAAATTTTACAGACTCCCGCTAAGTGCGTTGTAACAAACATCTTCTGTATTTAGGAATTAAAGTGCTGCATTTCTGACTATTTTCTATTAGTCGATATTTGGAAAAAAAATATAAAAAGGGTTTTACAAAAATCAGCATGCACATAATTTTCATGTTTGTCACTGTAAGCTTTCTATTCTTAACTTAAATATCTAGTCCAATAGGTACAATAAGTTGCATTTAATTTCCAATATATTTCTTACAAGCATGTAAGGACAAGGCTTTTCTGGAGAGACTTATGGAACATTATCTTCATCCTCTTTTTCATATTTTAGACCTAAGCACTTTCAAAAACAAAAAACTGTAGACTGCACTGCTAGACTCTGCGTCCACTAGCTCCAGATGTGCATTATCTATAATGTATTGTTCATTATTTATTAGAGAAGGAATACATTGGATAACAATATATCATCGGAAGCTGGAAGTCGCATCATTACAAGGTCCGGACCCTAGCAGAGATATTGATTTCTCGATGTTTGTATGTAATACATTGTCATTGGGCTTGCATCAAAATTGTGAATTGTACTAAAAAATTATTAAAATTTTAAAAAAATAGAGTGACTGCTGTCAAAAGGAGTGGGATGATGGGGGTTTATTGGATTGATTTTCCCAGCAGTGGGGCATTTCTTGGGGGTGTAATCTCCACGGCTGGATTTTGACCAAGTTGTCAGTTTTCTAGCTCTTAACTCGTTACTCAAGACTGTGAGAACGCTTTCTTTACTAAACCTGTAACCACTCATCAATTAAAAATGTTGATGAAATTGACTCGTCCATCATGTTGCCCACATGGCATCTTACATCCTGCAGAAACCTGGAACACAGATTTAACTTGATGCCTTCTGTAAGAGATTTCAACATAATTTTTAACTTACTTGCTATATATATATACATACATATATAATATATGTATGTATATATATATATATATGTGTGTGTGTGTGTGTATGTGTGTATAAGCTTAAAATCTCTCAATAAATCATCATCCAATCAGTCATTATTATCGGTACATTCCAACATTGCATTAATCTTTTTTGTAATAAGATACTTTTATGCCTTTCTATTGAATAGGCTGTTACTTGAAGCAACTACAGTCGAAATTTGTTATAATGCACTCAGTTATAACGTATACTTGGCTGTGACGCAATATATGCAATATACGGTCCCGTGTAATGCGCTGCCGTATTGGATGGTATTGGATGTAACGTACCTTCGATATAATGTACTAAGTTTTACTGGTCCGCTAAGGACGTTATAGGAAGTTCTACTGTACATCAGTAGATCGTAGGCATCGGGAACATAATTATGAGGGTGCTTCATTGATTAGAGTTTCTTTAGTTCCCTTGCCAGACTGCTGGCTATTGTTGGGTCACAGTTGTTTCCACTTGATCCAGTAACGTTGGATTGGCATTTGCTGATTAGTTTGCAAGATCCGTGTTTAGGAACCTTTTGGGATTTCGATGGAAAACGACCTCTGGTGATTTTCTGGAACACAAGGACTCCCCGGATCTGAAAGACTCTGCTCTCGTTTTCAGTGGCGCCATCTTTTGTTGGATCTAATGTCTGCAATTACTTAGAGTTTCTAGATTTGCCAAATCATTCTGGGGCACGACGGAGTAGCGGTAAGATTTTCTTGACAGGCAACTGGAGGGCAGCGTGTTCGAATCTGACCCCCTAGCTACTGCGTAGTGACCTCGGGGATTTTGATAATAATAATGTGTGATTTGTCAGAGCATTTGGGGTTAGGCCACATCTTTGGTGTCTTCGGTTCAGGGAGACCCCATGGTGGCTGAAAATTCTTGTTTTGAAACGTCCATTCACCCTCCCGCCCCCGCTGATAGTCAAAATTTTTTTGTCTTGAATTACCGGTAGTCTTGTCTCTATTTTTGCTATTGCTGTTGTTATTTTCATTTCATTTTGACAATAAATTGGTTCCACGTTATTCTGATTATGAAAGTTTCACTTAATTCTCTATCACTATCTAGTGATTGATGATGTCGTTGTTGTTGTTGTTGCTGTTGTTGTTGGTATCTTTAGTACATAGCAGTGTATGTCTAGTCAGATAGTCTGTAAGTACCGTGATTAGGGTCGCGGCGCGTTACAAAGCCTCTGGTTGTAGGCCGCGGTTCTAAAATGTTTAGGAAACCCTAGTTTAGAAGAAATTTGTAGATTTGATTTATAAAATATAATATTCAGTATTGACAATGTATAAAAAGCCATTTTAGTCTGGTTGTACAAAATCATAGTGCAAAATCGAGTTTTCTATTGGTGGAAGCGAATTTGTCGATGACATTGTCTATATGGATATGTCCATGTCTTTGTGGGATATAGGCCCTACATCAAGGCTAATCCGTTTAGATGGTCATCTTCCATTGAAGATGCATGTTTGGTGGGCCGATGGGGGGAGGCATCCCCAGTCATTCCCAACGTGGAACCGCCCCTGTTCTGGAGTGTCACTGCTCCTAATAATTTGATTTCTTGAACTATTCAAACCTTTATAAAAATAATTGTAATTTGTTCATCTCTGCATTATAGTACTTGTTCATTGCTCTCCTATTTAACTACTTCGAGTAAAAAGTTTGTGGAGATAGCTTGCCTTCCTTGTTTGACTTATCTTCTATCCTCCTGGGTGAATCTAATCTAACCGCGGCCATGTACCGTCGTGGTTGATGGACCGGTTTTGATGCGATGTCCATTACCGTTTTGCGTCACTTGCCAATAATACATCGTCGAAATCTGTCTTTGTTTCATGCTCAAACTGATATTAACTTGACCCTGTCAGACCTTGGCAGAACTAGATTGTGACGAGTCTTCCCCGCGGCATGTACACTATACGTGAGTATATCTGTTTCCTTGACTTCGTTTAAAATTTAGTGAAGTCTTTTTTATTTCGTTCGGTTATTGCGTGACCGTGATTCCTGGACAGACAATGCTACAAGCAATCGACGCGATGTGCCGATAACATTCGATGCATCTATATTCTACAGTATACAGGCTTACATGCATAGGCGGATTTAGCGTTAAGATTTGGGTAGGCTAACATGGAGGGTCTGGGGGGGGGTGAAGAAGCTGATGCCATTTTTATGATAATGTCAATGGCTATTTTTTGCCTATAGCCGTATGCATGGCAACACATATAGAACGTATTCTTTTACAGGCCTATAACCTTTGATTTTTTGGAAGGAGCCACTACATCTTTGAGGTACATGGTCCAGAGGACTAGCACCCTCTACCGAAATTGGCAGAAATTGATTGCTATTAAAATATATTTCTTAATTTCTTATGACAATGGCATTTTTTCTATGTCGTTTTGCCTATGGACCTCTAGTTGTTTAGGCCTATAACTTTTGATATCTTGGAAGGAGCGACTAAATCTTTGAGTTATATGGTCCACAGGGATAGCACCCTCTACTAAAATTGGCAGAAATTGATTGCTATTAAAATATATTTCTCAATTTCTTATGACAATGACATTTTTTGTCTATGTAGTTTTGCCTATGGATCTCTAGTTGTTTAGACCTATAACTTTTGATATCTTGGAAAGAGCGACTAAATCTTTGAGTTGTATGGTTCACAGGGCTAGCACCCACTATTGAAATTGGCAGAAATTGATTGCTATTAAAATATATTTCTTAATTTCTTATGACAATGGCATTTTTTCTATGTAGTTTTGCCTATGGACCTCTAGTTGCTTAGGCCGATAACTTTTGATATCTTGGAAGGAGCGACTAAATCTTTGAGTTATATGGTCCACAGGGCTAGCACCCTCTACTGAAATTGGCAGAAATTGATTGCTATTAAAATATATTTCTTAATTTCTTATGACAATGACATTTTTTGTCTATGTAGTTTTGCCTATGGATCTCTAGTTGTTTAGACCTATAACTTTTGATATCTTGGAAAGAGCGACTAAATCTTTGAGTTATATGGTCCACAGGGCTAGCACCCTCTACTGAAATTGTCAGAAATTGATTGCTATTAAAATATATTTCTTAATTTCTTATGACAGTGGCATTTTTTCTATGTAGTTTTGCCTATGGAACTTTAGTTGTTTAGGCCTATAACTTTTGATATCTTGGAAGGAGCGACTAAATCTTTGAGTTATATGGTCCAGAGGGCTAGCACCCACTACTGAAATTGGCAGAAATTGATTGCTATTAAAATATATTTCCTATGACAATGACATTTTCCACCTATAGTTAGTAGTTTTGCTACAATGAACATGGGTAATTATATTATTTTACAAAGCAGCATAGGCTAGTTTCGACAACTTTCGATAGTAGTACGGCTATCTAATTGCCCATAATATACGTTAAAAATTATGACGTCATTCAGATTGAATCACGTGATATTAAAGTCTATTGATTGAATGCGTGGCACTGTGCTTTTGTATGTAAATAAGTAAGTAACAAAAGAGGCTTAGACAGGCCTGGTGTTGATGGAAAAACAAATTTTCTTTTGGTTTGGTGGGATTAGTTGGGTAGGCTTAACAGCCTACCCTAGCCTCTAATAAGATCCGCATATGCTTATATGCAACAAAGACATATATCTGGGCCTGAGTTTGCGTCCATCGATTAGATTACTGGGTCAGTGACTCAGTGGCGCCGGTGTTGCAGGGGCGCAGGAAGTATAAGGATCCACCGAGATTTTTCCTTAGTATAGTCGATGAACCAACACTTTGGTGTCTTTTCATCTTATTTGCTGCCATCTCTCTATTAATACATTGCCACTAAAAATGAATGTTGACTTCAGGTTTTACCAGTGCTCTCTTTGTCTCTCTTTCTCCCTCTCTCTCTCTCTCTCATCTCTGTCTTTCACACTTTGTCTCTCTCTGTCTTACTGTCTGTGTATCTCTTTGTCTTTCTGTGTGTCTCTGTCTCTTTATGTGTGTGTCTCTTTCATCCATCACTCTCTTGTCTCTCTCTCTCTCTCTCTCTCTCTGCCCTTGTATCTCTCTCTGCATTTCTGTGTGTTTCTGTATGTCTGTATGTTTCTCAACGTCTTTTTATTTGTGCATCTCTCTCTCTCTCTCTCTCTCTCTCTCTCTCTCTCTCTCTCTCTCTCTCTCGTTGCCCTCATTTTCTTGGCTTCGTGTTGTCGTGTGGAGCAGTGAATGTCTAACGGTCCGCGCTTCAGCAACTTTGAATGGGTTTTTTATGAAAGCTGAAAATAACAAAGTAGAAGCGATGCTGGAACAATTAGGCAGCGAATTGATTGTGACATAATTGACAATATTAACTTTGGCATAAATCACACACACACTCACACTCACACACACACACACGCACGGGGGTGGCCGGTCCCCTATTCGTTTCGAGACCGGGGTCGTGAGATTCGTCAAAAACCGATGAGTAGTTGGGGGTGGGGTGGGGGTAGAGTAGGGGTAATATTAGATCGAGAGGAAAACGCACCAGACATCATTTTTGGCTCGTCAAGACTTTGGCCGAAAAATATTCAAGTGCCCCCCCCGTATTCTGGAATCCTGGCCACGCCACTGTTTTGAATAGTTCTTGTTGAAATGACTGAATTGAAAATGATTTGCGAATTTAAAGGAACCGCTATATCTATCTATCTATCTATCTATCTATCTATCTACCTATCTATATATCAGTTACAAAAAAATATTAATATTTATTCGTTTAATGTTGCGAAGCTGGTTTTGTTCAACGAGATAGTCGGAGATACATCAGTGAAATGGGATGCTGCTGCTGGCTGTAGCTTGTGAAAACAACTCAATCAATTGTAAAGGCCTTTCAACTCGTTGAATGACTGCGTTGAACGGATGTTCTGTAGATTTGAAATGGTGAAAGTAGACACTGTTTCCCTCATTGGACACTACCAACTGTGAGGTCTTTATTTCGCCATTTCGTTGCGTCATTGCTGTGGCATCCATCAAGACGACAGGTCGAAACTAGTGTCTGTCTGTCTGTCTGTCTGTCTGTCTTTGGCCGCTACTGCACACACACTGCAGAACCAGGGGCGGCGCTAGGGGGTGGGTCCGCAAGTTCGGACTCACCCAGTCTCGGGCAGGGACACCCGAGCAAATCGTGCAAATCTGCAGAGAAATTATGATTTTGTTGGTGGGTGATGGGGAGAGGTAGCCTGAGCCTGGTCCTGGTTGTGTAGATTACATTAGACCCACCCAGCCAACAAAATCCAGCGCCGCCCCTGTAGCTTATTTTAGCACTAGTCCTTGCATTGTCCAATTTCAAACAGGGTATCAATTTTGTAATATTTTTGTGGTCTGTAAAACCTGTAATAGAAGAAACCAGCTTTCTTAAGCGCCATCTTATCTCTCGATTGATTTTTTAGACATTTGACAGAGAATAGATTTCTGAAAGACTTTGTATAGTGTCGTTTCAAATGGCTCATTATTTTTCGTGGCATTTCGAAAACTCTAGAAAAAAATTGAGACAGAATATATCGACAATTCTAGTACGGTTTGACACAGCAAAGATGGGGACACAAGAATATATGGTTTTAATTCGTTTCATCACTCTTCTGAATTTTTGCATATCTATAGCCTAACAGCAGAGATCTTCTGTTAAATGTTCAATATGTATGCAAATACAGCTGAAATGTGACAGATGATCTTCCAATGGGGTGGTAATGCGCCTGTTTGTGTTTTGCGCGCGAAGGCGACCCCAGCCCCTCCTCCTCCTCCTCCTCCTCCCTCCTTTGCAGACGACCGATTACTGGCGCGGCGGGGTAAGTGTTCCAGACGACAGATAGAGAGGGAGAGAGAGAGAGAGAGAGAGAGAGAGAGAGAGAGAGAGAGAGAGAGAGAGAGAGAGAGAGAGAGAGAGAGAGAAGAGAGAGAGAGAGCAGACGACAGAGAGAGCGAATCGGTCCCAACGCTGCAGACAAACAGCGACAGACAGACAGTCCAGAGAGGGAGAGAGAGAGAGAGAGACCATAATATAGACCAGACGTGCAACAAAATAGCGTTACGCGCATAACGCAATCAATTTAATACGCCATCCCAGTGACAATCATATCCTTCGCCTTACAGACGTGCGTTTTTTTATCAGTGGTTGTGATAAGGAGCGTTTTGGTCAGTGGAGAGGTTCCACGAGAGAGGAGAGTGGGGGTGAGAGATGCATCCCCGCAGCAGACAAACAGCGTTCACTTTGTGCATGTGAAATCTATTTTTAGGTAAATACGTCTAGTAAAACTATCCTTCGCCTTACAGACGTGCGGTTTTTATCAGTGGTTGTGATGACGTTTTGGTTTTTGGTGTGGGGGGGTGAGGATGCATCCCCACCGGATTTTTTTGCATGTGAAAAAGTAAAAGTCTGTAAAACTACGCGAGGAAAAACTGCGGATGAATTAAAAGTGGTGTAAAATTAATAGGGAAAAATAATTCCATAATAGAGGAAAATAATTCCATTTTGTCAGCCTTTATCGGCAAAGTTTATTGATTTTTTCCTTCTCTTTTCACCCCACCCCCTCCACCAACTTCCTATGTATTCATTTCATCCCCCCACCAAGAAATCCTGGAACCGCCACTGGTTTTGGTGGTTTTGGTGGTGGTGGTGGTGTTTTTTAATTTCTTCTTCGGGTGCATGGTGTCTGGTGTGGTTTATCTACACTCTGCCTGGACTTCCTGGTATACAACAATCGTTTAGGATGAAAACGTCTATTCTTATTTCCTCAACTGTGTCAGCCTGACTGCATTGATGATTTCACGTTACTCAGGAAGGCGACAGCTTCTATTCCTATGATTGATTGCACTGAACTTGAGAAGAGACAGACCAATAATGATTATTTATGGGTGGAATAACCTATACTCTCATCCGCCCCGTTATATAATATTTTGGGGTGATTCTTAATTGAAGAATAGTTCTTGGTGAATAGAATGGGTGACGCTCTATAGCGATTAGATCGCACGGCAGAAACTTTTTATCGACGTGCAGTTAGTGGCAGTGGCATTTCTTCTGGACTGCATGTGCGTGACACCGGTCAATGGTTTGACCTTTCCTGATTTGGATTCGAGTGATTCTGAGGGGGGACGTGGCCTATGCGAGAAGCGGTACCGCTGGAGGTTTGGCGTCCAATGTCTATCGAGTCAAGTCCAATATTCGATATAATTCCAGTTGTGGTTTGCTTCTGCTCCTTCGAGCAGGAAAAGACGGAGTGAATTTTTTTGTATATTTCTAAAATTATTATTATTATTATTATTATTATTATTATTATTATTATTATTATTATTATTATTATTATTATTATTATTATTATTATTATTATCATCATCATTATATCATCATCACTTGCATGATTTGTGATTTGTCCTCAAATACAGAATCCAGTCAGAAGCCTGAAATAAAAGCCAAGAGCCGACTGTCAATAATTCTCTTTTGCTGCAGATTTGTGAGCCAGATCCTATTTCCGTTTTCAATTTTGACGTTCTCAGAGTTTTTTAGCTTTTGAATAAACTAAAATGACTTCCCGTTGACAGCTCTAAGACTCGGGTCGCGCTTGCCTTTCATGGTCATTTTTCTCAAACGTCAAGAGTCAAGACACAAGTCATGGAAGAGAATAACGTCGGCCTTCGACCCACTGGCGACTCCCTCCACTTGGGGGGCACGGGTCCCCCGCAGTGTTTAATCTAGGCCGTTTCCGGGGGGAAATTGCCCTTCCCCCCCGGAAATTTCAAATTCCCCTCCGGAAATTTTGGAATACTACATGGACTAACAGCGGCCTCTAGCAGAATTCCCCCCGGCTTTGTCAGTTCCCCCCCGGCTTTTTCAGTTTCCCCCCGGAGTCCAGGAGTCTAGATTAAACACTGGTCCCCCGGGCTCCCGTATTGAATGCCTGCCCCAGGGGCCTCTCCCAGTTGGGGCCCCTATATTTACTACTACATACCTAACAGCAAATAGTTGAAATTGCCCTTATATCTAGCATTAGTACTTAAATGTCATTTGGTCAAAGCCACTGACTGATTTCAAGAACAAACCAATGACTCAACCTTCAAGGCCAGGACCAGGACCAAGGACTTGTAACTTGTCCTTAAGGAGTTCTTAAGGCCAGGACCAAGACCAAGGACTAACATCCCTGGCTTTTGATTAATACCCTTAGACTATTAGAACTGGTGATATAAAAGTGCATAGTTATTTATTATTATTGTTGTTGTTGTCATTATTATTATTATTATTATTATTATTATTATTATTATTATTATTATTATTATTATTATTATTGTTGTCATTATTATTATTATTATTATTATTATTATTATTATTATTATTATTATTATTATTAATGTTTGAGCTGTCGATAACTATATAATTGTATGTCTTGAATGTAACTGTAGCTGTAACTGTAACTTCAGAGTTCAGAATAGCTGGAATGGGCTGTCTCCATCTACTTGCACCTTGCTTCTTACTTCCAAACCCAGTTCATTGCAAAGACTAAGTCTCATTTTCTCATCAAACGACTCCAAAGCTGGGGGTGCCTCTGAGTAGAAATATAAGAGACCCTATATAGCTCCCCTATTACATTACATTATTACATGACCTTGTATTGTGATGCTGGTAATTGTCTCAGCTTAGCAATGAGCTGTCAGTTATGAGTCATGCTCCCATGGGCACCCACATACATTTTTCCAGGAGTGGTAAAACAGGTTTCAGCACAATGGTCACACAGTTAAAATATTTTAGCAAGGTTTTTAATTTCAATGTGAAATATTGGTATTTGCATTTCACAGGGGGGAGGGGCGGGCAAGTGCCCCCTCTTGCCCTAATGTGCGGGCGCCCATGGACTGAAATTGACTTCAAATGCATATTTATTTCAATAATTGAATGGATTAAAATAACCGTATCCGACCCCACAATGGTTTATATCGACAATAAGAGGGTAACTGCATTTACTTCCTTATTTCCGGACCCTTCAACTGATATTTTCACCACTAATGGGGTAACTGATTCCAGCCCTTCAATTGACACCTCACCGTTAAGGTGGTAGCTGCATTTAACTCCTTATTCCACCCATCCATTCAATTAGCCGTAAGATTTTTGTGATTCCAGATGGCCACCGGCAACGACGCCTCTATCGTCGTTCGGTTCGAAAGTCAGCCACCGTGGGAGGCAGCCGTGTGCTGGAGTGCGACGTCGTCTATCCGGGAGGAGAATACGTTAGGCACATCGTAACCTGGCGCAAGCGAGGACTGGAGGCGCCCATATTTACCCTCTTCGACGGCTTTCCTCCGCGCATGGACGCCTCGTACAGCGGAAGGGTTCGCATGGTCGGACAAGCTTCGATCGAAATAAACAACATCACGGCGACCGACGAAGGCTGGTACGAATGTACCGTACTCTTTCTCGACAAAAGCGATGACATGAACATCAACGGCACGTGGATATACCTCTCAGTAAATTGTAAGTACACTCTGTATAGTGTATATGGATGTTCTGCATTTTGCTTAAACTGTTTGTGCTTTATTCCTGATTGAGTGTCACTGTCACTGTCACCCGTTTGCCTGGCCGGATACCCTGGATTTGACCTGGATCTTTAATTATTTGGATTTGGTGTGCCATCGGTTGATGCTGCTGTGCATTATGAAGTGGCGCTATAGAAGTTCAAGATTAGGTTAGATTAGATTAGAGTATATCAGTAGTTTACAACAATAATAATAGTAATACTAATATAATAGCAATAATAATAATAATAATAATAATAATAATAATAATAATAATATTTGCAAGGTTTAGAGTGGTTCAGTAGGGCATGCCCTATTTGAGAACCACCAGGGGTATTACCCTACTTAATTACGTAACAATGGAAATGACCTTTTTTGAAGTAATGTGAAGCAACTTTTCAATAGACCCCCACCCATGCACCCCTCCATCCCCCACCCACGTAAAGATACAGTAGCGTATGAATAGACCCACCTCAGACTGTTCTAACAAATCAGTGAATTAACTACCTAAGCCATTAATACTAGGACTGAGAGAAGAGATACTGACGTTGTAGCGTAGAGTCAGATTAAGAAACAGTTTGAACATGTAATCGAACTGTCATGAATCAACAAGAAGTTGTGGCCCTGAAAAGGGTTAGGGTTAGGGTTAGGCTGACCATTGATAGCGCGGCTGTCCGTTGAATTCAAATGGTAGCGGATAACCGATAAGTACCAGATAAACATTCGATAAACTAGGTTGTTGAATAACAAAGTGGTTTTACCTTAGCCTCCTAAACCCATTATGCTACCAGACAAAAACATTCTTAATACAATTGACAAAATAATTTCATGTAGTTATGTAGTTAGCCTTATAAGTTATGTAAAGTCATAGCCAGTTTGAGGTTATCACGTGTCTGATGCATCATGCTGGTCAAGAGATTCAAGACCCCTTAGGAGCAAGACATTTGCAAATGAGAATAGAGCAAAAATTACTATAAAACCAGGAAGCACACCTGATGAAGAAGAGAGGAAAGGCTCATTATATGAGTCAGTCAGTCGGCGGTGCTTGAGAGACAGAAAGACCGGAAATTGACGTAAGCAGAAGGAGCCGTCCTTGAGGGCATTTGAGGACACAACGAGGACTCCTTATCCTAACAAATGGTGAAAGAAACCTCGAGAAATCTTTTAATAGACATCCGACGAACGGTTCTTTGTTGCCAACGAATGTTTAGGAGATTTGCGAATTGTGCGGTCATTGCAAAGTGACAATCGGATTAATAACCGGATTATATATATATATATATATATATATATATATATATATATATATATATAGATATAAGGATAAACATTATATAGGTGTTGTATGCAGACTTCATTTGGATAAATATTCCATCAGATGTTTGTATATATGCACTTCATTATATATACTTATATATATATATTCCATCACCTGTTTATATATATCACTTCCTATTTTGATCAGAATATGGACAAAACAATCATGTATATTGTTGTACTTAATGTTTTAATTGATTACCTTTTCTTTCAATGCAAGGATTGATTGATTGTTGAGCCGTATTCTAAAAAGATATTATGTAGTTTCTGTATTATGATTTTTGCATGTATATATATTATATATATATATATATATATATATATATATATATATATATATATATATATATAGAGAGAGAGAGAGAGAGAGAGAGAGAGAGAGAGAGAGAGAGAATGTTAAATAACTTTAAATTATGTGGATAAGATATGTGTAGAAATGTCTAAAAGTGATATTTTTATCATCCAGTAAGTAGCATTGTGAGAGTCAACTTGATGTCTTGTTGGATAAGTTTTGTCTGCTGAAATTTGAATTTTTATCCTTATATATTCTTGTCTTTAATAACTTTAATTCTCATTTCTAGTGAACCTTATGCATCTAAGCTTTTAAAAGTAATGATTTGATAAATGATATGAAGTAATTCTCAAGAGGTTTCATCTGGCCGTTCATTGGGGTTTGCCTATATCGTGAATTTCTGACATTGAATAGGCAAGTAAGTAAAATCTTGTGGATTTATGTAGCACTTCTATACAATCTACAGTAATACTGTAGTAGCTGCGAATTCTTAGCTATTAAACCTGAAATGTGGCCATCAACATCACCTGATAATTAATTTATAATGCTGCTCCTTGGCGCTTTGAGGTCTAACATAATTGACTATTGTGGGTGATTTCAGATACCATAGCCTGTTGGTAAAACACTACAATAGATATTAATATAACATTATTCTATGTATTATTTGGGGTCAATGCTATTTTAACAACTGCAACATGCATTTCTTAGGCTGTTTTGCAATTCAGCCTGCTTGAAGCCAGGGGCGTAGCGACGGGGTGGGGGTATTTCGGTATATACCCCCAAAATCAGACTGCCTTAAAATTTTAAATGTGTTTTTTAAGATTTTTGCAGTTTTTCAAATTTTTAAAAAGATTTATGCCCCCTCCAAATCACATTATACCCCCTCCTCCAATTCCTGGCTACGCCTCTGCTTGATGCTTTGTTGATGTGAGATTGAGCTTGTATGTTAAATAATGTTAACTATAATGGACTATTCTGTTAGGATTTCCATCAACTGATGCTCTAGGCGCTATAGAAGCTGATTGATTGTTGGGGCTAGTTATGAAGGTAGTTTATCAGAGCTTTGATTTTGGATCCGTGTTTCCGGGGGGTTATCTTGTCAAAGCCATCTTCCACTAAAGGTCAGAGAGTGACTGATAACGGGGCGTTTCAAGCAATGCGACCGCTGAACCAAACAACGTAAAAACGAACACCTTGTCATGGGATGTTCCAGACGCGTCCAAAGTACCCGATGCGCCTCCCAATGACAGTTATTTTCTATAATAATATTAATGGTTAGCGTGAATTTTTGTGGCGCCAGTTATAATATACGCGAAGGAATCGATCATCGGTGCTCGCTCCAAATCCATTGGCAAAGATCGGGTCGATACCGGAGAAATCAATCATATCGAGAAACAGCGGGATGAATGACGGGGAAAGCCGACTGAAAGACTTGCGTTTTAAGCCTAGATTTGAATGCGCTCAGCAAATAGAGGAAGAGATTTCCGGATTTTTGGGCCTACAGACAGTAGCGTAGCCACGGGATTGTTTGGGGTTGTTCAAATAACTGCATTTCAAAAAATATGACCAACACAATTTATGTAAATCCGTTGTTTTGGTTGAGGAGTGGTGGAGGGGGTCGGCCGCAGCTTCAGTGTTCAGTTGCATAGTGTCTCCGGTTAACAGTGGCGTCGCCAGGAATTTTTGGTTGGGGGCAAAAGGGGCTAGTGTGTCAGATTCCATATCCACCCCTCACCCCTCCACAGAGAACTTTCTCACGGGATTTGCGCGAATCTGGTAGGTGATTTGGGGTAGGTTGGGGGCAGTTGCCCCATTTGCCCCCACCCGTGGCGACGCTAATGCCAGTTAACAACCCCACTTTGCATAAGCTGGCTACGCTACTGCCTACAGATGAAAACCCTCTCTCAACAAATTCAAGCTACAGTAGAACTTCGTTATGGCGTACTTAACAGGTCTGTAAAATTTAGTACGTTGTATTTGCGTGCATCGCATGGGACCGTACATTATGGTACGTTATAACCGAGTATATGTTATAACCGAGTCCATTATAATGAAGTTCTATTGTATATTATAGGTACGTTTTAACAACAAAATAGAAAATCTGTTTGTCATGGATTTCAGACACTGAGTTTGACCAGTTTGCAATGTTTTATAAACCAGAAGACTGTCGCTGAATATAACAATTCTCTGCACTACTGGTAACCATCACAAAAGAAGAAAAATATATACTGTATATAGGTCAAACAGGAAAATTCTAAATCCTCAACGTCCATTCAATACTCGGTCCAATCATTTTTAAAATTGTATTTGGGAATACAACTGGAACGGAGTAATTTTGCCTGAAACCTTTCAATTACTATAGCGCCATACAGTGTTGGAGTTGTCGGGGGGTTAGGGGGGTTGAACCCCCCCAGCTAACTTTGCAATCCCTTCAAAAATCGCATATCGGGTACATGCAGTTTCTGTCATTCATTGAATTTCAGTCCTCAACCCCTCCCCCCAGCTCAAATTTCACAACTCCAACACTGGCGCTATATAAGTTGGTAAATTAGCGCTAAATTAGCTAACTAACTTTACTAATGGTTTTCGGTTATTAAGTTAAGAAACACTTTCCTTACAACGCTCTTACATTTCGGCTCGAAAGGCGCTGCTATATTGTTGACCTCCTCCTGTTTTGCATTTAACAAAGCAGGTCTATGGCACTGTATTGGCCTTCTTCGTTGTTTTCCATCTCGAGCACCATTGTCTCTTTAGTCCAAGCTTCTTCGTGCCTTTATTTATTACTTCCATACGGGTTACATGTGGTCACCCATGCGATCAGTTCCATCACAACACGTCCAAACTGACTCATCTCATTTCTTCTTACTTTGTCTGTAGCATCGCCCCATTCCAAGCGGTGCCTATTATCTTTTTTTCCAATTTCCCATCGTCAATGAATATTATCATCTTCATTTCTTTTCTGCGTGATTCTTGTTCGGTCGTCACAACCAATGATATTGCTTCATTATCGTAGATGCTATAGACAGATACAGCCTCTAACGCATAGAATAGAAATAGCAGATAGAATTTTTTCCAAAGAGAGAGGTCTCCCTGATAATTCATTTAGGCTTACTCCTTCTGTTGTCGTTTGCCTTTCCTCGGAACATTGTGAAATATTATCATTTGTGGTGTCTAATGTCTGATTCAACACACGCAGATTGATATATTTGGCATGTGTATCTGTGTTTTGACCAGTATATTTCTTAATGTGTTTTGATTTGGTGTGTCTTTAGCTGATGCTCCTGTACATTATGAAATGGCGCTATAGAAGTTTTAGATTAGATAGGATTATATAGATACTATTTTTTGTCTCTCTCTCTCTCTCTCTCTCTCTCTCTCTCTCTCTCGTTTTGTATGCTATTGAGCAGCTAACATTCAATTATATTTGTCATTTTTAAATTTTTTTCTGCTTAAAAAACAAAACCTCTTTTAAAATGTTATGTAAGAGCCCTGTATTTGAGGCAAACTTTAAAAATTTCATGTTCTTTGGTGTTGTAAAATTGATACCAAAATAAAATCTGACTGCGTATATCCAAAGTGAATTGTATGCAGTATGTATGATTGTATGAACTGTACACTGTAGCTGTGTTCATTCAGCCAGTGAGTATTTTGCTCTGTGGCAATGAATGTGAACCGCTTGATTGAAAATTAAGATGGTTTGAGGAAGCGCTGAAAGAACAAATCCAGACTGTAATTGCATTAAATGATTGACTGTTACCAGAACTGTCATTTCTTGTTAGTGACAGTGGGCTGCGCAATCGCCTATACCAACGTTTGTGAACCAGCGTAAGGAAAACTTCGGCATGCAGTTCAGACTTGGACATGGGTCCATTTTTAAAACCCAACTTGTCGTGATTCAGACCCAACCCAACCCACAAAAGCAATGGGGTTTCTTGACCCAGCCCACCCAGAGCCATAGCTAGAGTATTCGGCGCCCGGGGCAAGGTATAAATTTTTGCGCCCCTAAATTCCGGCGATGACCTTTTTCTGCTTATCCGAATTCTAGCGACAGCGTAATGACATGCAAATTTACAACCTCTAAATGACCTTTTTTACCTATCAGAATATTCAGGCAGTTAGTATGCAGAATTAGCCCCCCCCCCAGGACGGCGACCGGGACGGCTTCCCCCTCTTCCCTCCCCGCCCCCTAGCTACTGCTCTGAACCTACCGTAACACATTTCAATTTCTTAAACCACGACTTTTTTCCGACCCAACCGAACCCGCCATAAACCACGGAAGTGCGTGACCCACCCAATCCAGCCCAACCCCGTGGGCGGACCCAGCCCGTGGATGTCCATGTCTGCGCGCGGCAGTTCTCGGCACTGCCTGACGCTCTTCTTTTTAAGTTCTCCGCAGTCTGGACGAAACGACGACGGTACGGGTCACTCGAGAGGTTAAGCTGCATTGATCGTGCGGCTAATGCCTGCTCCGGCCGTCCATCGGTATTCAGAGCCCGGCTCGACCCCCCCCCGCCTCTGTCCCTCCTCCCGTCAGATTCGGTGCTTGAGTGGTAACCTCACCGGAGAAATGAAATGGCACCGCCGCCACCACCCGCCCTTCCCCGCCCTGTAAGAAGCCCGGATCGCTGTTTGGTCATGCTTCCAACTGTCTCGATGCCAGGACCTGTAGAAATAGCACTTTCAAAGACGAAAATGTATATACGTCGTCGATGCTACGGAATTGCTCGCGACGTCTCATCAATAAAACACCCGCCCGGCCCGCGTATAGTCGAAGCCATTGTTTTCACCGTGGTGCTGACGCTCTGCCGACGTAAGTCGTATTGTATTGCGCCCCCCCCGCTCCGCCCCTATAACGGCGACGAAAATAGCCTAAGTCGCCGAATTTGGTGGTTTGCGTCTCGGACCTTATGTTTCGGGGATCCGTTATTGTTTTCAGACAAATCGAAAGAGAATCGTCGTTCACGTGTTTTGTGAACATATTTCATTCGACCGTCCGTTAAAATTGTTCTTAATGCTATAAAGACACAGTTATACTTATGCAGCGTTTCATTCTTCTGAATTTTGCATATCTATGGCCTGCTGTAGCACATAATCCTTGCATTTTTCAATGTCAAACAGGGTATCAATTATATAATATTTTTGTGGTCTATATTACTTGTCATACAAGAATCCAGCTCTTTTAAACCCCTTCTTGTCTCTCGTTAGATTTCTTAGACATTTGACAGAGAACAGATTTCTGAAAGACTTTGTATAGTGTCGTTTCAAATGGCTCACCATTTTTCGGGGCATTTCGAATGCTCTAGAATAAAATTGAGGCAGAATATATTGACAATTCTAGTACGGTTTGACTCAGCTAAGTTGGGGACACACGAAAATGTGGTTTTAATTCGTTTCATCACTCTTCTGAATTTTTGCATATCTATAGCCTACTGTAGCACTAGTCCTTGCATTGTCCAATATCAAACAGGACATGTTGGCCCATCCAATATTTGGCTTGTGGCGTCCTCCATACCCTGGTGTATAGACCAAAGGACATAGTTGTTTATTGATGGCTGGCATATGAAGCAGAACCTACTGAGTAAAAGTCCCTTAGTACGGGCTTTATAGCCATATGATATATCATTTGTATAGCTATATGAATCCATATGTCAGCTGTAAAGTTTCATGGTCCATACATATTCGGTTGTAGTATCTGATTCATATCGGAAAGTTATACTGTACATTGTACGTTCCTGTGACAGAGCAGGGATCAGTTGCAATCGAGTGATATATAGTGATTTTCTTTGCAGCAATGCGAATTCTGAATCTTGTTTAACAATTACCCGCAGCCATCTATCTATACACGATGTATCTATTTGCTGTGTTATGACCAGCGTGTTAGGGCCATATACCAGAATCAATTGTCCAGGAAAAGGAGAAAAATTCCTGGTCGCTTCATATTGACTTGCCCCCCTTCCTCGCTAACAGGTCCATTTTATACAAAGCAAGGTGAAGTTCATTGATGTCGTTAACTTATTTAACTATCTAAATTTTTTAGCATAATTGAATAACAACTGGTCTAATTCTTAAAAGGTTATGACCCTTGTTTGATTAAAGGTCAGCATTCACAGCAGTACACACAGTGTTTATTCTAGGCATGTTGGGGGGGATTCCCCCTCAAAGTTTTAAAATTCCTCCCCTAAAATTTCTATATGTTGGCTTGGGGGATGGAAATCCCCTCCCCCCGCCCCCCAAAAAAAAGCGTGCAGAGACAAATCTTGTCCCCCCAAACATTTCAAACGCCCCCTTCTCCAATGTCAAGGTGGATAGAATAAACACTGAGTACACAGAATAATATTGAACTCCAGTCATATATGCAAGAAGTCGCCCGCCATTATAGGCCTAAATGTTTATGGCGTGCAACTGTACATGCCATTTCCTTGTACTTAACTGTAATGCAACGTCCAACGTCCTCTTAGCACTTTTAATTCCGTGTCCCACTGACTCGTACAGAGGCGGCTACTGGGTCGCCTTTCACCGGGCCAAAGGGTAGTAACCCCGGGTGACGGAAATTGGATGTTTCTTATTTGAAATCAGCGCAGTTGTGCGCCAAACGAAGGTGATTGTCACGGACTGAAGCAGACGATCGAATTGCAGACTCCATTAAGACTTTTTGGAGTTGTTTTTTTGGAGTTGTCCGTCAAAATTCTGTTAGCTTTGGCCTAAATCAGTAGCTAACGGGCACAATAGGTGGTGTCTTTGTTGGAGACATGCTTCCTATGAAAGAAGATAGAACATACTGTATAATAACCGTTAATAATAATAATAATAATAATAATAATAATAATAATAATAATAATAATAATAATAATACTAATACTAATAATATTATTGTTATGATATGATTATTATTACTACTACTACTACTAATAATAATAATAATGACAATAATAATTATTGTTATTCTTATGATGATTATTATTATTATTACTACTACTACTACTACTACTACTAGTAGTAGTAGTACTAGTACTGCTAGTAGCAGTAGCAGTACTGCTAGTAGTAGTAGTAGTAGTAGTAGTAGTGGTAATAGTAGTAGCTAGTAGTAGTACTAGCTAGTAGTAGTAGTAGTA
This sequence comes from Metaphire vulgaris, assembly GCA_018105865.1. Classification (NCBI taxonomy): domain Eukaryota; kingdom Metazoa; phylum Annelida; class Clitellata; order Crassiclitellata; family Megascolecidae; genus Metaphire; species Metaphire vulgaris. The sequence goes on from CM030853.1 coordinate 3,540,326, forward strand.
GTAGTAGTAGTAGTAGTAGTAGTAGTAGTAGTAGTAGTAGTAGTAGTAGTATAATTATTATTGAGCTTTTATAGCACAGGTTTTAGTGTAAATCTCTGTAGGTATCAATGGATGGTATTGATACCCCTGCATGGTATGACCATTTAGCCACAGCCCAACCATGACGACCCTTTGGATAAAAATATCCCAGGCCGACTGACCACCGTTTATCTATCCATCCATCCATCATCATCATCATCATCATCATCATCATCCTGCCACTCCGCCACACCGGCGCTGGGCGATGACATGGGTTAACTGCCTGCTTGTGAATTTAATTTCCTAGTTTATACCATTAGTTAACCAATACTCTTATCCTAAGCCTCCTGAACAACGGGATAATGGGAATTTCAGGCACAGCAGGAAGTCGGTCATCTTAAGTCCTCTCCTGTGTTTTTTCCATCGACCGATTTTTGTGTTTGGCGATGCGTCTCTCTCCCGGGTGACCTATCTTCCGTCGCCGTAAAACAGTTGCCATATTCATTGTGTCGTTTGAGTTTTACGAACTTCCGTGCATGCGTGGATCCATCTCGTCCACGACCGCCTGGGGCCTCTTAAGTTACATCGCTGCCAGGAAATCTGTAGCGTTTTCTTTTTCTCCCGACTCTGCACGGTTGATTGGTTGGTTGGTCGGTTGGTTGGTTGGTGTTCAGTTCGTCTGCTTTTCTATCGGCAGGAATTTAACGAATTGTGACGACGTACGTATGCTTTGTATTATTTTACTATTTATTAGTTTTATGCGTTTTTCGTCTGAGCTCGTGAGTTGCTGCGTGAGTCGAAGAGTTCAGCTCGACTCTTTCTTTTCTACATCTTTTGGAATGCGTTGGCCTCCTCTGCCAGAAATTAAGACAGTTTTCGAACGGCTTTTGTCTCGCAATACTGCTACAGTATGAGCACCAGGGTGCTATTTGTGACTGGAGCAGTGGGGGGATATTTGAGGGGACAAAGAGTTTGGTGGGAATGTAGTTGTTGGGAAAATGTAGCAGTGGGAGATGTATTGGTGAAGGGATGTAGCAATAGGGGGGATGCAGTCTGCAGTTGGGAATTGGGGGGATCCCCATCCCTCCTACAAATCGCGCCCTGATGAGTACCATAGAATATTTAATCATTATACTTTTAATCACACACACATATATATGTATGAGTCGACCTTAGGGCTCCTGCGGTGATCGAACCCGCGACCTTCTGCTCCATCGTCCAACGCTGTTACCACTCTGCTATAGCTTCCCGAATATAGGCCTATATTGTATACGAACACGATTTCAGATTTTGGTATGTCGGCTTTGTTCAATCTTCTCAGTTTCTTGCGCGTCATTTGAGCATTTAACTTCAGAACGTCGTTTATAGTCTGTCCTTCGAAACGGGTTTCGAGATTTGGCCAAGAGTCTTGTGTCCCATAGAATCACAACATAAATCCCCATGCAGTGTTGTTAATTTTTAATGATGCACATCTGTTTGTCGAGATTTATGGTCGGATCGGAGGTAAGCTAAGGACGTCTACAGACAATGAGAAGAATGAGGACATTATCGACAGGCCTGAGGAGAGGGGGCGGTGCAGCCGGTACATTGTACCGGGGCCCATGGAGTTTTCAGGGGCCCATAGCCGGTGACGATATTTTGTGCTTGTCAGGCTGTTTTTGGAGAGTTGATAACGTTGTTTTTGCTTGTCAGGTTTTTCAGAGACTTAATAAATTTTTCTGAAGGGCCCGCAAATTTTTTTGTTCCGGGGCCCGGAATTTCTATCGGCGGCCCTGATTATTGAGGAACAAAAACTTAACCATGAATACAAAGCTGAAACTGTATAATACTCAGCAATAGCTCTTTATCAATTTATTTATCAATCAAGTGGAAAGGTTTCATATATAGTTATAGCCGTCATGCAGACAGACAGTGAAGATGATGAAATGCTCTTACATGTATGGGCGGCTCCAGGATTTGGCAAGGGGGGGGGTCGTTGGGGTGGAAACTTATAAGAATGGGGGCCAACCGTTTGTTGATCGGTATGTATTAGTAAGTATAGGGTCCTATCAGGACGCCACTGGGGGGCATTCAGTAGGGGCACGGGTCCCCCATGTGGAGCCGCCACTGTTTGCATGTATAGGCTAATCTTTTGATGGCCAGTCCTCGAATAATGTCACGACTGATTTGGTCGTAATTTTTCTATTTCTCGGTTCAAGGACCGTCCTTGGGTGTTCAGCTGGAATGACGCCATCTTGTGCCGCAATTTGATAGACATTTGCCAAAAAACAGAGCACCAGAAATATCAATTGAATCAGTATCTTATTCTATGGTTTTCTTGTTCTTGTTCCAGTTTTCTTTCTTGTTGTTCTCTCTCTCCACCTCCTCCTTTTATTATCATCATCATCATCTACTACTACTACTACTACTACTACTACTACTACTACTACTACTACTTCTTCTTCTTCTACTTCTTCTATTCACCCTTCACCTTTCTTCTTATTCTTTGTCTTCTTCTTATCCCCTCCTTCTCATTCTTCTTATTCTTCTTCCTCTTCTTCTCCATCATCATCATCATCATCATCATCATCATCATCTTCTTCTTCTTCTTCTTCTTCTTCTTCTTTGCGATTGGTACTTTCAGATGAAGTCTACTGCATTGGGATTAGAGTTTCATCAGATTTGTCAGAATTTTTGCATATTTCTCATGAAATAGAGCGCGAACTGTCGTGGCCTATGAGAGCCTGTGGGCAGAAACTGCGCGACAGAGCACAGCGCTTCACCCCCAGTGGCGTATCCAGGGCTCTGAAATGGGGGGGACGAGGGAAGGCACATCGACATGTTCGGTTTAAATAGTCTCGCCGAGCATTCATGCATTCGCTTGGACCCCGTACCCACCCCCGCCCGTGGCTACGCCAATGCCAGGGGCGTGGCGACGGGGGAATATATCGGTATATATATATATATATATATATATATACCAGTAAAAATCCAACTACCTTAACATTTTTAATGCTTTTTTAAAGATTTTCCAAGTTTTTAAAGATTTATCTCCCCACCAAATCACGTTATGCCCCTCGCCCAAATAAAATTCCTGGCTACGCACCTGGCCAATGCTTGCATCTCTCAGTTTAAAAATAATTTTCGTGCAACTGAATATTGGCGTCGTAGTAGATTCTATATATTCTATTCTAGCGCATTTGCTGAACTGCGAACTTGCGCTTTATAAATGTTCGTAATAATAATAATAATAATAATAATAATAATAATAATAATAATAATAATAATAATAATAATATAAGGAGATGGCCTATTTTTAGTCTTCACGTCTGGGCCGAACAGTGGCACAGTTGAAAACCTGCTGTTATATTTGAGACTGGAATGAAAAACTCTCCTGTGGAAATTAATTTCGACTGCAGAATACATGTACATGTAATTAATTATTACATGTACTTGTATTCATGCAATTACATGATTTATAAAGTACACGTAATTACAGAATGATTATAATCATTATGTCTTATATTTCTGGCGATCAGAATAATTCGCGTCAATGATAATTCTTCATTTCCAGCGCCGACTGAGATAATGAATTTCTTCAGTTGCAGTTAATCTATAGCCGATGAATTCGACGATTCTCTTCAGGCAATACAGCATGTGGCTGTGCAGCTAGCTACAACCTTAGCAGATTGGTCGCCCACGGAAATTCTTGGCCAGTTGTCGCGGTTAATATTTTAGCAAGGTTTCCAAATGCCAAATTTGACAAGTTTTGGAAGATTACCAGCAGGGGCGTAGCGAGGGGGTATATCGGTATAGATACCCCCAAAATCAGACTACTTTAAAATTTTCAATGTGTTTTTAAGATTTTCAAAGTTTTTAAGATTTATACCCCCAATCACATTATACCCTCCCAAATCAAATTCCTGGCTACGCCCCTGATTGCCAGACAATATCCAAACATGAGGCTGTACACTTGCGTCCCGTCGTTTGAGTTAAATAATTAATAATAAATAAATAAACAAATGAAATAATTAAATGAAACTATAGAACATTTTGAGGGAAGATCGTGTAAAAGATTCTTGCGTTATGATGTTTCTGCCATTCCTCCTCTCCCTTAAAGGAAATTGATTGAATTGTAAATGTAAATGTAAATTATAAAACCTAATTTCAGTGCACCTAATCTGAGTGCAACCATTGACCGCTTGCACTTTCTCTTTTCATTCTTCTATTCCCTTCAGATGAATTGCAAGCAATCTGTCCTTTCATCATCATCATCATCATCATCATCATCATCATCATCGCGCTTGGTATATTGCGGAGTTGTCATTCCTTCATTTGTCCGACGTTCTATCTATCCATCTTCGCCATCGTCTATTAATAGACTATTAATATATATATATATATATATATATATATATATATATATATATATATATATATATATATAGGCTACTTTATCATTACAGTCCGGTTACTTGACAGCAACTTAACTGGATTGATTACTAATCCTCGCCCGGCGGTGTTCTGTGAGATGAGAGTAGATGGGCTTAGAGCAGGTGAAAGGAAATACCAGAAGCCAGAAGAATAACGGATATGACATGTAGGCTATAATTGTATGCTAAAGATATCGGAAACTGGCTCAATCGCCAGCGCTGAACAGCGTACAGCTGCCGAACCAAGTCCGCATAGAGATTATTTGGGTTTAGTGCACACGAGGACTAGATTTGTCCGACCGGGGCGGGGGGGGGGTTGAGATGTTTATCCCCCCACAAGCACCTCTATGCTAGCCTACCCAAATATTAAACTCTAAAAATCCGCCTATGTTTCTGGAAGCCAAAATGTAGTTAATCACAAGAATAGGTTTGTATTTGCCACGGGGCAAGTGCCCCTGTTGCCCAAAAGTATGGGCGCCCGTGCCCACAAGTTGACCCCAACCCCAGGAAGATGAAGAATCTAAAAATATTGGAGTGGAAATAGTCTGAATCCCTGTTTTGGGAAAAATAGACCATTGGTATAGACGCAACTACATATACCCAAGCGGTGTAGAAGGCAATCAAGTGTTACTATAATGTATACAATGGCCTATTTGGCGTTGTGCGACCGGTTCTCGTCAGAACACCGAAGTTAAGCAACGTCGAGCGCGGTTAGTACTTGGATGGGTGACCATCTCGGGATCTAATCGTGGTGCCGACGGCCAACCAAGCCGTTCATCGCTTAGGCGCGTCGATAAATTGATAGCAGCGCTAAGCTGCGAAGGTGAAACGCAGGTCTAGAGAAAGTAATGGCAACCTACTCTAGATTATTGGCGTAAGCCACCTGCGTCGCTGCTTGCCTAGTACCGGAGATCAGCGCCGGAAACCCTACGCTCGTTCGAGTATGGGACTACCTTTACCTTTATAATGTATACGGTAAAATTCCTGCCTCATGATTTAATCTAATGTCTTTAATTATTACTTATTAATTATACGAGGAACGGTGTGTGTGCTTCGCCCCAAACAAAGACCACCCGAACGACAGCCCTCTCCTCTCTCTCTCTCTCTCTCTCTCTCTCTCTCTCTCTCTCTCTCTCTCTCTCTCTCTCTCTCTCTCTCTCTCTCTCTCTCTCTCTTGCTCGCAGCCGACGACCTTGCCCCAGTGTTTTATAGAGACCTGTTACGAAAACCTCAAATCCACTCAAAAATTTTTTCAGAGCTGACACATTTTTTCATTGAACTCTGTCTCTTCTCCTCCAGCCAGGTCATTTCCCCCTCCCATCCAAAGGTCTGGAGCCTCCCATCCAGCCAAGTCGTCTCCACCCCAAGGTCTGGAGTCTGGATAAAAAAACACTGCAATGCCTCACTACAGATTTGGACGTCTTTACTGCGGCCAGTGGCGCAGCCAGGGCTCTAGAATAGGGGACATTTTCGAGCAACAAAGAAATTCGTCGAGGAGTATTTCTTCAATTCCACGACTTGTCCCAGCCAGAAGAGGGGGACCTTCCCCCGTACTCACCCCGTGGATACGCCAAAACTGCGGATATAAATAGCCTATATGTTGAACGGGTTCCTTAAAAAAAATTTGACTTTAAAATATTCGCATGAACATGTATAGAAACCTGTGTGCCAAAAATAGCGTTTTGGTGCGAGTGCAGGTTAAGTATAGTGTACTATAATAATAACACTACGTAACAAAAAAAATATTTTTGTTTGTTCCTGGGTTGATATCTTGTTTTCCTAGTCCCTTATGCCTAAACTAACTAGAAAACAGTTTTTGTTCTAAACTGAATTTGCTTTTGGGGTCAGGGAAATGATATTTTGAAATTCGTGTATTATAGAACACATTCTCGGTTCACATTCAAAGCTGAGCAGACATACTTATTATTCTGGAATATTGCAAGCTGTCCATAAGTTTTTAGATCTGAACAGAATTTTCTATAACCTTCTGGAATCTTCTAGAACCCTGTTGCACTTTCTGGGAGCTTGCAGTTGCAATCATAGACTTTTAAGAGTTCAGATTTCTTAAGCCAACATACTAGTGTATCTTGTTGCTGAGTAAGCGAATAGTGACCAGAGAAAATGATTTAGATGGCATCAAGAGGCTGCTTGCAGCCAGCAAATGCATTCTGCTACGTTTGCATCGCACCAGTACCCTATGGCTCTGAGCTCCCCATTCCCATCTCTACAGAGAGGGATCAACTGTCTTCAGGGGAGCGCATCAAGGCAGACAGCGAGGAAGCTATTGCAGATCCAGGATGCAATTGCACAGAAATAGCTGAGATGAGAAAGCCGTACTTCCCCAATCAGAAAGATCTCAACGACCTGATCATAGACCTTAGTCTCACCAAGTGCAATGCTGAGCTTCTGACGTCTAGACTCAAGGACTTGAACTTGTTGGATGAAAGTGTGCAGGTGACAGAACAGAGAAAGCGTCGCGAACGTTTTTCCAAATTCTTCAGTCAGCTAGATGGGCTGTGCATCTGCAGCAATGTCACTGGTCTTTTCGAGGCCATAGCAATCATCTTTAACCTGATTGATGGTGCCAATTCATAGAGAGTTCATCCAAGAACCTCAAAGCCATGCTACTTCATAGTGGTAACAAGTACTTGTCTCTCCCCATGGCTCACTTTGTGCACCTGCACCTCAGAGAGGACTACACCAGTGTCAAGATGTTGCTGAGTGCCTTGAAGTATGACAACAATGGTTGTTAAGTCATTGGAGACTTCAATATGGTCAAAATGGTGACATTCTGATGGGTCTGCAAGGCGGTTTCACAAAATTTCTTTGGGTTTTCTTTGCCTCTAGAACAACTGGGACACCGAGGTCTGAGGCCCACTATTGTACTGGAGAATGGATTACAGCTGACCAAGTTCACCACAGGTAAAGAACAGCATCAAGGGAGCCGCTGATAGACCGTCGAAAGCTGCTCATACATCAAGTTAGGCCTCATCAAGTAATTTGTCAAGACAAGGAATCCGCAGCTTTCAAATACCTCCTAGAGCTTTTCCAACAGCTTTCGGAGGCAAAAGTCGCAGCTGGCATCTTCGTCGGACCACAGATAAAGAAGATCACATAGCGTGACGTATTCGCCAAGAAGCTGAATAGCATGGAGAAAGGGTCTTGAAACAGTTTCGTTGCATTGTTGTATGGCTTTCTTGGCAACCACAAGGCTGAAAACTATGAGAGACTGAACCAGTCTCTCATAAAGAACCAGGCCAAAATTAGATGCAAAATGTCCTTGAAAGTACATATTCTTCATGCCCACCTTGACAAATTCAAGGAAAACATGGGAGCCTACTCAGATAAGCAAGATGAATGCTTTCATCAGGATATGCTGGACATTGAACGTCGTTACCAAGGACGGTATAACAAACACGTGGTGGGGACTATGTCTGAAGTCTTCATTGGGAAAGCTATGGACAGTACAGCCACAAATCTCGAAAAGCAGCTCATTTCTGAATGCTTTTAAGTAATTTTCACCGTTTTTGCTTAGTTGCAATTATTACATAATGTTCCTTCTCGAGAAGAAAAAATGCACCTTTTCCATTGTATAAATAAACAACTTTTGTAAGCTGTGCCCATGAAAGCAAATATAATGATGAATATAGCCATGTTTGCAGATCCTTTATACATAGGCAACTGAAATATAACACTTAGAAGCCAGGAACAAAAATCGTGTTACATAGTAATAATAATAATAATAATAATAATAATAATAATAATAATAATAATAATAATAATAATATAGTATAATATAGTATAATATAGCATACCATGGCTGACGACGCTGAAATTGTGACTTTCTACTCGCATAATTTTTTGATTTGCTTCGTTTGGTTTTACCATATAATCTGGAATATTTGCGGATTTCATCTGGAAAACTGTCGGCCGAATAATTTTCAATAGGGCCTACTAGTGGGATTTGTAATTTTTAAATTTAGTTCCGATACATTCGCTGGGTGGCGCGCCCAAATTGGACGCTTACCTCTCCAGCTTGAAGCGACCGTTCAACATCAAGTATGCAGTTCAGATTCGTCGGAACTCGTTAAACGAATGCCTTCCTATGCATATGGCACATTCCAACGTTAAATTCACGATCATCATCATCATCATCATCATCACAGTGGCGGCTCCAGTATTTGGCAAGTGGGGGGGGCGTTGGGGTGGGAACTTCCAATCATGGGGGCAAACATTTGTTGTTAGGTATGTAGTATTAAGTATAGGGTCACAACAGGGGGCCACTGGGGGCAGGCACTCAGTTAGGGGGCCCGTGGGGGGCACGGGCCTCCCCGCCCCCCTGTGGAACCGCCACTGCATCATCATCATCATCATCATCATCATAGTTGCTTTCTGCCAGCTCATTAGCGGCAATAGCTAGACACGAAACTTATCCATTTATCTTTTTCCGTTGTTAGTCTCTTCCCATCTATTATATTACTGATATCTGGTATCTTTCGAAGTCTTCTTTGACGTTATCCATACACTTTTTCTTGGGCCTACATCTTCCTCTCTTGCCTTCTTTGAATGTGTAGGGTGCTTTATATATCAGTCTCTTGTCTTTCATTCTGTGAAGACATCTCACTGCAAAACACCACTCGGTTCCAGGTCATTTGCAGTGTGTGGGCCATGGACATGCAACGATTTCCCCAATATCCGTCAAATCATCCAGTTCCCAGGGACGTAGCGACGGGAGAGGGCATATCGGTATATATACCCTCTCCCGCCCAAAAAATCCAGCTACCTTAAAATTTTAAGTGTTTCAAAGATTTTCAGAGTTTTAAAAGATTTATACCCCCTTCCAAATCGCATTGTACCCCTCTCCCCAAATCAAATTCCTGGCTACGCCCCTGCCAGTTCCATGTCATCCTTCAAGAAAATCTAAAGGCATATCTGTTCCGAAAATCGTACACTTTTCTTGTATTATATTTATTTTCGTTTGTACTATAGATTAGCCTACTGCAATTTTATTCATTCATTTTTATAGCCGGACTCTGTAATGTGCCCTTGCTCCTGACCAAGGGGAGAAATTCCAAGATGGTGGAGTGAAATTTGACTGGTAGAATTTTTAAAATTCCAGCTTTTTATCGCCATTTTTTTCTTTTCGTCTTGTCGATCAGCATGATAATTCGCGTGCCCATTGACTCGACGCTCAAGAACCATTGATTAACACAACGTCAATTTTCTGACTTGAAGACAACATGTGATCTTTATGTATTTTTTTTCCAAAAAATTTCCTCCTATCACGTCCAGTTTTTCCACAAAACGCTGTTTACTGATTTACTGTTTACTGTAATAATGTAGCATTATGTATTATAATTCTTTAGCTATATTGAATAGCAAAAGATAAGGATGTGTAAAAAGATATGCTTAATATGCAGTGGACATAACTATTTAATAATACAACAGTTTAATAGGCAGTTTTAAACTGCAGACTCAGCATTTTATGGATATAGGCCTATATATAAGAGCGTGAAACCGAGAGAGCATTCAGTCGTTCATGAAGCTTACAAGTCGCAACAAATTTAACTCTTCTTAGCTTCCTGTGGAATATGTCACCCAGCACTGGAACACTTTGTGGGCAGTGCAGGAATGATCCTGACAAATTTTGCTACATTTGTGGTTGTTTTACAATACCTAAAAAAAGAAGGATGTGTCGAATTTTTAAAGCTTGTAATGCATATTTTGCAGGTAAATTGGGTCACCAGGAAAACCTTGGGCACCACGTGGCAGGACATGTGTTGAAAGCCTCAGACAGTTCATAATTTGACTAAAGGTCAGAGAAAAAGACTAAAGGTCAGTGAAAAGTCTTAGCTTTGGAGTTCCAATGGTTCGAAACCATGTTGATGAACTTCTGCCTGGTAAATATTTCAGGCATATCCACAAAGACAAAATCTTCCATCCAGTACCCAAATCTCCCTCTGCTCTGAGACCAGTTGCTCACTGTGACAAAGTCCCTGTACCTATTTGCACTACTTTGGGAGTTTCTTACGACGATGAATTTTGTCAGTCAACAGACACCGATTGCGAAGATTTCGTGGCCTTAGAAGTTGACGCTGGAATGCACCAAACATTCAACCAAGCTGAGTTGAATGACCTAATATGAGACCTAGATCTGCCGAAGTCGTCAGCAGAGTTACTGGGTTCAAGACTGAAGGAAAAGAACCTGTTCAGTGTTGGCTCCAGGAACCACGCTTATGTATCATGCAGAGAGAATGAATCTTTTGAAATATTTCCATATGGATGAGGAGTTTGTATACTGCATCAACATCAAAGGACTTATTGAATCAATGGGATGTTATAGTTGTAGACAAGATGCTTTTTACGACCTGATTACTGACCTTGGCAACTTAAGAGTCGAGAATTATGACCTTTCAGTTCAAAATTCGAAGATTGCTTTTCGAAGACTGGGAGCAAACATGAGTGTCAAGTTGCATTTCTTTCATAGCTACCTGAACTTCAAATCTTGGAGCTATGAGTGAAGAACAAGGAGAATGCTTCCATCAAGACATCAAGACCATGGAACGTAGATATCAAGGCAGATGGAGCTCAAACATTATGGCAGACTACTGCTGGTGTTTACAGCGTGACAACTGTGACCCCCGGAGCATCCAAAAATTGAGAAGATTCTTTCTCAAAAACTTAAATTTAAGCAACTAGATTGCTCTTATTGCTCTCTTGGTTAGAAGACAGACTCATTTTTTTGGCTGAATAAAAATATTACGTGTTATCGGTTCTTCAGAATTTCCTATTTTCCCTTATGTTTGACTTTAACACCTTTAATTAAGCATTCTCATTTGCGAAAAAAATTTGACGTGTTGCATAATTTTTGACTTCATATCTGGAATCAGCACCTCTCAATTAGGTAAAATCAGCAAAAATACCTAGGTCAGCAGAAAATTTTTTTAAAAATGTAGACCAGTGTAATCTAATAATATAATAATCTCAGTTCTTTTTTTAATATGGAAGGAGGGAACGATTGAAGAGAGAGAGAGAGAGAGAGAGAGAGAGAGAGAGAGAGAGAGAGACCAATTGTAATATCTTTGCGTGTAGAGCGTGTCCTCTTATGGCACGGCGTTTACGTATATATATTGTCGTTTAGGAGATTACGGGAGACGCGGGAACATTGCAGAAACCCGTCTTCGTTGCGAATGGACGTTCGAACAAATCAAATATTGCTTTTCCCGATGCGCAAGGCGAAGCTACGATGCCACCGTCCGTGCCACGAACGCGTATTTGCACATCCAGCGGGTCGACCGTATGCCTAATACCCGACCAGTTCGCCCGCCCGCCGGCCGGCCAGCTGGCCCCCGTCTTGGCTTCTTCCCCGGCGGCGGCGGTGGCGGCGAAGTCGATCGACGGACGGTGGGATAGTTGCTCCTCCTCGGTCGCCCTGTATCTTCGGTCCTAATCTGACCCTCAGTAGGGTCTATATACTTCGGTTCCGATTAAGTCTTTTGCGTGAGTTTTATGCAGAGTATCGGCGTTCCATACAGGCCGGATTTGGGGAACCCCCAGAAAAGTCTTAGAACCCCCAACTTGCAATAATTAGGTTAAGGCAATAGTTAGGTTAAGGCAGACATGAACGTGGGTTGGGTCCACCCATGGGTTGGATTGGGTTAGAAATTTTCATGTTTAGAGTGGGTTGGGCTGGTCACAGAACATATTTTATTTATTATTTTCTATACGGTAATAACTGTTTAAGAAATTGTAATGTATTACGGTGGGTTGGGTTGGGCCAAGAAACCTTTTGCTTTCGCGGGTCAGGTCGGGTCAGAATCTCACGACGGGTTGGGTTTTTAAAAATGGACCCATACCCATGTCTGATCTCGAGGCACGCATTTCAATATGCGATGTGATCGACGATTTCTTACCTCGCCCCACACCTGAACTGCGTATATTACAAGTCCCCGCGGTAGTAGACGAGAGTGTATGCAACCCTGCCGAGCATACGAGGAGGAGGCGCAAGCGGAAGCTCCGAGCGCCGGTCGACGAAGAGAGTGAAGGTAGTTGCCGGGGGTTTTCTCTCCGCCGTCGTTCAAACGCTCGTTCGCAGCTGTCGCCGCCGACGCTGCTGCCTCCGCATGTCGTCCGCCTCCGTCTGTACGAGTGCACTGTGTTGGTGACATGATCGGATGGTTGGACGGGCGGCGATCGGAGGAGTTATTATGGGACTTAGCGGGCGTCGTCGTCTTCTGCTTCTTGTAACGTCGGGAGTGATCGTCGCCTTCGTCGTCCTGCTAGGAATGCTCGGTCGAGCGGCAGCGTCGACCTCCGGAACCCAACCCAATCGCGATTATATGCGAGGTATACATCTATATATCGATTGGTTCCGTATTTAGTCTGTCTCTTCTTTATTCCCCTATCGACGACGACGATGACGACGACGCTTTCTTCTTCTTCTTCTTCTTCTTCTTCTTCTTCTTCTTCTTCTTTTTCTTCTTTTTCTTCTTTGTCTTCTTCTTCTTCTTCTTCTTTCAGACCCTGTTCCTAATGACCCTCTCTTCGAACACTTAATGATTTCCAGCAATAGTTTCGATCAATAGCGGCAGCGGCCGAAGCGATGACGGCCGTGTTTGTCAAGAGGATTCGGTGTGTTTTCGCTGTACAGTAGAACTTCGTTATAACGGACTCGGTTATAGCCTATCCCCAAGTTATAGCGTACCGCAGTGTAGGGTCCCGCGTGATGCGCTATACCGTTTTGGACGGTATTGAATATAACGCTATTCGGATATAACGTAATAAATTTCACAGTCCCGCTAAGCACGTGATAACGAAGTTCAACTGTATATTTCAGCGAAACTTGGGAGTGCAGTTTTTTTTCCACTGCACTTGTATCTATTATCGCTCTGTCAGTCAGTTCGATCTAATGCTGGTGGTAATTGTTTTTGCGTCTTGAGACAAAATGCTTAATGCTCGTGCGTGCCGTATACACAGCGTTTTTTCGATTTGCTAAACATGGACTTTTAATTAATTCGACTATAGGCCTACACGGACGAACTGTTTCTTTCGTAAATATAGGGCCTATAGACGGCCATTGGTATTGTAGGTCTATAGGACTATACAATGCCGGACCAGATCTAATCGATTCATTCGCGCCTCTATAATTATTAGGATGTATCGATGCTGGTTTAGGAAATGGTGGCAGGAATATTTCTAGGATTGTGAATTGGGGATGTCGACCTCAAATTGGGGGAGGGGGTGTCCGGAGCTAATTAGTATGCATACCATTGTCGCATTACCAAATTTTGGGGGTGTCGACCTCAAATTGGGGGAGGGGTGTTAGGGGGGGGTGTAAAAATATCCCTGAATGGTGGGATGAAATGCTGCAGCTTATTCGTTGTGCTAATAATATTGTCACCTAGGGTTTGAGAGCAAGAGCTTAATATTAATTGTTTCTGTTTAGATGCGCAATTTTTTATGCTGATATGTTATTTTTGTACCGCTAATCACTTTCTTTCCTTAGTTTTTTTATTCAATTTAGTTTTTATTACTGAGAATTGTAATTAATGCTCTGGATTGTGCTAACATTGCGCACAAACACATGCCACATATATATATATATACAGTGGCAGCTCTAGGATTTGGCAAGTGGGGGCCGTTGGGGCAACTTCTAATCATGGGGGCCAACCATTTGTTGTTTAATGTATGTATATATATATATATATATATATATATATATATATATATATATATATATATATATAATTATATATATATATTGATTTTAATTATATAAATCAAGTTGATTTTAATTAAGCAAATCAAGTACTTTTGAAATGGCATAATGGTGGAAAAACCTATTAAAAGACAGGCACTGCAAAACTTGGGAAATTTTCAGGTCAATTCTTTTGGAATAAATTAGGTTTGGGTCTTAAGTAACGTAAGTCAAATCCTGTGTATTTGTGTAGCGCTTTTATTGACAGTGCTTATGTTCGCTGGTTATTCTTAGGTTCTTAATCTATTTGTCATAGAATTCCTGGAGCCAAAACTGCAAACGTTGATTTAGGCACCGATCAATATAAATCCATAGACGGCATACAGTGCTTTTTTCTTCGCAAATTGTTTGCTTATCATTGAAAAAAACGTCGACTCTTACCAGGAAATATTGACCATTAGTTCACTTTCCGTTTTAATAGGTTAACTGTTTTGGATAATTAGTTACTCATCATCATCGTCATCATCATCATCATCATCATCATGTTCTTTGTCCTGGTACAGGTTCAGGGCTCCATTGTTTCCATTCCTGTCTGAGTCATGCTTCTTCTTTGATTTCTGTATAGGTTTTGTGATGCTGTACATCTGTTTTCATCATCCAGTCCAGTAGCATTTTCCTTGGTCTCCCTTTTGTCTTTCTTCCTGAAAATTAGTCGCTGTCCGCCCCAAAATATATATTGCTGTTTTTCATTTCAGCAACTGAAATAGTTGTTGAATAATTTTTTCGACGTTCTATAGTATAATGTATTAGTTAGTTATTATAATTATTGTGTCGTTCGGGATTAAGAATATAATCGGTTGAGACTTAAAGTGACTAATTACCACGAAGATAAAATGTAGAAGAGTTTCGGATTTTATTTGGGCAAATTCTGGATTAATTTTCAGCAGTGTTGCCTCTAAGCTTTCGACCATAGCAACATAAGGCATTGCTATCAAACAAAAAATTACCGGTAGTTGGTTCACTGTCCACTCTACACGTAGCAAGGGGTAGTTTCATGTTGCCACCAATATATTTAATTGGTTTATTTGGCATAATAAGAAAAATTGAAAGTTCTTTCCTCCGCTGGTCTGGTTCTTTTCCCCTTCCATCTGGTTTGGCCCCAAAACCACCTGATTTTACCCCAACACAGAAGTGTGCTTTCACTACCATTGCATGTAATAATAATTATCAGTGATTGAGTGACTTAAGACTGGTCAATTTCGCACTTATGATTCTTCGCTTAGTGAATGAATCAATGTGAGTTAACAATCATGTAATAATAATAATATTTATATTTATATTTATAATATTAATAAATTATAATAGTTAATCTGGAGATGAAAGAGAGACATCCTTTCTCCTACAACGAATATCCGTGACACTCCAGATATTTAATGCAGTCGCCTTCCATGGAACTTTCACAACATAATAATAATAATAATAATAATAATAATAATAATAATAATAATAGTAATAACAGTAATAATAACAACTGTAATAATAATAATAAGTAATAATAATAACAATAATAATAATAATAATAATAATAATAATAATAATAATAATAGAGATTTCCAGAGATTTGCCTTACCTTCCATAGAACTTTCACAATATGATGATGATGATAACAATACTACTACTACTACTACTACTACTACTACTACTACTACTACTACTAATAATAATAATAATAATAATAATAATAATTCTGATATAATAATAATAATAGTAAATCGTATAAAACCTGTGAGCTGTCAGTTTGATTGTTGTTGTTCCTACAGCATCTCCTGTCCTTGGCAGGACCTCACCGACTCTGTTGATTCGTAAGGACGGTGAGACAGTCGAGATGTTCTGCGAAGCGAGTGGATCGCCCAGCCCATCGCAGGCGTGGCTGAAGGATGGGCAGGAGTTGAGGGCGTCAGGTCGAGTGACATTTGTGTCCAACAGAATTAGGATCACCGGCGCTAACAAGATGGACGCCGGGTCGTACACGTGCGCCTTCAAAAATATTGTCGGCACCACGTCACACTTGATAAAACTCGTTATTCAAGGTTAGTGTTTTTATACATTTATTTATTTATTTATTTATTTAAATTAATTTATTTGCATTTGTGCATAAGATTTGCACTTAAGATGTAATTATACTACTACTACTACTACTACTACTACTACTACTACTACTACTACTACTACTACTAATACTACTACTACTACTACTACTACTACTACTACACCACGGAAGACGCCACAAGCCAAATATTGGGTGGGCCAACATGGCCTGTTTGAAATTGGATAATGCTAGGACTAGTGCTACAGTAGGCTATAGATATGCAAAAATTCAGATGAGCGATGAAACGAATTAAAACCACATATTCTTGCGTCCCCATCTTTGCTGTGCCAAACCGTACTAGAATTGTCAATATATTCTGTCTCTATTTTTTTCTAGAGCTTTCGAAATGCTACGAAAAATAATGAGCCATTTGACACTATACAAAGTCTTTCAGAAATCTATTCTCTGTCAGGTTTTATAGACCATAAAAATATTATAAAATTGATAGCCTGTTTGAAATTGGACAATGCTAGTGATACAATAGGCTATAGATATGCAAACATTCAGAAGAGTGATGAAACGAATTAAAAGTCTACTACTACTACTGCTTCTACTACTACTACTACTACTACTACTACTACTACTACTACTACTACTACTACTACTACTACTACCTACTACTACTACTACTGCGATGACTGCTACTACTACTGCTGCTATAACTGCTAGTACACTAATATGACTATTAGTACAATACTAAAATGACTATTATTACAAGTACAGTTTTGACTATTACTTGTTAGTGTTTGGCATGTTTGATCAGTTATCCATGTGTTCTGAATTAGCGGTTTTGTGGGTGGACGGTGATCTGACTGGGTGGTGAAACACCGTGGCCGAGGAAGAGGGGGAGGGATGGAGAGGTTGGATCACTGTGCAAGTACCAGGGATATTTTAACACCCCCTCCCGCCCCAACACCACCCCAATCTGAGACCGACACCCCCTTTCCCAACACCTCCCAATCTGAGAGCCGGGCAACCTTTTTTTGCTTGTCAGACTTTTTCTGCAGGGCATCCCCAGAATATACCAACACCCCCACCCTAATTGATAATCCTAGAAAAGGCCCTGCCTATTACTGCTATTATTAGTACCGTTACTACTATTGGTACTGCTGAAGGCAAGGTTGCGTACACAGAAGTGTAAACGATTTTGATGGATGGCGCGCTTTTATTCGCTAACGAAGTCCTTTAGGACTGCATTGTGTTTTGAGGTCGAGAAGACTCGAGATTCGAGAATTATACCGTTCTGGCAGACGGTAATTATGTTTGTATGTTCAATGTTCATGTGTTCGTGCGAATACACACACGAACGAGCATGCAGATCCACCCAATGGCTTACCTGCTCCACTGTTTTTTCAACTCTTACATATATATATATATATATATATATATATATATATATGCTGTTATGCTGTTATATATAACGCATTCTTATACACACACAAACACACACACACACACATATATATATATATATATGTGTGTGTGTGTGTGTGTGTGTTTGTGTGTGTGTGTGTATAAGAATGCGTTATATATAATAGCATAACAGTATACATATATGTATATATACAATATACATATATGTATATAACAATATACATATATGTATATATATATGTACAGTATATATATATATAATGTTCCAGGTTTTGTCACAGCTATAGCACTGATTATTGAGAGAACTGTCTAGCTGTTGTGCTGCTACATGGTTGCTTTTGTTGGCGTGCACTTGCGTGCAAGTGCCGTATAAGTACCAAGTATCGGACATTGTACTTGAGTGCAAGTTGCGAGTAACGCACTTTTCGATTGCAGTCTATTTTTGCAAAGTGGGGAAACAATTTTTTTACAACAACTTACTCTTGAACAGGTCCAATGTGTTGAACCACATTTGAAGATGTATTCTCTAAGTTAGTCTTCCAAGTGAAGAAGTATTTCATTTATAGAGAGCTAGAGGTTTGGAGCGACCATCGACTGATGTCAAGGGCATTACTAAAATGGCGCTATAGAAGTTCAGTGAAGATTAGAGATTATTTTCTATGCTGGTTTAATTTAAGGTCAATGACATATTGCACAGGGATATTTTTGCACACCCCCCTAATACCTTCCCCACCAATCTGAGACCGACACCGCCCAACCTGAACCAGGGATGACCTTTTATGCTTGGCAGACTTTTCGGGCAGGGGACTCCCAGAATATACAGACACCCCCACAAATTGATAATCCTAGAAATAACCATGACCTTGCACCATCTATAATCAGGGCGGATTTGTAGGGGCAAGGAGGGATCCTTCCACTGCCCAACTGCATCACCCTACTGCTACATTCCCCCACCACTACATCCCCCACTGCTACACTTCCCCAACAACTACATCCCTCCAAGCTCGACATATCCCCCCCCACTGCTCCAGGTCACAAATCGCGCCCTGTCTAAATCACCGTAGACTAAATTCACACACTATCATTGTCGGTGGAGCTTATACCTGGAATCGCATCAAATCAGGCCCTACTTGGCACTGACCACAGATAAAAAGAAATCCCCCATAAGAGTTCCAGTAGACGACGAACGCTATGTCGTAATATTCTCATCTTCAAAAGAAGCAATTACGTGATATTAATCCTGATTAATTAACACGCCGTCTTTGAAATCTTTCCTTGGAATTGGCCTTGCCCGCCGACTTCTGGCACTTCTATAGCTATTTCAACGGCGGTTGATTAAGCGCCTAGGATAATAATAATAATAATAATAATAATAATAACAATAATAATAATTAATAATAACGGTGCCTATTACGGCGATCTATGCAGAAATCCAAGAAGATCAAGCAGAAATCCAAGAAGATGCAAGGCACAGAGAGGAAGGGAAACAATGGAGCCCTGAACCAACCGGTCTCAGGACAGGGAACATGATGATTAGGGGTTGGATACGGGTATCCATGGAAACATGACCGTTATATCAAACTCCCCTCCGGTTCCCAAAACTAAATCGGTCAAGTTTTTTTAAAAGTTATAGTGAAAATAGAGTTATCTCCTTTTTATCCGGACACGGTGTATATATATATATATATATATATATATATATATATATATATATATTCTATAAGACCTCGGGAGGGACCCAAGTGCATATTATATATATATATATATATATATATATATATATGCATATATAAGAGTTGTTTTCTATTGTTGCAGTAGCCTACACTTCGCTTTCAGTCACTGTCAACTCGAATATTCCAGTGTGACATCGTACTTTTCCTTTGACTGTACACCGTCCTGGATAAAGTGAAAAGTGTCGTTACATGGATGATGATGTATGCGTTGTTGACAGTTCCTTGCCTAGACCTATTCTTGCAGTTCATTTGGGAACCCGTTCCCCGATTTTCTTTTCTGGAGGCTTTAATTATTTTAATAATAATGTGATTTTAAGTGGTTTGGAGGCTAAGTAAGCCTCCAGTGAAAACCACTGATGAGACAACCATCTGGCATTCAATAACCTAGTTTATCTAGATAGCCAGATTTCTTGGCGTTCACTGTCCGTTTCAACTGTCACTCCCTGTTCGTCCAAACTGTTCCATTTGTCCACAACCCTTGCACTAAAAAGTTATTTTCTTTCTTGACCAACCCTCTGCTTAAACAATTTGTCAGTCGTTTGTGGAGATTTGCTGAATCGATCGTGTGCCAATGTAAAAAGAATCGATCATGGGGGCACATCTACTTGTTTCCCAGTCATTATTTTGTATGTTTCTATCAAAGTTCTCTTTCTTCTCAATTTCTAATGTTGTCAGTCCACAATATGGAGCTATTTTAAAGGAAATAAAACGTAAAATTATGGCACCCATTGACCATCTTCGTTAATCGTAATTTTTTTTTTAATAAAAGTTCTATATCTTTTAAGAATGGATTCAAGCCTGAACACAGTATTCCAGATGAGGAATTACTAATGACTTATCAAAAGTTTAATGATTATCTCTTTGTACGACTCACAATTGTCCTTTTCACCATTCCCAACATTTGGTTTCCCTTTTTGCTGCCTCCATGCATTGGTGAGATGGATTCATACTTCGTGGGTGATTATAGTGGTAAGTCTCTTTCTTTTTCTGAACACTTTAAACAAAATTCCCCTAAAAGAATATTCATTACCATTATTAGACTTCCCAACATGCATTACAGACGATTTATCAATATTTGAAAAGCATCTGCCAGTCCACAGACCACTGAAACAATTCCCTGACAAGATCTTCTTGTAAAATTTTTGCATCATCCTCCGGACGTCTATATTTCTGCATAACTTTGTGTCATCGGCAAACTTGCAAATTTTGGACAGTAATCCCTTCATCGATATCATTTATATATATTAGAAAAGTAATGGCTCAAGCACTGAGCCCTGAAGACTCCACTGATAACTCTTGCCATGATCGAATGGCCTCCCGATAATGCCAACCTTCTGTCTTCTTCCCTTCAACCAATTTTCAATCCATCTGAGAATATTGCCCCTTATTCCACAGGACTTCAGTTTGGCAGCCAGCCTTATACCAGGGCAACTTTATCAACGTCTTTGGCAAAATCTAAATATATTATGTCAGACTTGCCCTAATCTAGATTATCAAAACCTCCTCCAGAAAGTCCAACAGGTTGGTCAGGCATGAACGCCCTTTGTAAATCCATGCTGACTATCTTTAACAATTTTATGCCTAGTCAAATGTTCCAGTCAAAATGCTTTCTTTCAGTATTTTTCCATAACTTTACCGATTACAGATGTTAGGCTTTATAAAGCTTTTCTGGTTTGGACCGGTACCCACTCCAGTGTGCCATTGAGGGAGACAATATGGCGGCCTGTCGCGATTCGTTATGTCCATTACATAGCAGGACAGATTTCTTGGCGTTCACTGTCCGATTATATTCTTCGCTTTCCTGTTCGGCTTCTTTTCGCTTCGTTCCCTATTGCTGGCGTCAGTTCCGTTATCTTCTTGTGTGATGGCCATTGGGTCCTGGGGGCGGCTTCCGGTCAAGTCGTTCTGGCGTGAGATTTGCTGAATCGATCGACTGTGTGACTGATACCATAGGGGATGTTAAGACTTCTTGTTCTCCGTCGTAACGATATTTTATGACGTCTCTTAGAAGTTCTGTTTCCATCACAATGTCTGAACCAAGACAGTGAATGGAGCTATTTTAAAGAAATAATAAGCAAACTGACACGCCCAGTAATAATAATAATAATAATAATAATAATAATAATAATAATAATAATAATAATAATCTTTATTCGTGACAAGCGCACAGCATCAAATAGTACACAAACAAATTGGAATCGGTCAAGCCAACAAATAATAATAATAATAATAATAATAATAATAATAATAATAATAGTAGTAGTGAAGTCAGTAGTAGTAGTAGTAGTAGTAGTAGTAGTAGTAGTAGTAGTAGTAGTAGTAGTAGTAGTAGTAATAGTATTTGGGTTTTAAGTGTTTTAGTAGGATTTCTCCTGTGTTAAAACCACTGTCACTCATGCATCCCTCTATTCTAACTTCTGTTTGTCCGCTACAGCTGTTATCTTTGATTCTGCAGAAAATCCAACGCAATTCGAAGTATGCAATACCAAGCAGCACACATATTAGATTTCAGTTCTACACAGTTTTTAGTCCCATAACATACGATCACTATGTATAAATCAAACTAAATAGGCCTTTAACAAAAAATGTCTATCCTCCCCCCCAAAGCTGAGGGCTGGATTACGCCAATTGTGATGTAATATTACGTAATGTCATAGATGACAATCACTCATAATGACCCCCTGACCAGTTGGACCCGTTGAACTCTTGACCCCTGACCTGTGGGCCCTGGGCAAATAAATATCTGTTATATCTTTTCAAAGCCTTTAAGTCATGTTTAAATTAATCAGGAGTGACAGGACTGTCATGCAGTAGATGCAAACATTGCATGACAAATATTTCATTTGTCAATGAACGTGAACTTGATGCTTCATAAGTTGCATGACAGCGCCACAATCTTTAACAAAAATGTAGGTCATAGATCAAGATCCATTGACCCATATGACTCATAAGTCACTAATTGATTGACCATTTCATTTCATAATGTGTGTTCTCAAATTGTAAGAAGAGTGGCCAATAAAGAATTCTGATTATCAAAATGGACATTTCTAGAACAATCGTGAACGTTGAATATTGTTTTCTTCTTATCAACCAGAACATTTTTATCGTAAGTTTAATATCTCTTGAGCCTTGTTAGACTACAGTTCGCGGGTGTCCAGGTTTCTGTTAGGTCACACAATTTTAGCATTTTGGATCACTCATTCATATGCATGGATATTTGTACACCCCCTAACACCCCGAAATCTGGGACCGACACCGCCCAACACCCCCTTCAAATCTGAGAGTCAAATGACCTTTAATGCTTGTCAGACTTTTTCGGCAGTGTACCCCAGAAAATACCAACACCCCCTCCCAAATTGATAATCCTAGAAACAACCCTGCTAATATGAGTTATATGTGCGTTTGTGTGCGTGTGTGCATGTATGTGTGTGTGTTTGTGTGTATGTGTTTGTGTCAAGCTTATATTTAAACATTATACATTTATAATTAAAAATGCATGTGGCGGTTAGCAGTTGTTTTCGCTTGGAAGAGGCGAAATTCCGCCATTAATTAATTAACCCCTTAACCGTGTTTTTAAACTGCAACTCAATGTAAAATGGACAGATATATCCGGGATCCCCAGTTAAGGGGTTAACTAAGCTTACGTCTTTCCGTTCCGAATCCCAACGGGAGAGCGTATGACACTTCCCGGACCTATTTGTGGGAGCGGCATACTGTCCTCCCTTTTGTCAATTCCCGAAGAAGAAGAAGAAGAAGAAGAAGAAGAAGAAGAAGAAGGAGGAGGAGGAGGAGGAGGAAGAAGAAGAAGAAGACGAAGGCAATGGTGCTGACTGCTGCCGTGGGGGGAGTAAATGTGACGTGCGAAGGAGTTTCTTCAAAGATTCGATTTGGATAGAGGAGAAGGAGTGACGGTTGCTGACGTCTTGACAGTTTTGACGATTGACTCTACGGTGACGTTTGAACGCAGTGATAAGGGAATGCCGGGCAGTGTCGTATTACTATTGTCATGCACTATTATTTCGCTTTAGGAAACTACGTAATATTTGGGAGTCTTGGGGGGGGGGGTAATCCCAACAATGTCAAAGCGCCTTTGACTTGACTGGTCTTGGCTATTTTACGGCGCTATAGAAGTTGTCTCGAATACATACATCATCATCTTCTTGTTCTTCTTTTTGTTCTTCATTATGTTGATTTGCATTTGTATAATTTCCTGTAGGTGACAAATTTAGATCACTTAAAATTTGTCTTTTGATATAATATATATATATATGATAAATTTAGATCACTATATATAAAATATATATATTATATATGATATATATGATCCACGCCCTTATTGGATTTACAGATGAACTGTGTTTTACTTGTATGGCATTCATCGTCTTGGCAAACTCTGATTGCTGGCATTACCGGTCATGTCGGGTTGATTGAATTGGCACGTGAGGAAGTGATATCTTCCTATTTAATTATAATCGAGAAATGTGGGTTTCTGAAAAAATTCGATATAATATTCCATCGGTGTGTTCTGTGACTTTGCAGGGAGATTTCTCTGCTTAAGTGTAGCCGTGTTTTGAGAAAGTTATATTGTAAAGGACGTAGGCCTATATAGGCCTAATGTATAGTTGACTGCTGTCCATTAATTATGTCAACAATTTTTGGGCGATTTTTGACCCCTTCCCTTGTCAGCAACTGTCAACTTTCAGTGACCCCCCTATAATTATGTCAACAAATTTTGACCCCCTAAGATCAGTGACGGACGATTGATTGAATTGGTCTATGTCCTTTACAATATAACTTTCTTAAAACACGGCTACACTATAAGCAGAGAAATCTCCCTGCAAAGTTACAGAACACACCGATGGAATATTATAACGAATTTTTTCAGAAACCCACATTTCTCGATTATAATTAAATAGGAAGATATCACTTCCTCATGTGCCAATTCAATCTCTAAAAAGTTTAGAAGGTTATTATTTGTGTGCGGCGATGACATTTTTTCCATTTTTTGCTCATCAAGTGTCAAAATTATTTCCTTTTTGCTTGTCAGGTTTTCCTCAGTTATAATAAATAGTATTTCATCATGAAATTTCCTATTTTTTGTTTATTTGTAAAAAGTGAAATTGTTGACGTCAACTTCTCTTAAACCCCCCAGTGAACAAGTGTCAAACTTTTTCAAACCCCTACCCTATTTTGTTGACGTAATTAATGGACAGCCCCTAATAGCCCTCGACAGCCAGTCCGAGATGGCTGTCGAGTGGCGTTGGCAATAATATGTGTCTAATTTTTTTTCTTTGCAAGGAAACTTTGCTTCATTATGAACGTATAGGGGCCTAATGAGTTGTTATTGGATAGCTTTTCTTTGAATTGCAGACAGTTATATATATATATATATATATATATATATATCGTCACGTCACCACACAGTTAGCTACAGTCAAGTCTTTTACACAGCAGCCCTATTATCCAAAGCCCCGAAGTTTCCATGCATTTGTCTCCATCTGATTCTAATTCCTTGTCGGCTTAAAAACTGATAGCTTATCATGCATAATACATGAGCGTTGTTAAAGTCGGATCAGGATCTAACAAGGCTGAATACTGGATTATCGCAATTGAAGTCTGTGAGAACGGGCGTTCGCGATTAGCCAGTGGCATACCTGGGGGGGCTGAGAGGGCGGTCCACCCCGGGCGGCACAAGACTGTGGCGGAAGTACATGATTTTTCACACAAGAAAGCAAGAAAAATCGCTATTTACATGTACGTGTACACTGTACTAAGCCTATGCTATGTCCTTTTTGCTATTGAATTAACGTTACTAGTGGTTAATAGGCCTACAGTAGACGCGAACCAGAGCTAATAACTGATTGTTTTAATTAATTATTTTATTTAAGAATTTTGGTCACTTTTATCGATGAACAAATTAGAGCGAAAAGTGGTTGGATTTGCGGGTGGTGGTGGTGGTACCTATGACCAGTGTTTAATCTAGACTCTGGACTCCGGGAGGAAACTGACAAGGCCGGGGGAAGTCAGCTAGGGCTGCTGTTAGTTGATGTAGTATGCCAAAATTTCCGGAGGGAATTTTGAAATTTCGGCCCGGGTGAAAAGGCAATCCCCTCGGAAACAGCCTAGATTAAACCCTGCCTATGACACCGTCCCGGTCACCAAAATAATCTAGGTAGGTCACTGCAATTAGCACTTTACAATGCTAGTTGTACTATTGAAAAATGATGCATAACGAGAGAACCCAACTACTGACAATGGCTGATAACGTCAATTGTTTGCATCGGGTAGTTATTGAAGTAATTGTGTAGAATTGTTTGATATAATGTAAATATTTTAAAGAGGTTTTAAAGACTGTAGTACCGGTAATAACGACAATTTCCAATAAGGTTTCCATGTGCCATCTCTCAATAGTCAACACCTCAATTGACGCTTACTTCAATTAGCGTATAAATCGATGTAGTTCCGTACCATAGACACCGTACAAGTTTTCCATAGATATCTTCCGTACAAGTAATCCATAGATACCTTCCATATAAATATACCTGGATTTCAGTCAATCAATCAGTTTATTAGTATCGAAATGTCAATGACAGAACCAGAGATCATCGATGTCACAATTTATAATGTAAAAGGGTTGTACAGGTAAAAATGCTAAAATATATAATATAACAATATTTGAAAGTTAGATAATTATTTTATTTAAAATGTGACATTTAAAGGATTTAGAAACTAAAGGGAGAAGCAGGAGAAGAGAAACATTCTCTGTACAGGGCCTGCTTTCCCGGTGAACCAATAGGCTTGCACTGAATATAAACATGTTCCAATAGATTAGATACTATGTTTTAAATGATACAGCAAGCAAGTTCTTAACAGAAAGCAAATTTTAACATATGGTGCAGAGTGAAAGTGCTGAGTGCTGTGCGCTTTCCTTACCATAAACACAGTACAAGTAATTCATAGATATCTTCCACACAAGTAATCCATAGATATCTTCCGTATAGAGTTCCGTACCTTAGATATCGTACAAGTAGTTCATAGATATCTTCCATACAAGCAATCCACGGATATCTTCCGTACAAGTAATCTATAGATAGTCTATCTTTCATGGCATCGAGATTCGAGAGGACGATTTTGCATTAATAATGGTCTCTACTATTATCCAAATTGGTCGACCATGTCTTGGCCGACTTTATCGCCGGATGATTCTCGGCCGTATTTTGCGTTCAATAATTTCCAGATTATTTATGGACAGACTTTTCCTGTCCTGCCACAGCCAAGCACTTGGCCAAGCGGCTGTTGGGACACTCTGTAATGACATTTACGATGAAATTATTGGGGCACGTATAAACGCCTTCATCTCCCACCTCGAATTCGAGAGAATTGTTCCCTCCTGACCCCCTCTCCTCCTCTCTACGCCCATGCGGTACTGTCTTATCTCTGTTGTGGCAACAGGCACAATGTGTTTTGCTCTTTGTTACATGCAGTCAAATGCAAGCTGTCGATTGCTTTACCTTAGTCTGTCTTAGTTTACCATAACTGTGTTTGCCACAGCAGTATGCATCCATTTTCGTTGGTGTTGGCCCGTGTTAAAATGGCGCTATAGAAGTTCGATGATGATGATGATGATGATGATGATCTTGTGCAGCGCCAGTTTGATATTGTAAAAATCATGTCAGCAGAGGCCTTTATCTATTGATGTGTCAAGAATTTCTGTATTTTT
>CM030853.1:3572428-3709928 GCA_018105865.1 Metaphire vulgaris
TTGAGTCGGGCAACCAAGGGGTTTAACCTCCAAAGCCCCTCGTTGGCTACGCCACTGGTGAGGCCATTATTATTATTATTATTATTATTATTATTATTATTATTATTATTATTATTATTATTATTATTATTATTGAACTTTTATGGCGCCATTTTAGTAATGCACTTGAAAGACTGATATATTTGTAATAAAATTTCCAAGGAATTAAATCGTTGATGCGTGCGATGTCAATTTGGTAAATTGCATGACCTGATTTTTATTAACCGTAGAGTTGAAATGCGATCTGGTCAGTTTATATATATTTGTCTTTTGCGGTTTGTCGTTCACGTTATTATAAAAAGTCGACAGCTAGACGGCATCAACTGATTCAATTAACATTATTAGAACTAGGATGAGAAAGATGAAGAAAAAAAGAACAGCTTATAAGAGAGTAGGAGGGGAGGAAGAGGAGAATGAGGTGGTGGCGGCGGTGGTGATGATGATGAACCACTGGGATTTCAGAAAGGATGGGCGAAGTGAAAGACAAAGTAGGAGCGCGAAAGTCATGTTTTTTTTTTGGGGGGTTACTTTTGCATCTAAGTAAGTACTTAGGTAAGTAATTAGACCAAATTCTGCAGCGCCATTCAAAAGCTGTTCACCTATTTGCATAGGTAAATATGTCAGCCAGAGCTATATGCATTGCCGCTTGAAAGCTATATTCAGCTATTTGCAAAAAGCGCGTAATTCATTTGCAGTAACTACATACACTGTAGACTGACTGAAACACCGCTCAAACTGTAGTGAACAGAAATGAAAGATGTCGTAATATTTTAGCTTGCAGTATATTTAGGCACTAAGTTTAGCAAGTAAGATACAGTAAAACTTCGTTATAACGTAGAAGACTCGCTTATAGCCGTTCATGTACTCGGTTATAAAGTACCGCAATGTACGGTCTCGTGTGATGCGCTACGGTATCGGAGGGCGTTGGATATAACGTACTTCGGATATAACCAGGGGCGTAGCCAGGAATCTGATTTGTGTGTGGGGTTTAATGTGATTTGGGGGCTATAACCCTTAAAAACTTTGAAAATCTTAAAAAACCGCATTAAAAATCTCAAGGTAGTCTGATTTTGGGGGGTATATATACCGATATACCCCCGTCGCTACGCCCCTGGGTTTTACGTACTGAATTTTACAGACCCGCCAAGTACGTTATAACGAAGTTCTACTGTACGTGCTTAAGTTTCATGGATTTTCACCTGTACATTTTTAATTTATATATATATATATATATATATATATAATATATATATATATATATATATCTGAACAACATTTCTAAAACCACCTGTTAAAATGATTGCTGGACGTATTTTTGTGTACGTTATTTAAGAAGCTACGAACAATTGTTACCAATAGCAACGTCGTCGCACGCCCAGCCCTCTGACGCTGCAATGACTCGACTAAATCTACGTCGTCTTCGAACATCGTCCACCAACGCATTTAAACGGTCTACAACAATAGTCAACGTCGAACATCCCACCAACGCATCGCGACGTAAGGACTAAACGGTCTACCAATAGTCAACGCTCGCCCACCAACGCATCGCGACGTAAGGACTAAACGGTCTACCACCAATAGTCAACGCTTTAAACGGTTTTTGTCGCGACGTAAGGACTAAAACGGTCTAAACCGTCTACCAATAGTTTCTAGTGTCGTTAATTAAACCGTTCCTCTGGCTTTCCGGGTTTGATATAAAGGTATAAGCCATTCATTAACAGACGCGCGCCTTTCAGAGTAACGACGTGGAGTTTGCTTTTTCATATTCTTTTGTGTACGGTTGGCTTTCGAGAACAATAAAACGAGGCGAATAGAACGCAGTACATGCAGTAGCCTATATATAATGCGAAGACGTAAAAGTTGATTCTGATTAGGACAAATTTCCTGAATGCAGGCTTTTTGCAACTACAGTCAAGTCATGCTAATGTCATATATTCGGTATTGTAGCACTGAAACGCCGTGTCCACGGCTCATGGTGTCTTGCTTGGGGCTTTCTAATATTTTGCTTGGTCTATGGCTCGGTCTTATTTGGGACCTTCTAACCTCTTCTTGGTTCTATAATTTATTACTAAACAATGTTGCTGCAGAATTACTCGAAGACGGTCTGTGAACATCAGTGGCGTAGCCAGGATTCCGTAATAGGGGGGGGGCACATGAACATTTTGCATACTACACAGCGGTTTTGCGCAAATACAGCGACCTATCTCCCGTCCAATGACAGTTAATTAGGCCATTCATAGTTTTGATAATGCTGGAAATCACATATGCTGGTTTATTTATATAGGGTACGCGACATTCAGAGGATCAAACTAGGGAAAACTCTAGTTGTTTGACCAGTGGCAACGTATACGGATGTGAGACATGGACTTTGAAAAAGAAGAGACGAAGCAAAGATCAAGGCGTTCGAGATGAACGGATTAAGACAGATTCTGCATAAATTAATTATCATTGGACAGAAAAAAAACTAAATGAATGGGTATTAGAGAAGTGAGGTGCTACAAGAGAATTGCTGGAGTCTATACCAAGAGAAGAAAACGGTCGTACTTTGGCCACATCGTGGGGGAAAACAGGCGCCTGCTTGGAAACGGAAATGATACAAGACACAACTGATGGAAAAAGAAAGACAAGGCAAACCCAAGAACCAGGTGGACTGATAAGAACATCAAGCAATGGACTGGAAAGACAGTGGAAATGGCGATCGGAATGATAGACAACAGAAAACAATGGAACAAGCTCATTTATGATGCGGTCTATACCCTCGTAGCGAGGATGGCCGAAGACAAGACAAGACATTCGGAGGAGTGATGACAGTGGATGTGTTTGACTGTATTACGATTTTGTGATTTGGAGGTAATGACGGGATATAATTGGCGGATTGAAGTAAGTAAGTACAGCCTGTGCAGAACAGGTATCCGGAGGGGAGAGACAGACAGGCACACAGGCAGAGAGAGACAGACAGGGAGAGATAGAGACGGAGAGAGAGAGAGAGAATCGAGGCTATAAAAGACTACTTTTAAGATGATTAACTAATCTTGTTTGTCTCTATGGCAAGAGCGTCTTATTTCGTTAGCACATATCTTATGTATACGTTTACTGGGTGCATTTTGCGGGCGTTTCCTAATCGCCGTCAGACAAACAGTGGCGTAACCGGGGTTCCTGAAAAGGGGAGGGGAGGGGTGGGGGTGGTACGCCGATATTTTCTAGTAAAAACAGATTACGTGCATAAAAACGTCGTCAACGAGTTCTTAATGGGACATCGATTCTCTTCCAATCATCCTACACCTGCTCCCCATCCCAACAATTTCTCAGCGGTTTTGGCTCAAATTCCACGGCCCTGTCCCATGCAGAATGGGGGGGTGGGCCCCCGCCGACCCCCTTCCCCTAAAAGCTAGATTGCATGCTGCCAAACAAACTGCGACTGCCCAGTGGCGGCTCTCGATTTTTCCAATGGGGGCCGTTGGTGGCAACATCCCTAATCATGGGGGCCAACCATTTTTGTTTAATGTATGTAGCACGGCCCGGTATAGGGTCCCAACTGGGGTCACTGGGGGCCCAGGCCACTCAATAGGGGGCACGGGCCCCCCTGGCCCTCCCGGTGGAGCCGCCACTGCGACTGCCTACCTGGATCTACAGCCTTGACCACCAAGGACTACGGATTACGGACCATGGATTTCACCCAGATTGAGCGTTCGCGAATAGACTGGTGCACCGCAGGCGTCAAAGCTTTCGGACAGCGCTATAGAAGTTTCGTCTTACTTACTTACTTACTTACTTACTTATTCTTTCGTGTTGCTATAGGGAACGTTTACGTAACGGCGCAGCCTAAGAATACGACCGTCCTTGAAGGCGGTCGCGTCAAGCTCCAGTGTCACGCGGACGGCTTTCCGGACAACATCACGTATCGATGGCTGCGAAACGGCCTCGACATCCAGCACGTGGACGCCCTGTCCTCGAAGGCTCAGGTACTGAGCGACGGTACGCTGATCATCAACTCGGTCTCCAAAGAGCTCAGCGGATGGTACACATGTCGGCCTTCGAATAACCTTGGTACTCCGCCAGAAGCTAAAGCATATCTCAACGTTACCTGTAAGTTCTCTCTCCTCTGTCGGTCGGTCTGAATGTGTCTCTCTGTCCTGTCTCTCTGTGACTCTGTCTCTCTGTCTCTCTCTGTCTCTCTCTGATGCGTTTCTCTGTTTCTCAGTCTGTCTGTCTGTCTCTGTCTCTCTCTCTCTCTCGCTCTCTCTCTCTCTCTGTCTCTCTATGCGTTTCTCTGTTTCTCAGTCTGTCTGTCTCTCTCTCGCTCTCTCTCTCTCTCTCTCTCTCTCTCTCTCTCTCTCTCTTTCTCGGGTGTTTCGCGAGTGAGTTTGAATTCTGTGGTACAGCGCTAGCATTCGTATTTTCCTTATTGTTGTCGCGTACCAGGTACCAAACGCCAAGGGTACTTTCCTAATTCCACTGAAATTGAACTTGTTCTGATGCGTGTTATGAAGTGGCGCTACAGAAGTTTAATGATTCGTTTCGTTTTCCCCAAAGCAAAAACAAAATAAAAACTTTCACTGATGTACGACTTCTACTATGCATGGTGTGAGATCCGCTACCCCCCTTCCCCCACCCCTACCCCCTCCACCCAAACTTCGAAGCCGCTCAATCTTAACATCTGGTTTCGTGTGTGACGCTAACTAGCGTCGCTTGTCGGCACGTCTCTTTAGCGACGACAGAACTTATGGACAAGTGAATATGAAATGAACGACAGAAAACTAAATACGCACTTACAGTCACAGACGTCTTCAATAGGCAGATTTTCCAATATTTTTCTTTCTTTCTCTCTCTCTCTTTCTCTCTCCAGTTTATCCTCGTGTTCTCGGCATGCCGGCTCGCGTCTACCTGCCGCGGGGCATGACGGGGCGGATCGAATGCCCGGTGGAGTCGAACCCTCCGCTGACCGTAATCCTGTGGAACAGGGATAACGTCGGCATCGACTACACTCAGCTGCGCCACATGAGGGCGTCGAAAGACGGGACGCTCGTTGTCAAGCCTGTGATATCTTCCGACGAGGGACAGTACACGTGCGTCCCCTACTCGCCGCTCGGGCGCGGCGAAGCCTCGTGGCCGGTCCAAGTTCTTGTCAGAGGTTGGTTCCGGTCAGTGATCGAATTGTGAGAAAATGAAAGGGGGGGTCGTGGCGAGCGTGGTGTTTTAAGAATTTACACTTTTGTCATTTGCAAAACTGTTTTGCATTTCTCTAGCGAGGGTCTGCCATTTTAAAGGGGGGCTGAACCCCCCACCTCCCAAGCAATTCGAGCTCTGGTTCCGGTGGTGTCGTACCCATGCCGGCCGCGTTTCGCGATTTCGATTTCCGCTGTAGCGTCTGTCTGCGTTTGTATTTTCCCGATAATTGTCGTTTAATACCAGACGCCCCTATTGAAATGCAAAGGTGCTTTCATAATTCCACCTGAAATTGGACTTGTTTCTGGTGCATTATAAAATGGCGCTATAGAAGTTGATGATGTGATGATGATGAGATTCGATTTTCCCGAAGCAGGTGGCAGGTGGGGGAAAATGTCCCGTGGGCGCCGATTGAAGGGGCCGAAAAACTATGATCATGATTACGCTGAACTCGGGCGTATAGAAAGAGGGGAGATTCTGAAAAATGTTTAGAACGTCACGGACCGAACTTAGGCATAAACTTCTATTAGGCCTCTAGGCTTGAGCCTCTCAATTTTTGAGACGTTGGATAGTAGCCTAAATGGGGGATTATAGGGGTTGGATCTTCCCACTTTTTCATCCAAGTTTACGCCAATGAAATTCTGTGATCTTGCTCTCAGCGTAGAAAATAAGAGAAGAAACTGAGATAACTGACTGGGCCAGCGAGGCATTCTGCAGGGGCGTAGCGACGGGGGACATGTCGGTATATACCCCCCCAAAAATCAGTATATATAATACAGTATATATAACATATACACATATATAATATAACATATATAATATATATAGTAGTATGTAATATACAGGGTGGCACAAAAATACCGGACTAGTCACATTTTGGTTTGCATTTAATATAGTTCGGTTTTTTGCGCCACCTTGTATTTATATATAGCAATATACCCCCCCCCCAAAAAAAAATTACACCCCGAAATTAAACTCCTGGCTACGCCCCTGGTACTCTGGCAGTGACAACGTCGTGTGTTAAACACTGTAAAATATTTTCATGCAGTTCTATTATAATTCCGATTCGAAATGTTTAGTGTTTTTTGTTGGGTTCAGATCCGCCTTATTTTACATACCGACCTAAGCCAATCTACCAAAGGCAGCCGGCACAGTCTGTTACAATGCCTTGCGTAGCAACCGGCGACCCTCTGCCTCACATCTCCTGGCGTAAGGTTTGTTTTCATCTTTCTGGTTATAGCATAAGAAACAGCAATACTACTACTACTACTACTACTACTACTACTACTACTACTACTACTACTACTAATAATAATAATAATAATAATTATTATTATTATTATTATTATTATTATTCGTAGTATTCTGCCCTTAGGCAGGTTTTGTATTCCAATTTCGCCATTCATTCCTGTTCATAGCTTTCTCCTTTGAGTCTTTATAGTCCTTTTCCATCATCCAGTCAAGTAGCATCTCTCGTGGTCTTCCTTTGGTCTTTTTCCCCTCTAGTTGTCCGTCTATTATTTCCCTTAGGAGTGAGTCTCCTCTCATTATATGTCCCATCCATAATGAGAGGAGACTCACTCCTTGCCAAATCCTGGAGCCACCACTGGTTGTGGCTTGATGCAGGAATCTTCTTTACGTGGGCGGATCCAGGAAGTCAGTTTAGGGGGCACTTCCTATTCCATTCTCCATTGTGCCTTGCGCGACTCATCCCGAATTCCCGATACTGTTAAAATCGCTTATCTATTGCATTCATTCATTCCGTTACAAGTTTTCGGTTTTAAGTCGTGATGAGAGGTCGTCAAACAAAATTTTGGGAGCGGGTTTGGTGGCACTTACTGCCCCCCCTCCCCCCAGTGTTTAATCTGGATTCCGGGGATGACAAAGCCGAGGGGAAACTGACAAAGCCGGGGGGATTCTGCTAGGGAGCTGCTGTTATTTCATGTAGTATGCCAAAATTTCCGGGGTAATTTGAAATTTCCGGGGCGGGAAAGGGCAATTTTCCCCACCGGAAACGGCCTAGATTAAACCCTGTACGCTAATGGTTATTTGTGGGGATTTTAAGCGTTTCTTGTTTCAAAGATCATTACTTTAAACGTTGAACTGATCGATCACAATTTATTTCGCCATTTTAAGAGTTTTTTTTCTTTCCGTTTCGGAACTATGCTTAATATATATAATTAATAGCTGGCTTTTAAGTGGTTTAGCAGGATTTCTCCTGTGTTGAAAACCACTCTCGCTCATACAGACCTCTATCCCGACTTCCGCTACAGCTATTGTCTTCGATTCTATAACACACACACACACACTATATATATATATATATATATATATATATATATATATATATATATGCCCTCGGTACTTAGTTCCCGAGAGACTTATTACAAAAAAGTGTCCGGAGACAGAAAAATATATACTCTTCAGCTCTCGTCTTGACCCGGATCAGAAGCAGAGAAAGTCCCTTGGATTGCGATCGCATTACAGCGTTGTAACGTCATGCATGCATAACATATCTATATATATATATTAGGGTGATTCTAAAAATATTTATATATATATATTTGATATATATATATTTTTTCAGATTTAAAAAAACATTTATAGCACAATATGAATAGTCATATCAATTCAACAAATATATATATATAACGTGTTCTTCAAGCATCCCTGGTAATGATATTCAACTTCTATTGCACCAAGGGCCGTTTTCACGTTTAGCACCTTTACTTTATTATTTTACAAAACAAGAGCAGAACTTTGTCTGTTGACAAAACTGGTGGTCACTAGTCGCACCTTTCTCTTTATTTAGTGACTTTTGAGTAAGATGTATAAAGCTGGATGCGATCGAGAGTGGCATGTGGGACAGGTGGTTGCTTAAAATGAATGCGTAATATCTCAAATGTGTTATGGTACTTTTTGATTAAGCGTTACTTCTTTAAAAGAAAACCTGCTCTTTAGCTCGTTTCGCTTTAATGTGATCTTGCAATCCCCATTCATTCACAGTATTTATGGTTGCATAAGTCTCTTCTTCCGACCGATTGTGAAATCAGGAATTTTCATCCCAGTGCGTCCGACCGATTCCACGAATTATATCTCATCCTTGCATGGATATTGGCCTGAATGGGGGCCGTCCGTCCATCCATCGGGGCTAGGGGAGGGATGGGAGCAGACTGTGCTTTAGCTGGTCGAGACATTCGAATGCACCGTCTTGTGAATTGGACACAGATTTACTAGTTTCTTCATGAAGCTTTCTAAGTGCTCAGTTACAACAGTAGTAGTTCAGTTGTTTTTCAATACTGTCTTTGAGAAACATTGTATTACGTATTGGCCTTCTCCACGAGAACAAAGCTTAGCATTGTTGAAGTCTCTCTCTCTCTCTCTTTTCTCTCTCTCTCTCTCTAATTCTCAAGTTCTCATGAAAATCTATAATGTCTTTGATTGATTTGTGCCAGTCCTAAACATTGAAATCTGAGGTTTTTCTTCTTTTCTGTTAATGTTGTATCAAATGTAAAAAATCTGTGCCAAATAAAAAAATAAAATTTTTTTCATTGCAGTAAGTGATTATCACCTAATATATATATATATATATATATATATATATATATATATATATATATATATATATATATATATATATATATATATAATACGTCCCTGGTAATGTCATGTTTAGCACCTTTCTTTGTTGCACTAGCGCTGTTGAGTAAGATGTATCTCTCTAACAGCGTTACTGAAAAAACCTGCTCTTCTGCCTCTTCCTCTGTCTGTCTGTCTGTCTGTCTGCCGTCCGTCCATCCATCTCTCTCTCTCTCTGTGTCTTCTCTCTTTCTCTCTCTCTCTCTCTCTCTCTCTCTCTCTGACTCTCTCTCTCGTGACGCTTTGTGTCGTCTTGTCGATGTATGCGAACGTTGTCGCGAACGTTCCTGTTCCTCCTCTTCCTCCTCCTGCTCCTCCTGCTCCTCCTCATCCTCGTCCTCCTCCTGCCCGCTTCTTCGCCGTAATTTTATCAACAGACTGTAATTCCGTTATATCGCCAGAGCTGGGATCTTGATTTGCGAGCGAAAATCCGGCTGCAAGTCCATCTCGGATACAGACCGCGTCTCTCGACCGATTCTAATTGGACCATCAGCATTGAATGCACACACACACAGGCACACGCACGCACGCACACACGCACACTTCGAGGCCTCTTCTTTTCCGTATAATTCGCGCGACGTCGTCTTATGATAGATTGGACGTTACCCGTTGTCAGCGGTGACTAATTACTGGAGGGGGTATTAGGACCATATATTCGGATGCGTCGGCATAATTTTGTCTCTAATCACGGATCTCTCTCTCTCTCTCTCTCTCTCTCTCTCTCTCTCTCTCTCTCTCTCTCTCTCTCTCTCTCGCCTGCAGTGTCCGCGGTTGTAG
This sequence comes from Metaphire vulgaris, assembly GCA_018105865.1. Classification (NCBI taxonomy): domain Eukaryota; kingdom Metazoa; phylum Annelida; class Clitellata; order Crassiclitellata; family Megascolecidae; genus Metaphire; species Metaphire vulgaris. Next base: position 3,582,050 of record CM030853.1, read on the forward strand.
CCTATCGTCTCTGATTTTTCCGCGTTGAAAACGTTGGTTGTTGCCCGTCAGTATGTTGTAATCAACGGAGTTCGCTCGCCAGCAGTGGAGATTGGAATTCGTTAATTTTCGTTCATTTCAGCGACCCCCATGTTTTTCATGAATTGTCTTCAATCGGCGGTTTCATTGACGCAGCCACAAGGGGGGGGGGGTGGACGGGTCGCCTATTCTGTCTGGGATCAGTTCTTCCTCTTCTTCTTCTTCTTCCTCTTTTTCTTCTTCTTCTTCCTCTTTTTATTCTTCTTCTTCTCTTTTCTTTCTTCTTCTTCTTCTTCTTCTTCTTCTTCTTCTTCTTCTTTTTCTTCTTCTTCTTCCTCCTCTTCTTCTTCTTCTTCTTCTTCTTCTTCTTCTTCTTCTTCTTCTTCTTCTTCTTCTTCCTCTTTGTCTTCTTCTTCTTCTTTTTCTTCTTCTTCTTCTTCTTCTTCTTCTTCTTCTTCTTCTTCCTTCTTCTTCTTCTTCTTCTTCTTCTTCTTCTTCTTCTTCCTCTTCTTCATCATCATCTTCTTCTTCTTCTTTACTGTGTTAGACTTTCGTCAGAAGTGATCGTCTGGCGTCCAGGGTCCACCCGCCATGCAGCGCACGGAGTTCGTGCACCACGTGCTGAGCGCGGCGCTAGAGAAATTATATTGTAATCGGAGAAAAAGATCTTAGATGCGGTCATGTTGCAGAACGCCAAAGACTCAATCAGTGCTAAGATATTGACTGTACCGTCATGATGACTAATACCCAATCTGGCTTTTCATTGATAAAAAATGCAGATACAGTGAGTACATATAGGCCATGTACAAGACACGGCCTATATGTACTGTGATAATAATAATATCAGATCTGCATGCGTAAGATAATAATAATAATAATAATAATAATAATAATAATAATAATAATAATAATAATAATAATAATAATAATAATAATAATAATAATAATAATAATATAATAATAATAATAAACTAATTGTGTAGTATATCGTACAAGTAATTGAATATATATATATATATATATGTATATATATATATATATATATATATATATATATAGAGAGAGAGAGAGAGAGAGAGAGAGAGAGAGAGAGAGATTTTGCCGCCCCTTCTAAATTTTGCCGCCTCTTCGCTAAACCTCCTCAACACAACCCGCCAAGCAAAAAAATATGTCGTCGTCACTGAATTGGAATTTGCCGTCCCTTCTGCATTTTGCCGCCCCCATCGCCTTCGCCAAAAACTCCTCAGCAAACCCTACAAACACAAAAAGGTCGCTTCCAAAATTTGCCGCCCCCATCATGTGTGCCGCCCATGGCTAGAGCCATAGTAGCCATTGGAACGCTACGCCTCTGACTTAACCATGTCTTCTATTTTGCCTTTGATGTCAACTGCAGTAGGGGATACCGCAGTAACTATACCTGAGAACCGCCACAATATGGCCAAGTTTTTCTCCAGTAATTTTGCGAAAGTTCTGACAATATTTCTTCGCCATGCTGCTGGAAGTTTCTTCGTCAATACCAACAATAACTTTGTACATGTATACAACTGACGGCCTAGGTCTCTAGTAGGAGGAAGTATAGGCCTATAGCAGCAAAGTGTTAGATGAAACCTAGCTCCAATTTGGCGTGAGATATGTCCAGGCCTGAGAGAGGGGGGTGCAGCCGGTACATTGTACCGGGGCTCATGGAGTTTTCAGGGGCCCAGATCCGGTGATGATAAGGGTGTTTTGCTTGTGCAGGGTGTTTTTGGAGAGTTGATAGCGTTCTTTTTGCTTGTCAATGTTTTTTTCGGAGACTTCATAAATTTTTCTTAAGGGTCCGCAATTTTTTTTTGTTCCGGGGCCCGGAATTTCTCTCGGCGGCCCTGGATATGTCTGCCCAACTGGCAACGCTGCTTAGCACAGTGCGTATTGCGTATTTTTACAACGTATAGGTCGTCAGTGTTCTCAATCCTTTTTTCCAGTCACGTCGCTCTTGTGTCAATGTAATTGCAGGCGACGCACCAAGATGTTATCCGTATGTATAGTAAAAGGCTAGGTGTGTTTAATTATTCATTCGGTGTCCCGCCACAAAATAAAGAATAGATGCAAATAGACAAAGAAAAGAAGGGTAAAAAGCTGTAACAAAAGTAACAAAAAAACTAAGAGTAGCGCTGTGCATGGCGTAGATCAAGTTGCTATGACATGGCAGCTGTCCCATGGGAAATACAAATGTGAAATGTATCTCATATATATATCTATATATATATATATACATATATATATATATATATATATATATATATATATATATATATATATATATATATATATATATATATATCTGTATGTCATCTTCCGATCTTCCGTTCCTCGTTGACGTGTCAATGTGGTCGCAATTTTCCTATGAAGGACCGCTTCTCGAGGACTTAGCTCAGCTCCGGATTACTTCACGGCCGCTAAGTTCTTTCCATCATCAGAGCGGATTTTTAGTATCGTCACCTTCAGACCTTCATTGACATGTCAGCGTTGTCAAAGCGCTTTTGATTTTGGTATTTTAAACCATGCGTACAGCGCTATATAAATTGTCTTGTAATATATATATATATATATATATATATATATATATATATATATATATATATATATATATGGAGACGTCTCACTGAACTTCAATCCACTAACTACCTTCATTATCTGTTAATGCTTACCTGTAATTAGCTATTCTTAAAATAACATACATATAATTTTATATATATAATTATATATATATTAAAGCCCTCGGTACTTCATTTATATATATATATGTATATTTATATTTATATTTATATATACATTATATATACATTATATATAATTTTTTATATATATATATATATATATATATATATATATATATATATATATATATATATATATACCCGGTACTGCAGTCGTTGCTGTTTGTGTTGTGGTACTCACTGAAGCCTGAAAGCCAGTTACCTGCGCCGCGTCGAATGTTCAGCCACGGAGGCAATATGACAGTGGTCAACCTTGGCAGGGAAGACCACGGACTTTACGAGTGCATCGCCTCCAACGTCGTCGCCAGCGTCGTAACGACAACTCTGCTTATCATTGAACGTGAGGACCTCTCTGAGTGCGGGTTTTTTTATTGCGCGATTTAAAGTGGCTCTCAGGAGGCACTACTGCCAGGTTATTTCTAGGATTGCCAATTGGGGTCGGTAAATTCTGGAGGTCTCCTGCCAAAAGTCTGACAAGCAAAAAAGTCATCCCATAACTTAGATTGGAGGGGTGTTGGGGGTGTCGGTCTCAAATTCGGGGTTGGGGGGGTGTAAAAATATCCCTGGTTACTGCATTTGGGAAAGTCAAAGCCACTAGACTAACGGGGGCTTGAATCTCGCTCCGTCAGTCCAGAGATGTCCATGGGTCCATTGTTTTAGAACCAAACCTATCCAATCTTCAACACAACCCATGCCTGCAATAGGGTTACTTGACCCAACCCAACCTAACCCACCGTAATACGTCGCAATTTTTTGAACCATGACTTATTTTCTGACCCAACCAATCATAATTATGGTAAAGTCTGACCCAATCCAACCCAGCCAGGGGCGTAGCCAGGAATTTGTTTTGGGGGTATAATGTGATTGGGGGTATAAATCTTTAAAAACGCTGAAAATCTTTAAAAACACATTAAAAACTGTAAGGTTGCCTGATTTTGAGGGGTATATATACCGATTTACCTCATGTCGCTACGCCCCCGAACCCAGCCAATGGGTTAGCCCAACCCATGGTCAATTCTGCGTCAGCCTACTGCTCCAGCGCGTAACCCACTCGGCCATCTTCCGCACCATTTCTGGTTTATCGTAGGCCGTATGCGTCAAAATTTTCCGGAGAAATCATTAATAATTAATTATTAGTACACAGACTTGGAACTATTCTTGTCCGCTTTACGTTAAGTATTCGCTGCCTGGATAGATGGATTCTGTTTGGAAATCTAGTTATTCTGACTGAGAGAGAAAAAGAGAAAGCGGACACGTTCTACCGCCGAAGATTTATTGGGAAATTATGCTGTAAAATGCTGTGCGAGATTCTCATTTGCTTCAGTCTTTGCATAATTACATTTGGCGATTTACTACTGAGCAAAAACAGATCTAAATTCTGTTTGCTGCTGTAAATAATACTTGACAGAAATGAATTCTGGTGTGATTTATTAGTGCATGTAAGTGGAGACGTTTGGACCAATAATAATAATAATAATAATAATAATAATAATAATAATAATAATAATAATAATATTATTATTATTATTATTATTAGTTTATAGCGGGGGGCACTTTTATTATTATTAAAAATAATTATGACGACCTTTTTTAATCATGATGAAAAAGGAGGCGATAACGTTTTTTTGCTCGTCAGTTGCAAAGATGACAAAAGACATTACTTATTTAATTAACAAATTAACAAACTAATATTTGTCCATTGAGTTGCTAATGCAGTAGTTAGCCATAAAACCAGCGTTCATGTTGTAAATCCTTAATTATAGAAATGCTGTTAAATGTGGAAAACAGCATATAGGGCCTACAATATACATTCATCATTTAATCATCAATAGAATATAAAACTCATATTAAATAAATGCTAAGTTTGTCCTGTTTGAAAAACGACTAGGCCTATAATTAATTACTCTAAACATTCAATAACCCAGTTTTGCTAGGTATACATTTCGAAGCCCCATTGATCGCTAAGTAGGCCTACTAGATTATTTTCTGTGTATCAGTAACGAGTCTGCATCCTCCTTACAACGTCACCGTCGATACAAAACCGGACACTGCTCACGTGACATGGATGCCTGCTTACGACGGCGGCTACCCGCAGCATTATGTCGTCTGGTGAGTCAGTGTGTGTGTGTGTTTGTTGTGTTTGTTTAAAGACACGTCCGTATCAAAGACGATAGATAGATAGATAGATAGATAGATAGATAGATAGATAGATAGATAGATAGATAGATAGATAGATAGATAGATAGATAGATAGATAGATAGATAGATGGATAGATAGATAGATAGATAGATAGATAGACATGTATTGGACCACCACATGAATTTAGTGATATGTCGTAAATAGAACAAGTAAGTAAAACGAAGTGAGTGTTCCAAAGGGACGCAGAGGGTTAACTCTGGCCTGCGCCCAAACATGACTATAACTATGTAACTATAGCCTACGTAACTACGGAACAATTTAAATATACTAGATTAATACAACACTAGGCTATTATCTGTCACGATGAGTTTGTGTGTGTTTGTGTGTGATTGCGTGTGTGAGTTGCTCCTCCTTTCTCAACCAGGGCTTGCCACCGGGTGCGGTGGATTTAACTCCCGATGGCGTTGGAATTTAGGGCTTTTAACTGTCCATTCGCCTTTGACGCGAACGGCGAAACTATAACTGCGAGGTCACGTTGCGTTACGTTCGATTAGTCCCTGTCCTCAGATAGCGCGTCGGAATGATGACGACGACGACGACGACGATGATGATGATGATCGATGGGTTGTCGGATGCGTTTGATTAGAGACGAGTGTCTTTTGTTGTCTTGAAAATGTCTTTGTGGCGATGACAATGCGGATCTTAGTGATTGTGCGAAAAATTGTGGAGGTGCCACGTCATCAAAATTGCAGCACATTGTTACAATGGTGGTTTCTATGGAATTGACAGCAAGGTGTCAGACCAGTGGGTTGGGGGTGGGATGAAAGATTACCACGCCCTCAGTTCCCCCTTCTCGATTGCTCGTCAAATCAGCTGGACAAATCAGTAGAACAAGCCTTATGCCCTTTGTTCAAGACCTTTGATACAGTATATCGGAACTTATACCATCTTGTGTCTCGTATACAAAATTGCAGCACATTGTTACCGAGCTTAAGATGAAATCAGATGGAAGATCTTAGTCTTTCTACTTGAGATGAATATCTGAAACTAACTGTTTGCCCGTCAAAAATGACGGGGGAGCTAGGCCGTCTTTCCACCAGATCATTTGTAAATGTTTTAGCATTTTGTCCATGCAATGTTTTGTCCTCGACCGGAACGTGGCTTGATGAAAAGTTTCATGTTTGTTGGGAAAATTTCTTGCTCACGATGACGGTTTCTTCTTAAAGAGTCGTGACCGCGATTTTTTTTAAAAGCCTTATTTTTCCCGTAAAATTGCAGGTACAGAACTGTTGCGTCGGAATCGTCGTTATCTTCGCCGCACGCAAAATTCTCTGTCGCTAAATGGACGACCATTCGAGTTATGTCAAGCAATACCACGTCCATTTTTATCTATCAGCTGCTGCCTGACACCGTTTACGAGTTCATGGTGCTGTCCCGCAATCGCTTAGGCGACGGCCTATTTAGTGACGTTGTCTCGGCGAAAACGAAGGGTATTTATTCACTCTATAAGGCTATTATCTTTTATGATTTAGGCTATCCGTTGTAATCCAGCATTCCAGAATGTTCGTTTATAATATGCTTCATTGGCGCAGTCACGGGAGGGGGCTTAGGGGGGACCCGGCCTCCTATTTGGATCGGGACCGGTCGTGAGGTGAGATTCGTCCAAAATCGGCGAGTAGTTTGGGGGAGGTAGGAGTTGTAAGATCGATGTAAGAGATCGATGTAAAACGCACAAGACGACAGGATTTTAAAGCGTTTGGGACGACGACATTTTTTGCTCGTCAAGAATTTTGGGCTGAAAATGTTGGAAGTGCCAGCCCCCCGCCCCCAATTCTGGAATCCTGGATACGTCACTAATTAATATACTTGATCTTCAATTATTCTGAGGGATCTGCATGGATATTTGTGCATGAAATTAAGATAGATTACAGATTGGTTACTGAAGGAAGAACGTGATGGACACTTAGGAATAAACAGCTATTGCGGTGCTGTTTGGAAATGTTCTATATGCGCTATATAAATTCTTGAGATTGCTCTTACTTTTTTGGTAGTTGTCAATTTGTTATTTAAGGTACTCTCTATCATAGTGTGAGTGGTTTTGCAGTCGCAAGAGCTGCTTTCCTAAATATTGCAAGTCAAAGATTTGCCTCTGTTACCTGTGTTACCTGTTCAATTAATTATGCATTATCTTCATTTCAGCATTTTCTGGCAGTTGGCCGATACCACCGCCGTTTACTCATTTTCCTCTGCTCATCAACTCTCCCTCCCAAGGTATAGCACAGTTCTGTAGCATTGCTTGATTAGCCCAGGGTTTCGAAGATCTAAATCGTCCCCACTGGTCGAGAGCAATGGTGATTTTTCCCATTGTGGAAACTTGCGTTTTTCGGTTTAAATGTTTAAAAATTAATATTGATTGATTGATTTACCGATTGATTTACTGATTGATTTGTTGATTGACTGATTGATTGGCGGATTGATTGATTGATTGGTTGACTAAACGATTAATATTGATTAATTGACTGACTGACTGACTGACTGACTGATTTACTGATTGGTTTACTGATTGATTTTGCTGGCTGACTGATTGATTGGCTGATTGATTGATTGGTTGACTAAACGATTGATATTTTATGATCCATGCTTGTGTGCTTCTGAGCTGTCATAGAGGACAGACCAGAGAAGCCTTACAACCTAACCGTAAAGTTAAACCGTCACGGTCTGCTGATCAGTTGGTCAAGTCCTCGGGACAACAGCCACCGCGACAGTCCTCTCCACTTCACGATCCAGTACAGAACCGTGGGTCAGTGGGTGCCTTTGGTCAGTCGACTGACCGGTAAGACAAGCTTCAACTGGACCACCGCGTCACGGGGTGCCACGTATCACTTTCGCGTCGTCAGTTATCGAACCCTGAATGACGATCCTCGAAATGTCGACGACGAAGAAACCGTCGAAAGTCTTCCAAGTGACGTCGTCACAGTCCACACGGGAGGCGAGACGACCCTTACTGGATCCTGTTGTACTGTGCTGTTCATCTCTTTAAAGTGACTTTTAATAATAATCAGGGTGCGATTTGTGACCTTGAGCAGTGAGGGGGATATGTCGAGCTTCGGGGGATGTAGTTGTTTGGAGATGTAGCAGGGGGGTGTAGTGGTGGGGGGATGTAGCAGTAGGGGATGCAGTTGGGCAGTGGGGAGATTCCCCCTTCCCCTACAAATCGCGCCCTGATAATAATAACAATAATAATAATAATAATAATAATAATAATAATATTAGTATTAGTAGCAGTAGTAATATTAGTAATAGCAGCAGCATCAGCAGCAGCAGTAGTAGTAGTGGTAGTAGTAGTATAGTAGTAGTAGTAGTAGTAGCGTTAGGATTTTTCCAACGCAACCGGAGGGTAGCGGGTTCGAATCTGACCCCTGCCAATGTGTGTTGAAAACCACTGTCACTTATCACTCACTACTACTACTACTACTACTACTACTAATAATAATAATAATAATAATAATAATAATAATAATATATTTTTTCAGATCCTATGAACGACGGAGTGAAGATATCCGATGCAACAATAGGCTGTGCTGTGGGAGGACTGTTTGGTGTGTTGATTCTTTTCGGAGCTTGTCTGTTTGCCGTCCGATCTTTTCGACAATGGAGACGACGACAGAAAGCTCTCAAAGGCAAGCGTTGAAAGAGCGGATTTCAATGGATTGATTAATCTGCTCAAAATAGATTTGGATCCGGTAGGGGGCGGATCCAGGAATTAATTTGGGAGGGGCACGTAGTGTTACATTTCCCATTTATGCCTTGTCTTTTCCCCCCTTTCTTCCTTATGTTTGAATTAAATTTTGAAAGGGTAGAAAAGACGACACTTATTTATTATTACTGTTGTAGCTTTTGGGGCTTTTGCCATGATGAGAAATTAGAAAACAGGGTTCTTGGGGGTGAGTTGGGGGTACGTACCTCTGTGCCTATGTTGATCGGGCCCTGCATGGGGATCCAATCTGCTCTTTGTTGGAACGTTAGCTTCGGCTTATTTTTTGATCGATGTAATGTTTTAATGTATTTGAAGACAGTAGTTTTAATGATTTCAGGTCATGCATTGGCTACCAGCGATCCCGACCCTGAACCGTTTACAGAAAATCATCTGGATTTGACGACGGCGATGACTAACACGAAAATCAATTCCGTCAAAGAGACGCCGATATAGGTTGTTACTTCGAATACTGGTGACTTTATTTGCATGGGTTTGCTATCGAAATATCAAGTTACAAAATTGTTACTCATTGCTTACGATTAGGCTACAAGATCTTGAAGTCATTTAATGTGAAATATATTGTGCTTATTAAGTTACCATTAAATTACTATTAGGCCTACTGCAATACAAACTGCTACTGCTCAAAATTTATTACACCGAATTTATGCGGCATATTAATGGCATGCAATAGGTCGAGTATAAAACTTATTCACATATAACTTTAGACGTTACAATAATTATCGACGTCCAGTCAAATATATATATATATATATATTATATATATGTTTGTGTGTGTGTGTGTAAAATCTTGTAGATTTACATAGCGCTTTGGAAAGTAGTAAAACAGTAGCTGCTTATGCCTAGGTGCTCTTAAAGGCCAGGCATTGGTCAATATATCTGAAGGGCAGTGAGGTAAGGTTACATATAACATCAATTTCTGTTTATCCAAGCGGATTGATGGATATGACAAATAAATTTTAGACGCATGTAGTTTAAATAATTTAAACCGTATAATAATAATAATAATAATAATAATAATAATAATAATAATAATAATAATAATAATAATAATAATAGGGTTGAGAGTGGTTCAGTAGGATCTGCCCTGTGTGAGAACAACTATGTTCCACCCATCCATTCATTCACATTATAATCTTACTGTGTAATCCGTGGCCGGACAAAATGTCATGGGGACAAAATGTCAGCGGACAAAATGTCACGGACAAAATGTCATGGTTTAGGGCTAGGGTTAGAGTTAGGGTGACATTTTGTCCGTGACATTTTGTCCGCGAACATTTTGTCCTAGCACCGTGTAATCTCATTCTTTGCCCTCTTGTCCTCTGGTAGGTTTGTTCCTGTATTGAGAAGGTTTACCTGTAGAAGCCGTTATGTGCATGATGGTTTCAATTCCTGATGGAGGTCGTCTTGCTTTCTGCTCACGAGAGAGTTCGTCTGAAATTAACGGAATTAGATGGCACACAGTCGGCAAGATGGAGCAGTCTGGTGGTGGTGGTGCTGCTGCTGCCCGAAGTAACGATTATCGACCGGTTGTGCAGTTCCGTATACAACTGCCTCGGGAATAATTAGGCTGCTCGCTGGTAAAGTTCGGAAAACTAATTTGCAGTTCCATCGATAATGCCAACTGCCAAGAGGAGGATGTCGTCACAAAACTTGGCTACAACTGCTCACTATCTCTCTCTCTCTCTCTCTCTCTCTCTCTCTCTCTCTCTCTCTCTCTCTCTCTCTCTCTCTCTCTCTCTCTCGAGTAATCAGCGTTACTTATGTGCAACATGTGGAAAATGGTTTCCAGTGAAATGTCGTGGCAAAACGTGAACACTGAAGCAAAACGCCTGGAGCCAGGCATTATGAAGTTTTGTAACAGCCTAATTATATATATATATATATATATATATATATATATATATATATATATATATATAAGATGTGTAAAATTTGGACAGAAATGTAGAACAATTTTTTCACGACATTATGACATTTAAAAGTCAAAGCTCAGTTTCAAACAGGAATTTGATTACTATAGGTTACATTGGCGCAGCCAAGAAGGTACACACCCCCATACTCTGGTTGGGGCCGGTCTTGAGATTTGTGCAAATCCGTCGAGAAGTTTGGGAGTATTAAATTAGAGGAGAATACGCGAATATTTGAAGTACTTTTTGACACGAGTACCTTAGGATCTTTTCTGCTTGTCGAGTACATTTTTTAAATCCAAAAATGTCTATGCGCCCCCCCTAATTTCGAAATCCTGGCTACGCCATTGACAGGTCAATGTAATTTATGCTAAAGATATTGGAAATGGTGGCATCAAAATGAGTCGAAATGGCAGTCACATTGAAGGAAGTTTTCGAACTATGCTTCTGGCACTGAACTAGGATTAACAGTAACTGAAAATCTAGTATTGCCAGAAACTATTGCTTACTGTTGCTGTCGCGTAAGAATGCCATGAAGACAGTTTTTACTGTAGACTAAGGTTTTATTTGTAATTTATAGGAAGAATTTTGCTTCATTTCTTTTTAGAAATGTTTACAAGTTTTAAGTTTTGACTTGAGTGAAAATTGCCAATTTGTGGATTGCAGCTTAAATTTGTTCTGTGCAAGTGCAATGTCTTTAAAATTGTCAATGTCATGTCTCTCTTTTCTACGTTTTGTGTGTTCTGTGTTTTGCGGCAAAGTATTGCAGTTTACTTCTTGGTTTAGAACAGGTCAATTTTGTTTAAATAATTGGGAAGGTCGGACTACCTACCACAAATGTTCGACCTCGAGAGGGGATCAGTCCACCTCCACCCGGGGTCGGTCCTTGTCAATGGGAGGTCACAGGAAAACAAATGTTGCTTGAGAGCATTAGGCAACATTTAAGATTGGTAGGCCTAATACTGCTAATAATAATAATAGTGGTGCTGGTAGTAGTAGTAGTAGTAGTAGTAGTAGTAGTAGTAGTAGTAGTAGTAGTAGTAGTAGTGTAGTAGTAGTAGTAATAGTAGTAGGCCTAGCAGAAGTGGTGCTGGTAGTAGTAGTAGTAGCAGCAGCAGTAGTAGTAGTAGTAGTAGTAGTAGTAGTGGTGATGGTGGTAGTAGTAGTAGTAGTAGTAGTAGTAGTAGTAGTAGTAGTAGTAGTAGTAGTAGTAGTAGTAGTAGACAGGAAACTCGTGCCTCCTTCCAACGAAATACTCCCAAAAAGTATTGACAAACAAAAAACGTCATCACATTCTTATCCAGTGGCGTAGCGAGGGGGGCAGAGGGGGCGAAGCGCCCCCGGCGGCACTTGCTCTAGGGGAGGTACTTTCGAGATTTCTTAGATTTTTTTGTTTGTCAGAGACTTTTTTAGAGAGTTGATAACCGTTTTTTTGCTTGTCAGACTTTTTCGGAGGATTGAGGGCGGCACTTTTTTCTAGTCCCGGGCGGCACTTTGTCTCGCTACGCAACTGGCAATAGATCAAAGGAACGGAAAGATATCAACGATCTAATTGCAGATACCTTTTAGGCATCGAATGAGCTTCAATGGGTGCGAATTTCAAGAGAATCGGAGACCCAAAAATGTTTGCGATCAAAAAACACCTGAACTAACCATCGACGATTTTTGAGAAATTTGACGAAAAATTCATGTCCGAAATTCGTTCAAATTCCGCAAGAAGATTGTAGGGGGTCTTGTAGTGATGTCTTTGCAACAGAAATTTTGGCCTAATTCGCCTTGAATTTGTCGATTTTTTAACTAAAACTATTATTCGCATTCTCTTAATATAGATGTGTGCCGCCCCTGGTAAAACCCATATAAACCTTGACACGCTAGGCTGCTGAGTATTAGTAGTAGGCTAAATAAAAATAGGGTTTAAATGGTTTATAGATTCTCCCCAGTGTTAAAAACCACTGTCACTCAGCCCTCTAGAATCTAGATATTACATTTTGCAGTATACGATGCTACTCACATGTTAAACTTCAATTCTTCATAATTCTGTACTATGATTGCTTTTATTTAACCGCCTTCAATATTAAAATTCGCAAAACGCGTTTGCATATAAAAACGAAATAGTAAATCATAAAGATGGAAATCCTCACTTTTAATACGCAAAATTTCGTCTTGATTTTTCTAAAACCACGTAGCATGACCAAATTTCATGTTACCTTTTTGACTAAGCATTTACTGCTAATTGCATATTTTAAATTTTTAATGTAGAATAAAACATAAATACACAACTGCACAGTGCCTGGAGTTATCTTTCTACTTGAGCCAGATCATTTTTGAGATTAGCAGTACATACATGTACAAGATATGTCCACTGACTATAAACATATTAATAAGGTGGAAAGTGACGGATTTTTCTAGTCCACTGAGATCACTGGAAGGCGTTTGAGGGTTCTAATATATATAAAATTTGGGTGAAATATCGACAAATTTTCAAAGTTTGCCGATGACTATAGAAATATAGACCAGAGGTATGCAAAAATTTTTCAGAAATTTGAGCGAAAATTTCAGTGGTGTCTGGCAGATGCTTTCATTGATTTGCACCGATTGAAGGTAAGTCGATGCCTACAGAAAAAGAATCTGGACCCATAGAAGTATGAATCCATTCTGGATATCTATAGGTGTCTGACAAATGTTTTTTTAAAGGGTTAAAAATCTAAATACAATCATTATAGCCACCATTATTATATTTTGCAATATAGACACATTAATAGTGGTGGAAAGTGACGGATTTTCTAGTCCACTGACATCACTGCAAGGCGACAACATTGGAGGGTTCTAAAGAGAAATTTGGGTGAAATATCGAATGAATTTGGGAAAGTAGATGTGCTATATGAAAATTTTCATTGGACTATAGCCCAGGTATTTTTTCAGAAATTTGAGCGAAAATTTTTAGTGTCAAGGGTAGGGACAAATGGAACAGTTTGCACCGATTGAAGCCCAGTGAATGCCTACAAAAATCTGGACCCGCATTCTGGATATCTATAGGTGTCTTTTTTTAAACCACTTAAAAAATCTATACAATGTATAGCCACCATTATTATATTTTGCAATATAGACACATTAATAGGGTGGAAAGTGACGGATTTTTCTAGTCCACTGACATCACTGCAAGGCGTTTGAGGGTTCTAAAGAGAAATTTGGGTGAAATATCGACATGAATTTTTGGGTCGCCCGAAAAATTTTCATGGACTATAGCCCAGGGTATTTTTTCGAAATTTGAGCGAAAATTTGTGGCGTCGTAGGGCTTTCATGTTTGCACCGATTGAAGCCCAGTCGATGCCTACAAGAAATCTGGACCCGCATTTTGTATATCTATCAGGTGTCTGACTTTTTTAAAGGGTTAAAAATCTATACCATGTATAGCCACCATTATTATATTTTGCAATATAGACATATTAATAGGGTGGAAAGTGACGGATTTTTCTAGTCCACTGACATCACTGCAAGGCATTTGAGGGTTCTAAAGAGAAATTTGGGTGAAATATCGACATGAATTTTTGGGTCGCCCGAAAAATTTTTATAGTCCAGGGTATTTTTTCGAAATTTGAGCGAAAATTTGTGGTGTCGTAGGGCTTTCATATTTGCACCGATTGAAGCCCAGCCAGTCGATGCCTACAAGGAATCTGGGCCGCATTCTGGATATCTATCAGGTGTCTGACTTTTTTAAAGGGTTAAAAATCTATACAATGTATAGCCACCATTATTATATTTTGCAATATAGACATATATTTTTTCCATTGAGCAAGCAACACAATTAACTGAATTAAGTAAGGCGACTACTATTTTGCTTGTTGAGGCACTGTTGAGGACGAATATCACACGCGATAACCTTTTTTCCTTGTCATGATTTTTTTTTCAATTTTCAGGTGGTCCGCGATAAATTTTTGATCTTCAAAAGTGGTCCGCGAGGCAAAGGGGTCTGAGAACCACTTGCTTTAATGAGTGATGGCCTATGGAAATCACGATTTTATGATCGCGATATTTTGTGCACAATATTGACGTCTACCTGAACAAAATAAGATTTTTAAAACATCTATAGACAAAAAATTGGTTCAGTGCCCTAATGCATTATTTGCCCCTATATGTTGTTGCTACAAAAAAACACTTAACAAATCAAATCCTGAAATTAATTACCCAGTAGTGATTTCTTCAAATTGTCATGATAGCATCATTTAGATTCTAGAACTACATGTATAGCACAACCCCATAGTTTAGCAGTGTTTATTCTAGGCCTGTTTGGAAGGAATTCCCCCTCCCCCAAAAAAGTTTTAAAATTCCCCCCCCAAAATTTGTATATGTTGGCTTGGGGGATGAAAATCCCCCCTCCCCCAAAGCGTGGAGACAAATCTTGTCCCCCCAAACATTTCAAACTCCCCCAATGTCAAGGTGGCTAGAATAAACACTGCACTTAATTGACTATTTTAATCAACATAATATTAAGTTAGATTCACGTGTATGTGTACACTGGGACATGATAATCTTGGCTCTCACGTTATACTATACTGATCTAATTTGCTAAAGTCAGGCCCCACAATATTTATAATGGAATTATGCCTTAAGGACCTTTTTAACACATTGTTTCCTTACCAAAAATCACAATATCATCAAAATACATTATATAATCAGTTTCTACTGTATTTCTAGCCACCTTGACATTGGGTGGGGGGTGAAATGTTTGGGGAGAGGTTTGTCTGCCCAAAAACCTTGACGAGCAAAAAAGGTCATTACATCCTTATCTTTCAAATACTCTTCTATATGGTCATATCGTTCTCTTTTTCCCCTCTCCAAAATAAAAAACCTTATCATCAAACTTTTTTTGGGGGGAAGAATTTCAAGAATTTCCAGAGCCCAATTCTGTAGTCCAGTACACCACAGGAAACTCATAGTTATGCTGTAAAGCAGAAACTGCTCAGAGGCACATGTTCCCGGGCGCCGAGGGGGGGGCGCCAAAATCGGGGGTTTAAGGTAGCAAAAGAAAGAATCAAACAAAAAAAACTATCAATAGAGTTGTATGTATAGGCAGTCCGCGATCATATCACTAACTTAACCAAGCGAAATAAGTAACGTTTTTTTGTTTTTCATTGCTTGTCGGGATTTTTGGAAGTTGAGGGGGGCGCCATCAGAATGTTTTGACCCCGGGTGCCGGACACCCTAGCTCTGCCTCTGAAACTGCTTATGCTGAAGTTTGATGGTGTACCATTGCAAAACTGTATGTCAATTTCAACACCATTGTAAGTGTAAACAAATTAGTTCTGTATGATGCAGAACTGTATATCTAACATACAACATTCTTGAAAAACATTACAGCTTAAAGACTCACAACTGTAACTGCTATGTGTCATCCTTATAAAGGACATACTACAAATATGTAAGTGTTAGAGGTTAGCTAGTCAGATCAAAACATTTGCCACGATATTGGATTTTTAAATTCATTTTAAAAACTTATAAAAAAGACATGTCCAGTAATACAACTTATACAAGTCACAAATAATCAAAAATTTGAAGTCAATGAGAAACTACACTGCCAAAATTAGAGCTCCAAGACGTGCCACTGTCACAAAAAACACGATCCAAGTTATTTACGTAACGGGAGCCGATATTTTATTCAGACCACTGCGTGGCGCCGACACCGTGGTCTGTGGTGCGGCCACTGCGCGCAACAGCGAAGCCGGTATGTTTCTTGGATCGCCTCGCGGATTACGACAGCCGCGACACTTGCAGCTGTCACAGCCCTTGAAAGCCGCGTAACACGGGCACCTCTGCCCGCAGCAGGTCAACTTCCCCGGGTTTGGGGCGCGAGGGCGCACCGACAGCCGGATTTAGCCTTGCTCTTGAACTTCTCACTAAACGAGTCACTGGTATGATTGGCACCGCTACTGTTTGGCACGGTGCCAATAACAGTAGTGCTGACGACAGTCGACGAGACAGAGGCGTCGACAGCATGTTCGCGACTTGAAGATTTTGATCTCCTACCAACTTCCGTCTGTTCTCGAGAATATGTCGGTTGCTTAACGCCAGACGGCTCTTCGGGTGTCCAGTTGGTGCTGACCACATCTGCCTCGGTCTGGTCTGCCGTACATTTGTTGTAGTCGTGTTCCACGAGTATAAAGTTATCGGGTTTCTTCTCGCTGTCACAACCGGAATCAACGCCATTCAGTTCGGACTGACTGTCGCGCGAAGAATCTGCAACAAATGCCAAGCGCCTGTTGTCGCGCGATTTTTGCCGAACAATGCCCATTTGCTGACAAACTGCAGCTTGATTGAAACGTCCCGCGTGCTGCAGCAACTGAGTCGAGTGGCTCAACATTTGAGACACATTTGGCATCAGCATTCAATGGGCTGAAAGGATCGTGTTTAACTTTCTTGTAATTAAAACAGATTTCTTTGTCGCTTTCATTATCGTCGAAAGTCCGTCCAATCTTAATTCTCTTGCGGCTTCTAAATCCTTCGGATTTCCGTTGTGAAGAATGGCTTCTCTTCTCCAAATCATCCAACTCTTTAACCGGACTTCTCGCTACACCGAGTTTTCGCTCATCGTCCTCGTCTACGGCGGCCGCCGCCTCCTGGATGATCGCCAGAACACCGCCGACCGCCGCATCGACGGCCAGCGACGACAGAACCGGCGACGCCCTCGTCCGCAGATACCGGCACAGCTGTCGAAAGCAACGGACGACGCACTCCAGCTGCCCGTTAGCCACAAACTCTTCGGAGTTCCTGCACCATCCGCAGCCGCGCTTTATGTAGCGCATTCGGCCGCCGACGCAGTCCCGGCACACGTGGTGGTGACAGACGGAGGGCGACTGGCCCATCGGGCTCCTCAGCAAGCGACCGCAGACGCAGCAGGTCAACGCCAAGCGGACGCCGCCCAACAGCCGGTGTAGGTCGACCCAGGTACCGGGGTCGTCGACGTTCGCCCCCATCAGATAACGACACGCCTCCAGATAGGAATTCGTCGCGTTCATTTCATACTCTGATGATTTTCGTTCTCGAAACTCGCATTTAGCGCGAATTTATTCCTATATTTTCTCGATTTTAAACAAATTTATTGTCTAAGTCCTCTTTAATGCGGTTGAAATCATGTTTCGATGACGTCAGCAAATATTGTGCTCCATTTACCAAGCGCAGTCATTTGCGGTGCTGCATTACCACATAGGCTAGAATTTAATAATATGAATTCAGTCGAAAACTTTAGCTCATTCAGAATCCACGCCTAAATTATCACAGTAGAAGACATAATAATTTCGGGAGCACAGCCCTCAATTGCCAAAGGTAACAACGGTAGAGTGCAGTGGCGGCTCTAGGATTTGGCAAGTGGGGCGTTGGGGTGGCAACTTCTAATTATGGGGGCCAACCATTTGTTGTTTAATGTATGTAGTATTAAGTATAGGGTCCCAACTGGGGGGCATTGGGGGCCAGGCACTCAATAGGGGGCACAGGGCCCCCTCTGTGGAGCCGCCACTGGTAGAGTGGACTGTCGTAAAATAATAATGTGATTTTAAGTGGTTTAGGAGGCTAAGTAAGCCTGTGTGAAAACCACTGATGTAACCATCTGCATTCAACTCATGTCAGACCGTAAGTAAACTTGCTTCATAAATCACAAGCAAAATAAAAAGCAAACCCTAGCAAACAGTATTTGTCTGTTAACTAATCACTCCTCATATAAATAACCATATTCTATAACAATAAATCTGTTGTCTTCTTGTCAGCAAATTAGACTTCATGTTTTATTGCATTACCAGAACTCAGATCATAAGTTAGCAAGACTTGTTTATTCTTCTTATTAGACTTCACATGACAAGTAAACAAGAAATTCAAATTTTTCCATTATAGGATTCACAAAAATCTCAACCATCCAACCACATTTGCCCAAACCACAAACATTCCATTAAATTACCTGCCTGAATGCATAAAATCAATTCTTCTTATTTAATAATAAGAATCTTCAAAATTACATTCCTCATGCTCTATATTTGCCCACTATGCTCAACAATGAAATGTTTATAATTTTTCATTACTGCAGTCTGCAGAGAAAATAAATACAGTAGCTCAAATTTCTTATTCATCAATGATAAGCAGCCATGCAGGCCCAAAAAAAAATATTAATAATACACCACACTTCTGTCTTTGACAGAACATATCCTCAAGTCACTAAACCTGCATCTAAACAGTTCTAAAGACCAAGTATTGTTTCAAGAGTTGCTGACAATTACAGCTCACTAGACAAATTAGTACAAAGTGCCGACACCAAAAGCCTAAGCCTGACTTTCGGTGCCGTCCATCTGATCATCGAGAATCGGGACTATAAGGTTATCTTTCGACATCAGGTTATATTTTGTCACGAACGTGGTAAACCTACGGCAGAGAGCGGTCTCGTTCTAAAGCAAAGATAGACAAATAACACTTCAGAAAGGTTTAGAATTGAATAAATCTAAGCAAATATAAGCGACAGAATTTGCATATAATGCAGTAGAAACAAATGCATTAACACTTTCATCAAAGTAAACCATAGCACGATTTAAAGTGGCTTAGGAGGCATTACTGCATGTGTGTGAAAGCCACTATGGGCGCCAACAGGGTTTGAATCTCGCTACATCAGCCTACCGCTCCAGCGTGTAACCCACTTAGCAATTTTTAGCACTAACCACAATAGCACCCACTATATCAAATGACATCATAATATTTATTCTGTGAAAGATGATCCTATAAGCAAGATATAAGGCTAGTGTACCCAATTTGCCCCAAATCATTACATAAATAAAAATATCAAACCCTAATAATACAATATAATAATAACAATAAACTGTAAGAATCAGTCAGGGAGGGGGAAACTGTGTCGGTCCACCACAGAACAAATATTCGGGCCTTCAAGGACGGAAAAAAAGTGGGGGCTGTATCTGTAAATACAAAATAACATCTGTTGCATTGGCCGGGGGCCCCCCACATTTGTGGACTTTTCAGGTGCCTGGCACCAGACCATGTTGCACCCCTACTTCTGGCTATTATCTAAACACAAGGTCAGTCTACACCAGTGGGGGCTAGACCCTCAAACCCCTGGCAAATTGAACACGGGTCAAAATTTCTCTACCTCATATTCGTCAAACAGAGGCCGGTGATGGAAATACGCGTGCGAAAATATTCTGTAGACTCTTCTACAGACCGAACCCAGTTTTGCGACTGACGACTCCTTGATGCTGACCCTACGCAAGACCCAGAAACAAGAACGCGTGTAACTCTACGAGAAACTAAACTACAGTCAAACACCTCTATGTGCATATCAAGCAAGCGATAAACAAGTCGAGCATATAGGTGCATACTGTCCAAATTTTAGTACAATTCAGCATCAAATATGCACATGGTGTGGCTCAATGACTCAGGTGATGGAGCATCAAACCTGCCAACCTGGGTTCAGTTCACAGGCAGTCATATATCCACCAGCACAGAGTGGATATTAATACAGTGCATGTAGTACTTTAGGAAGATGACTAGTACACTATTAATTATCAAGGCGCTATATAAAAATCTAAGATTAAGATGTACGTGATGCCTAGCTGCATAACTCCGCTCAGCCAAAGCCAACTGTATGTTCATTCTGCACATATTTTTGTATTTGAACTCTCCCCAGTAATATTCTGTACATTCAACAGCACTGTATTGCATTCACATTCAGCAAGTACCGGTACTCACCGACTGGGGAAGTACTTGTTACTATTCAACAGGCATGCTGCGCCATCTAGAGTATGACGAGTGTAGTCGATTGCAGGACACTAACAACATAAGACAATAAATAAACAATATCCAAAGTACTACACAGCAAACACCAAATATCTAAAGCACTGCTTAACCCCTTAACTGGGTGCCCCGAGTAACGCTCGTCCATTTTACATTGAGTTACAAATAGTTGCCCAGTTAAGAGGTTAAAATAGATATTTGAAAACAATAAATAAATTAAAATAGCAAATAAAAAACTTTTCCGATCTTGATCGATTAACCCCTTAACTGGGCATTTAACTGTAACTCAATGTAAAATGGATGGATATATCCAGGGTCCCCAGTTAATGGGTTAACTGTAAATTTAATCTTCGAAGAGATTCACATATGATTTCTAATCATCGAAAATCACAGACCTCCTTTGGGGTCTTATGGGCAGCACACAGGAATATCCATTGCTCAGTTGCAGTCATCTGTGTACATGTCTCTGGATTACATTCAGGCTGGAAAGTCAACAATAGAAAATTAATTCACAAAAGAGAATATAATTAACATTAATTATTGGCATCAAATTATAGTGAATTAATTTTAAAAGCTACATGTAAAGTCAGTAACTTTTTTACATTGACAGATCAATTGGAAATTATGCAGCATATAAGTAAGTAAAATCTTGCAAATTTAAATAGCACTTTTGAAAGTAGCTGTTTATTCATATGCCTATGCACATACACAATTTAAACAAATATCCGCATTGAGTATCTGATGTTCTCTTCTATTAACTATCAAAAAATTTCTTGAAAATCTTAATGCAACAAAAATATCACCTGTAATTTGACTGCAAGTCCATTCAGTTCCATACAGAACTGCCTGCAATGTGTAAAAACACATACAACTTTCAGTATTACATAGGCTTCAAGAAAATCTAAACAAACTCTTAAGAATTTTACTTGGCCATAATAATAATAATAATAATAATAATAATAATAATAATAATAATAATAATAATAATGCACTTCTATAGCACCAGTTCTAATACCCGAGGGTATCAATCAATGGTACTTCAAATCCATCCGCAAAAGACCAGATTCATTCCAGAGATCAGTCAGGAACCATCATGGTTCTAAATTAAGGTTGTTAACGGTTAACTGGTTAACCATTCCTAAGAGCAAGGACCGGTCCTTTTAACCTTGACCGGTTAACTGTAACTTTAATTTGAAAACATCAAAGTGCTTTGAAGTAGCCGCGCAGAACGCTGGTGTGGCCCCAGCGCCGGCAACATCAAAGCGCTTTGATGTAGGCAACATCAAAGCGCTTTGATGTAGGCACGACACTAGGCTGCCACTAATGATTGGTTAACCGGTCTTTTTTTGAACGGTTAACCGGTCCTTCAAAACCAGTTTTAACAACCTTATTCCAAAATGAAAAATTAATATAAGAAAATGGCAAAATAATTAATACAAATTTAATTTAAGTATCTTTTCCTTCAATAAAAACATTACCTGAGGTGCTCATATTTCCAAACACCCTCATCTTGACCTTCAGGGGGCATAAGAATCTCGTCTATGTTGTTAAAATCCTTTCGAATAGCCTGCTGTATGAACTGCACAAAAAATAAAATATCAATAAAGCAAAAATAAAATAAATCACATGTTAAGACGAGTCCTACATCATATGGCCAACATGTAATCAATTTAATATAGAAGAATTTTACAGACTAAAATTTCAAATAACTTTAATATATTACTAACATGTGTATTAATGTAAAAAAAACAGTGGACAAGTATTGCTACAATAGCCCTCTTAACTCTTTCATCCAAACAGTAATCAATTTAATATAGAAGAATTTTACAGACTAAAATTTCAAATAACTTTAATATATTACTAACATGTGTATTAATGTAAAAAAAACAGTGGACAAGTATTGCTACAATAGCCCTCTTAACTCTTTCATCCAAACAGTAAATACAAAATTCAATTCTGATGAAGTCATGTATTTCAAGCTTGACAATAACTGGAAATTTAAAAGCCTAAAGGGGCTGTCCATTAATTATGTCAACAATTTAGGGGGGACAGGGTTTGAAAAAGTTTGACAGTTGTTGACAGGGGGAGGGTCAAGAGAAGTTGACATCAACAATTTCACTTTTTATAAATAATCCAAAAATAGGAAATTTCATGGAATACTACTTATTAAAATGGAAAAAAGCATGGCAAAAAGGCCATCACCACCACATTTTGACACTCGATGAGCAAAACAGGAAAAAATGGTAATCACCGCAAAAAATAATAACCTTGTTATTGGGACCTGTCATTGATCTTGGGGAGGGGGTCAACAGTTTTTGATGTAATTATAGGGGGTAACTGAAAGTTGACAGTTGTTGACAAGGGGGAGGGGTCAAAAATTGCCCAAAAATTGTTGACAATATTAATGGACAGCCCCAAACTTCATTTTAAAAGCATAATGATCAACTGGTGCTGCGGTGCAATGCAAATACCTGCTGAACAGCCAAAGTACTGTCCATTTCATCAAATGACTCATCAGGCCACCGGCTCCAATCCTGACAAAAATAAAAATTAAGCTAATAAAATGACTTAGGTCTCTTCAACAATATTACTAAATCTGTCGAAGTGAGACTTGCTTTTAGTTGGACTAGTTTAGTGGGAGTCTCAGTGAACAATCCTTTGGACCCACTGGCCCAACTAATGGTCCCATCAAACACACCGGGATAGCCAACCTGGCCCAACCAGCACTGATTTTCAGACTCAATAATATTAAAATACACGTCAAATTAACTAATATGGACTTTTCTGTTATACGTCATGATTACCTAATCTGGCGCTATATTTTTCATTGATCACATTATAAACAGATGAGATTGGACAAACTTGCCAAAGCCTTAAATTTCAACCTATTTAGCGTTAAAACACAGTCTATAAATAAATGTTGCGATCGGCTTTTATTTTAGCAATAATAATTAAATATTAAAACAAAAATAAATAACAAACCTCAGCTTTTGTTCCTGGACGATTTCTTCTGACGATTCCTGCGGTGTCCGCCATGTTGCTCGCAGTGGAATAATTTCTTTTGGAGCGCTACTCTTTATCCCTATCTCGTAACAGTAGAAGTTTTATATTTTTCTCCCAAGTTATTTTAAGTTACTCGTATTTTTAATAACACGATAAAATGTTGTTTACTGATTCTTCTATTTTGAAGAAGTGTTCACATTTATTTACAATCTGTGGTTCATTTTTGTGAAGAATGTTAATCAAACTGGAAATGTAATGAACATTTTAGGATTGATATCGACTATTTTACTTTTTATTTTAGCATAATTTCTAAAAATTTGTCGATTTCGGTGTATTAAATAAGGGTTATAGCTTCTAGGCAATCTTATGAGAATGTGCTAAATCTCAAGGAAGCGCAAGATCTGCAGGCTGAATAAATGCATGACATAAATAAATATTCACATTTTGACAATTTCAATCGATAGACTATTCTGGCAAAATCGCACACAAGTTTCTAGCCATTGACATCTATAAATAGGCTATTTATAGATGTCAATGTTTCTAGCCTTTACGGTTTCGACCACAGAAATATTCTGGAATCTTCGTGATTTTAGTACCCTCGTCTCCTGGATTATTGCATGAGAACGGTAGACAGATCCGTGGGTAGTCCATAAAGTCTATGGGGTAGTCGACCTATTGGCTATGCTAATGTCTTTACGAGGCAGTCTCTGGCCGTCCACATGACCGTCGTCAGTGGACCCCGTGATCAAACTTCTCCGGATTCTCGCCGAAGTTTAAAATCCGATGGACGTGTTCGTGGACGTGTTGGACGGGTCGGGAGACCGACGGTGAGTCTCTCTCTGCGCAGGAAGCTGTCGTTCGACGACGGACTGACGACGAATTGCGTCGTATCTGAGGCCCTGAACGACGCCCTCCCGTTGAATAGACGTCTTATTATAGGTCGAACAGCGTTAATATGCGTATTTCGAACGAAATTTTTCTGGAAATATTTGCTTAACGCCGCATTGACTGTAGCCGTTGACGTTAGATCTGTTGTTCTGACTGAATGATCCGACGCTGAAGTTTGTTATTTGGACGGGAATTCTGCTATGTGTGCTTCGTGCTTGTGATTTGTTTTGCATTAAAATGCAGTTTTATATGGTAGAAGGACCACAATCGAGTCAGTCAGTTTCATGGATTTTGCCTAATACTAATCAAAAGTTACCGTATCCACTCACTACCTCTCTCCTGCATCGATCAGTACCAAAACTATTAATCTCCCTGCTCCGCCCTGTACCCATATAATTGGCGTAGCGTTGGGGTGGGGGCGGTACGGGTCCTACCCTCCCCACTCGAGCTGGGATTTGCACAAAACCGTTGAGAAATTTGGGGACTGTTGGTCATAATGCTTCAAAGTCACCACCCCATTCTTCATTTTAAAGTCTGCTAATACAAAACCTTTGCAGATTTTGAGATTATATTTTAAGTAATTGCATGCATATTATACTTTTATTGAAAGATTTTGAAGTGCCTTTAGTTGAGGGTGGGTTGAATGACTTTGAGGGGTTGTTAGTGGAGGGTGGGTGAAGGAAAGTGATGATTCTGCATGTAATTATCTAAAAAAAATGATTGAAAAAATTTGTATTGGTTTTGGATGGGATACTTTGAGGCATTATAAGTGGAGGGTAGGGTATGGGAGAGTGATTGTTTGATATGGATCAAGCAGGATTGGGGGACCACTGACGTTGTTCCTGGTAGAGCGACTGTTTGGAAATGGTATTTGTTTTTTAATATTTGCATGTTGATAGTAGTGAGAAATAGTGGAATGGGCATTTATTAAGGGCATTTCTTTAAATTGTATGTTTTTAAACACAGGGATAAGACTGAAGATTCTGGTGGATCTGATGACGTGCAGCTACTGATGGAAAGTGAGTCAGTGCTCAATTCAATGCAAACATTTTTCTCAGATCTTTACTTTTCATGATGGTTTTACTTAACCCTTGGCTTAATTTAGCTTTTCCTGTTATATCTGAGCATAGGAGAAGTTTTAAAAATATTTATGTTTGAACATATATGTTAGAAATTGTGGTAATATATATAATTATATCTGAAATATGCATGCAATCTGATATTTTTGCACATGGCCTGGTTTTTGACCAACCTACCTGCAATCAATCACAATTTGACCAATCTACCTGACCGATCTGCTCCAGCCATCATAAAATGCCAGCGGTAGACCAGGTGTATGATCTGCCTCTACCAGCCAAAACCATAAACCTCGTCTTCGGACAGTCATGAGACGGCAAGCTTTCTCTTATGCTGAATCTCATGCTTGGAAACCCCTTCCACAAGTGCCCCTGAAACTGGTCGCCTGTTTTTTCCATAAACAGTTAAAGAGTCACCTTTTTAATCATGCTTATTATTAACATTGCAATGCACTTGTGAATATTAATTGAACAGGCACAATATAAATATTCAGTTTATGTATGTATGTTTGTATGTATCCATTCATACAATTTCTCGTATCATTAGCAAGATTAGATCTCTGTCTTTAGTTGAGATTTTGATTTACTTCACAACAATAATGTTTACTTTTAAGATAAGTTTCAGTTATTAACTGTATGTTATAGAATCTACCAAATTTATCTGAAATCTGACATTAGAATCTACCAGATTCTGGAGGTTCAATTTGTCTTTTTATCTGAACATTGTCTATCATTAACCCCTTAACTGGGGATCCCAGATATATCCATCCATTTTACATTGAGTTACAGTTAAATACACGGTTAAGGGGTTAAGTGTGTATTTTCTGCTTGTAGCGGAAGAGCAAGAGGCATTATCACTAACTCTGGATGTCAATGGCCAATACCAATTCAGAGCAGACAATGGACCAGGCAAGAAATTAAGAACTTTCTAGCTAGTGTCAAGTAGAGTTACATTGGTCCACTAACAATAGTACTGCATAATCCATTGAAGACGGCCTCTAAATGAATGAGGCTTCGTGTTGTCCTGCACAGCCATATTAATAATACGTTGATTTTCGTGATTTTGCGGCCTAGATATGAAAAACAAGAATTGTTACCTAGTTGATCCAACATCACTGAGTATCATGGAAGTAATCAGAAAGAGAAGAATGAAATGGATCGGACACATACTCAGAATCTATGAAATAAGAAACCCAAAATGAATTTTCAACTGCAAACCAGATGGGAGAAGATCAAAAGGAAGACCAAAACGACGATGGGTGGATGGATTGGAAGAGGATCTGCACATGGCAGGGCTGAGTCTCAATGGAAACACTGACAGAAGACACCGAATGACTTTAGAAGAAATAGCAAAGAACAGAGAACTTTGGAGATGTCATGGAGAAGTCGATAGCTGGACACAGCTGAAGGACGAAGACCTGACCAGACCTGATCCAACTGTATTATATACTTAAGTAGGGTTCATAAATGTTTTACAAATTAATTTGCAAATTGGGAATTTTACATTTACATGATTAATTTACTGGAGTATTTTCTGCATGCTTCCTTTCTGCTCTTTGTAATTTGTTGTTTTGCCTCTATACTGCGTAGACTAAATTATTTAAAATTTAATTTTGTGCTATCTTTTGCCAGCTTCAATCACATACAGAGTGGTTCACGTCACCCCGAATGACGATGGACAACCACAGATAATTAGCGGACTAGCTTCAAATCAAGTACGATTTTACATTTGTAGTTTAATTTGTAAATTGCAACGTATTTTGATTTCAATTGTAGTTTATGCCGTGTCAACACTAAATGTAGATCTGATGTAAGTCTGGAACAGTTTTCAGGGGTTGAATGATTGATTACATTGAAGTAGTTGCATTATCTTTGGTTGCTAGCTCTCTGAATGAAAATTTTGTGAGAAAATTGCAGACAAGATTCTAACGTTGTCTTTTTGAGATGACAAGATTTTTGAGAAAGTTTTAATACTGATTCAACTTTAAACACGGTTGGGTTTTTCTTTCCAGAATGAAAAGCTATTGTTTATTTCTCGAAGATAAAGTTGTGGGATATTTCTGCTGTGAATGTAGTAGGTTTTTAACCCCTTAACTGGGGATTCCGAATATATCCGTCCATTTTACATTGAGTTACAGTTAAATACACGGTTTAGGGGTTAATTTTGATTGTTTATCTGTTCAGGCAGTTCTGCACGGATTAGCAAACGGAAGTCAGATGTCGGAAGACTCCCGCTTAACCGAAACTCGACTGGCCTATGTTCCGGCTGCTGTAACTGGCATTGAAACACGGCAGGGCCTCAATGCAGCCAACGCTACTACGTCAAGTTCTGTTAGTCCATCAACAGGTAGTTTTCACCATGTGCTGCAGTACAGTACTACTACGTTCCTTTTCTAGAAAAGCATAATGTAATTTAACGAGGCATTTATTTGACACCTCTTCTGGATCAGCATTTGAAAGTGCTTCCACTATGATTACATGGAATGCAAAATAAATGGTTTTCCATTGTTTTCAGAAGGGTTTTTCGTAGATTTTTTGGTTGCACACCTTCATGTGTGTTATCTGGGCGTTCAGATAGACTGGCATAACTGAAATTTAGTTGTCAGCAAATTTACTAACAGCCTGGGATGAAAACAGATTTTATTGATTGATAATTTCTGTTAGGTCTCTGAAGTTTGTTGCATTGATTATTGCTTGAGTTCTGTACTTGTGTTTGAATTGTCCTTTGTTTGAGTGATACTAGGTCATTGTTTATTTACAGCTTTGCCAGTTCTTACTTACTTGAAATAAGTATTAGGATTTATAAAAGTTGTGCAAGAGCCTTGTGAACCATTTTGTATTTCTTTGTTCAGGACCGTTCTTTGTTATGATGGCACCTTCTGATGTACTCCAGTCATCGCAGCAGCGTACGATAATGCCGCGCTTAGCGACCGCGGTTAAGACAGAAAAGGTCGGGCGCGTTTCGAGAGACGACAGAAGGCGGGCCACTCACAATGAAGGTGAGAAATCTGTTGGAATTTTTCCCCGTTTGGCAGCATACGACCAGCGGGAAGTTAGCTGAGTGGTAATGAAATTGGCTCAGAGACCTGAAAGTTGTGGGTTCAGTCCCCAGGAGCCATATAAGATTGACTCAGTTTTCACCTGCTAGAGGACAGTTACAAAATGAATAATGGTAATTAATGTTGTTCAAGATGAACAGGTGCGATACATGATACACTCACCCGATATCTGTGGTATTGCATGCCTGGCTGAGAGCCTTTGAAATGGTGACCAGTGCCTCCCTGTGAGCCCTGTTTTCAGGTAGGACTTTGTCTTGACCAGAATGTGGTGTTCCTTGCTCATTGAAGCTTGATGATATTATAATGATATTATAATGTAATGTAGCAAGTAATTTATATAGCTCCTATTATGGACAAACCCTCGGAAGCACTCAAATCGTGGCCTGAAGGTTACCTGCCAGACCTCAATATTTTATATATTGACTGACTGCTTTTATAGTTTTAGAATTTGGTTTCTGAAAGTCAAACTTGATATTACACAATTTTATAATGGTATAATCATTTTGATTCCCTATGTATCGAGTCAATTTTTCACCTGGACCAAAATATCTGCAGTTTAGTATAAATTTTAGAAGTGTGTAACATTGTGCCCTGCTTAAGTGCCAAAACTAGTATATATGGCCCCCTTTGACTTAAGCGTGGGAACCACTTGTTTTATTCTGTGTGTGGTACAATGTTTCACATGATATTTGATATCCTTTGATATTTGATATCCTTGGTATCTGCTACTTTATGTATCCTCGGATATCTATTCCATTTGTAACACTGAGATTGTGCTTTCAGTTGAGAGACGCAGGCGAGACAAGATTAACTGTTGGATTTTGCAACTGGGAAGACTGGTTCCCTGAATTCTCTGTCGACCAATTGAAGCAGGGCGATATTGGCCTACAGGTTGCCGGCTTATTTCTCTCTTGATTTTATTTCTTTCTTATTTGATTTTCAATAACAATCTTTCATCCATTTTTGCATTTTTTAATAAGATTGTTAAGATTGTAGTTACTCATAGTTTCAAAGAACAGACAATGAATAAGGAGGTAAACATTTTGTTCCAACATTGTGTAAAAGGATTCAAAAATTTGGATGAAATGGGATGGGTCTTATGTTGTACACGGATAACAGTTGGGATGGAATGGATAGGTTGTGTACTGCACATGTATGACAATTAGGGTGGAATGGATGGGTCATCTGGACATGGATGACAAAAGACAATTGGGATGATATGGGTGGTCCATTAAAAATCTGTGCAGGATACAAAAAAGATGGATCAGCAATATTGATGAATATCTTGAATTGAACTGGAATGATGGTGATGCAGAGAAAAGCATTTGGATGACAGTGGTTAGTACTTAAATAGCAACTGTGAGGTAATGAGTGAACAGATGACTAGAGGGATATCTGGCTTGAGTTACAGCATGAACTTGTGTTTGTGTATTATTATTGTTTGATAGCAAAGATGGCAATGATGGTTCCAAGAAGGTTTTAAATTTTGTTGTCATTTTTCATTGTCTTTCTTTCTGTTAGTTTCTGTGTGTGAAATCTGTCTTGGTGGTTGGTTGGATGATTTTTAAGGGATTTTTTTTAAATTTTTAGAGTAAAAGTGTTGTCCTCTCCAAAGCCTGCGAATACATATTGGAACTACAGAATGCCCACAAGGAGTTGTCGAGTCGAATGAAAGACGCCGAAAGATGCAAAAACGATCTGGAACATCTGCAGCAGAGCTGCGAGGAACTCAAGCGCGAAAACGATTTATTTCGAGCTCATCTACAAGAAAGAGGAATCGCCGAAGACCAACTGAATGACTTGCCGTTGTGAATAGCGACATAATTTGCACTGGACATTGACTTAATATGAACGGGGTGCTCAGTCTCTTGTTCTTTTCTGCCTCAGAATAAGCTTGCATACATATTACAGAATATCATTTGTAAATCGTCATTTCATTGGCGCCCCCAAAGAAATTTTCCGGGGCGGAGGGAAGAACGACGGTCGCGGGTGATGTAGTTTTCGAGATATTCAACTCTGTAGTTCTTGGTTAAAGTTAACCCCTTAACTGGGTGGCCCGAGTAACGCTCGTCCAGTTTACATTGAGCTACAAATAGTTGCCCAGTTAAGGGGTTAAGTTTCTCAATTTCACTTTGTGTATTATTCAGCGGCATGTTTTTGTGTGAAAATATTTGCTAAAGGCCAGAATATAGTTAGTTAAACAGATTTGCAGTTTCGGGGGTGGGGGGGAGGGGGTAGTGCCCCTCTTGCCCCAATATGTGGGCGCCCATGTTTCAGTTGCAGATAATTGAGAGAATTTGTTGTCTTAAGGTTGCTCCCTTGCTCAGTTCATTGCAGGAGTTAAAATTTCGCCTTTCTGTCTTGCAACTCCAAAGCTGGGAGCGCCTCTGAGTAGAAATGGAAGAGGCGCTATAGAAATATTACGTTACAATGCATTCTCGTGCATGCATTTTGTACATCAGAATGTTCAGTGACTTTCATTTTGACGGGATGTTGATATTTTATTTTGTGCTTGGATTCGAGGCGTGCTTTTATTTCCGAACACATTTATTAGATGGAATACTATACTTGCATACATTCTTTATTTTTAGCACAGGAAATATCTTACTAAGCAGCCACTTAGACCATTTTGCTATTATTTTTTACAGATTACATTTCATAATATGGTTTATGTGGTATGATAGATAAATTGTCTAAAAATGAATGCATTTTGATATATATAGCCTTGGCATTTTAAAAAATTGGATATAATGTCTCGGAGTTTTGTCATTATCTGTGATTTAAAATTGTTTTTTAGTGTCCTGTCCCGAAATAATGGCTGTAGCGATAAGCTGTATTGATAGGTTATAATAGTTGTTTTGGTGTGAGTTGCTGATATCTTTTCTCAGGTAACTGACTGTTCAGATATAGCTTTATGCATGGTGAATATGAATTATTGAGAAATTATTTTAGACTTTGTTAAAAAACCTGACCTGAACACATTTGAAGAAGTGCTGGTTGATTGTACTATTTTGTTATTACCTATTGATGATGATGATTATGATGATGGTGTTTGGTGTTTGGTGTTTGCTGTGTGGAGAGTTGTTATCACCTGGGAACTGTTTGGTTTGTTCATGTTGATGTGTGGGGTGGCCCAAAAATACGGGACCATCTGTTTTATTTGTAAAACATTTGACAATCCCTATTTCAAAATGCATGGAATTTGGTTTCCTTCTGCATTATTGTATCTGGAATGTACTCATTTAGGTTTTTCTTTAGAATTTTAATGTGGGCCCGTTTTTTTGGGTGACCCTGTGTAGCTGGTGATTGTGTGATGTTAAAAAAATTTACTTTTGACTTAGATCAATTTGTTTTTTTGCACATTTATCAGTTATTTACTAATGTTTCAACTAGATTTTTATTTCTTTATAGTGTTTCCTTTCTTTGTGTTGGTTAGGGTCCATCCATGTAGTACATACGCACTGAAGGGGAAGGGTCGGATTTTGGAAGATTTTTCCTGTGTATGCTATGTACAATGGGTGGAGGGGGGTTGAAAATATGACTTTTTGTGTACGTACTATATGGATGAAACCTTACTGGAACAGATCATGATTGTTACTTCACATAAATTATTGTAGCTACTAATGATGTTGGAAAATTGAAAATTGACTTTGGAAACATACCAACTCATGGACATTTAGTGGTGGTTTATGTATATTTGTTATCAATTAGTGATCATCAGAATTCTTCTGACTTGATAGAATTTGTGTTTCTAAAATTCAATATATTTCGGAAGAGAAATGTCGAAAAAATTAATGACAGATATATGACTTTGTTACGAAATTAGGTTATGTGTATGAAGGTTCAAATAGTCGGAGTTTAAAATTCTACTCGTATAGCATTAGCATGATGTATAAATTTCCAAATGATCTATAATTAAAGCTCATGTTTTGATTAGTAATGTGTTCTATTTTTATATCTATAGTTTTGATGGTCTGCAGTATTCTGAAGTTCGTTTAATGGCTATGATAAGATAACAGATTTCATACTGTGTATATAATTTCTGAAAATGACTGCTCAGGTGATAAACAGAATATTGTACTATTTTTCTAAATATGCTGGAATTTGTCAGGAAATAATTGTGATTTGAATTATTTTTGTAGTGGGGGCCCCCCACCATTCAGACCCGGACCGGTCATGAGATCCGTGCAAGACAGATGAGTAGTTGGGGTGGGAGTAGTATGAGATCACAAAACCTCAAAACACACACAAGATGATGACTTTTTGCTTGTCAGGACTTTTTCATGAAAATATTGATGATATGTGTCCCCTATTCTGAAGTCCTGGCCACGCCACTGGTCTCAGCTGTCATTTTCCTTTCAAGGCTAGGGCTTCACCAGTGCTGGGTTTCCTGCAGAATTGCCTCTGTGACTGCAAGGCCCTCATAATTTCAGGTTCCTTGTGCGGACCCTGTTTCCTGCAGTCTCTGCCATTGAATCGGAGATAATCTGTCCATTCTTCTCTACTAGTACCAGTAGGTACATTGCATCCTATTCCGCTATTCGTAGGTAACCCATCTCGAACCAGTTCTCTTTACCCAAATAGTTGTCATTTATTAATTCAGTTATAATGTAAAAAAAAATTTGTGGTAGCCAGGGTGCGATTTGTGACCTGGAGCAGTGGGGTGGGGGATATGTCGAGCTGGGGTGATGTACTTGTTGGGGAAATGTAGCAGTAGGGGGATGCAGTTGGGCAGTGGGGGTAGATTCCCTCTTTCCCCCTACAAATCGCGCCCTGTGAATGGTGACTAAATCTCCTGAACAGGCACGCTGCACTTTTCTGGAATGTTTCACGCATGGAAAAATATTTCAGGTTGGGGGTACTATACTTGATGAGAATGAGCTGCAATCTTCTTGCTAACAATAGTTGTAAATTTTGGTGGTGTTATATGAATTTATATAGCATCATTTTGGTTAATTTGTTTAGCTCAACCACAAATTAAAATTTGGTCAGCGCTTTATTAATTTTTCGATTTATGCTGCACCCCAATATCTTCAGTCTATTATACATCGTATGCTATTTTCAATTTTATATGGTGCCGATGCAGCCGATATCAGTGACTACGAGAAAACACGCTATACGTGACGTCATGGGCCTTGTAGGCTCGGGGGATATTTATTCGTTGTAGGCTTTTGAGATATTTTGTCTCTTTAATTAATTTAATATTTTTTAAGTCGAAGTTTTAGAATCGATTTTAAATCGAAAACAAATCGTCGAATCGTTTCTCGTCAGTTTTCTTCGATCGGTGAGTAGCTGAGGAGGCAAAACAAAAGCGAAGAATGGTTAATCAATGGCGTGCCATCGGCTGATGCTTCTATGCATTATGAAATGGCGCTATAGAAGTTGATAATTAGATTTATTATGTCTTAAAGCACGAAGAACTTTTCGGACCTCCCAATATTATAGCCCTTGTTGGGCAGGGTATGAAGATATACCAATAACTGTATCGGAATGAAAGAGGCAGTAATAAGAGTCGAAAGAAAATGGATCCAAATGTTTTTGACTTTTTTTGATTTTTCTCGCTCATTTCTTTTTTGAGTTGATGCACTATCGGGCCCATTTCTCTGGTTTCAGGACAATAGAATTATAGAAGTTGATTGATTGATTGATATTTGTGGGGTCTCTTTGGTACATTTACAAGTGACATAGCTGAAACTGTTTCTATCTTGTCATTATCAAGGCTAAACTTTTGCGAATTTGTCAGATTCTGTGTTTCCAGACACAGAACACTACATCTGTCGTGACTGTGTTGGTTGGTCTGCGTGTTGGTGTAGGCGCAGACCTAGGTTTCAAAGAATTTTACGGTTGAATTCTTTTTTTCAGCAAATAAAGTTGCGATGGAAGTCGACGCAGATGGGGCTTCTCAGATGAACTCTTTGAAGAGATGCAATAGCGAACCAAGCATCAACCAAGTCAGTGAAGCAAGTCCTAGTTCTTCTTTTTCAGCATCAAGTGATGTCTCCAGCAGGTATATAAACAGATGTTAGATTTTTGTTGAGAGAAAATTTTGACTTATAACTATTTTTCAGCTACAGTAACGTTGAGTATTTCTGAGAAAGTGTGTCATCCTCAACTGCGATAAACTCCCAACCTGGCTAAGGGCTATAGAAACGGAGATCAGCGATGCCTTATGAGCCCGTGAGGCTCGGGGAAGAACTTTGATTTTTTTTGAGTGTTGAGTGAAAAATTGATATAGGCAAATGGCAGAGGTAAATATTTAAAATGGTTGGAAAACATATTTAATAAATTGTAAGATATAAGTTAATACATTAAAACAATACCTCATAAACCAATTACCAGTGTACTAAATACTAGTAAATAAATGTATAATCAGTTGACAAATCAATCCAAATTAGCTTAAGTCTGCTACTATTATTTTGTCTATCATAGATAGCAGTCATAACTATCATACATCTATTAATTGGTGTTAATAATAAGAGAACTACTAGCAGGAATCTTTTTTTCAACTCACTTTAATTTAAGTAAATCATAAAATGCTCCATTTTTATGTGGTATGGTCTTAAAGGAATGGACATTTGAATAATATGCTATCATTTATTTTACTAAACCAAGTGAGTTTATTGACTTAATGTTTGATTTCTTTTACTGCTTAAGACATTAAATTTGATTTTATGTAAGAAATTGTTTTTGCCCAGTGGTAGTAACCAAAACATGGGGCATCACTTATCCGAAAAGGGACGCCGGTTCAGCACAAGCTTTGTTGGTCTTTCTATGGTTGGTTTATTCTTATTCTATGCTTCTTATTCTATGCTGTTTAAGAGAGCGATAAAGGTCAAATGAATCTTGGTCGTGACAAATGTTACGTTGTCTTGATTGGGGGAGGGGAGGAGGAGGAGTAGTTGCAGGATTCTTGCCATGCGGCCAGAGGGTATTGGGTTTGTATTTGACTCTAGCCACTTCTTGGCGACCTTAGGAAAGTTGTTCACCCCCGACTTGCTTCACACATACGACTCTTCGCTTTGCATGCATATGACAGCGACTGCGTAATAACGATAATAATAACAGAATTGGGAACTAGGATTTAGATTATCATGCAGTGTTATTTTTAACTGGAATATTTTTGAAGTCCACTCTTTTGATCAATCAAATCCAGTGATAAACTGCTGGGTGTGAATCAGATGAGTTGCAAGTAATGCCATTTCGTGTGGACATTTTAAACCCAGCTGTAGTTTTTTGGTAAGTTTATGGATTTGATATCATTGCAAGATATATATGTTTGATG
The DNA here is from genome assembly GCA_018105865.1 of Metaphire vulgaris. Taxonomy (NCBI): domain Eukaryota; kingdom Metazoa; phylum Annelida; class Clitellata; order Crassiclitellata; family Megascolecidae; genus Metaphire; species Metaphire vulgaris. The sequence continues at coordinate 3,617,737 of CM030853.1, forward strand.
CCTATGTAGCTGTTCTCATTAAGCATTTGTCAAAATTGCCTGGAATGGGATCCAAAGTTCATTAGGGTCCATCCATATAGTATGTACGCACTGAGGAGGAGGAGGGGGTCGGATTTTGGAGATATTTCCTATGTATGCTATGTGCAGCGGGGAGGGTTTGAAAATATGCCTTTTGCGTACGTACTATATGGATGAGCCCTTATTCACCGTTTTGAGTTGACAAGCAGTATTTGTTGTTCACGAATTTTAAGATTTATCCTTTTTTTCGAGTTTAATTAAAAGGATGTTTTGTTTTGCATATAGACTTTAGCTAAGGTTCCCTCACGACTTGACCAAATAAAACTTGAAGAATGCATTGGACAGAGCGACCGAGAGGCTGCACACGAGAAGTTAGTTACGTTTTATGCTATTTTAAAAATATTATTTTGCTTTTTGTTTTACTCTTTTTCGTTTATTGTTCATATATACCAAATGCTCATTTAGCTTTACTTTACTATAATTTTTGTTATGTATTCATAATTTCTTTTATTTAGTGATTTAGTTTTTATCATTTTCCAGAATTTGAGTGTTAACCCCTTAACTGGGCAACTATTGTAACTCAATGTAGAATGGACGAGCGTTACTCGGGGCACCCAGTTAAGGGGTTAAGAAACTAAGCAAATTTATAGCAGGCCAGGTTATGCTAATTGTTGCAATGAGAATGAATTGTTTGCACTGAAGTATTTCATTAAAATTTCTGGGCAATTTTGAAATTTTAACGTTTCAGAGAAGTTCAGAGTGCAATGTTGATGTCACAATCATGGGACGAACTTTGTCTGGTTGGTTTCTTATGCAGTCAGTCCTAGTTATTAGTACTTCTGTATGTGGTGCTTTGTACAGTCGAGTCACTTTTCAGCAAATTCTGTTTTAATGAAACTCTGCTTACCTCAGATTAATTAATCATCAGATATCTGCCATCCTTAATAGATGCTGTTATATATATATATATATATATATATATATATATATATATATATATATATATATATATATGTATGCATGCATGTATGTATGTATGTATGTATGCATGTATGCATGTATATATACCTGTATGTGTGTGTGCATGTGTATGTATGTATGTATATAAAGATATATATATATAATATAGATAGATAGATGATAGATTGATATATAGATAAATTGATTGAATGATTGGTTGATTGATTGATTGATTGATTATTGATATTAAGCTACACTACTCTCAGATGAACTGAAAAGTCAGTGGTGATGGTAGTTGTGGTGGCAGTGGTGATGACTGTTGTGGAGGTTAGTGTGTCATTTCCTGTAGAACCAATGTCTGAAGTTTTGTGTGCCATACAGGATGATGGCGAGGCCATGATCACCGATATGAAGCGCCCGAAATCGTTCACCGAGCCGCTTCAGGTCCTGACGTCGTTGTATCCGTACGCCAGTTCCCCGTCTCCCACTCGCGTTGGAAAGCAGTGTTTCTCACCTTCGTTGCAACAGCCTGTGCGAAACTACACCTTCACACCAAGCCCTGGGTCTAGTCCCACACGCCAGACGTGCATCAGGTATTTTACGGCGCTGCGTCTGACTGGCATGATTTTATAGCTCCTTTGATTTCTTTGCTAGACTTTCCCCAACAGAGTAAAATATTGATTATAAGTAAGCATGTAAATAGATGAAGCTTAGCGGTCAGCCGGGCAAGGTCAGTTTAAAGATCAGTCAGATTATGATGCACTGATACATATGTAGAATTTTATTCACATCACTAGAGACGCTATAACATAGTCTCGGTTTATTTCCAATGACCCAAGTACCTTATACGATAAAAGTTATTTTCCTAAACATTCCAGAGACAAGAAATATAATATAGGGTGGAGCAAAAAACCGGACTAGTCACATTTAGGTTTGCATTTAATATAGTCTGGTTTTTTGTGCCACCTTGTAGTGTTTAAAACTTTGGGCTTAAATTGTGTGGATTTGGACAGCAAAGAAGATTTTGTCAAATTTTATTTGAAAATGATTGCTTGGCTGTTTTATAATGAGATTTTCATGCTTTAGAATGCATTTTCTTTTTTTGTGTTTAGAAGGAGCTTGAGTCCAATTGTTCTTCGACCAAGTCCGCTTAGTGCTGTCAAGAGAAAAGGTGTGTTTCATCCCCGCTGTTTTAAAAATTTCTGTTAACCGCTCGTTGTGGTGTTTGGATTAAAAGTAAAAATGTCTTCACACCTCTTTATCGTCATTGCCTCGTAATGTCACTGAGCTTTCAATTTTCAGTCACTCTGAGCTCTACGTTTATATTTATTTCTGTGGTGTTGTTCTATTGATAATTATCCATTGAAATGAGTCTTGTTAGCATATGAAGTATATACCCAGAATGTGTCAGATTGTTGTTGATTATAATTAAAGCGGTGCGCTCTGTGATTTAGCGGAAGCCGATACAACCGACAGGTCGCAAGACTCGTTCAGTCCTGCAAAGAAACTGCGCGTGAATTCGTCTGCAAGCGGAGAATCCAGCCCGGAACGACACCGCCACCATCTGCTTTCAAGGTTAGAAATAGTACTTCAGGGACTAATCTAATCTAATCTTGAACTTCTATAGCGCCACTTCATAATGCACAGGAGCATCAACCGATGGCACACCAAATCCAAATAATTAAAGATCCAGGTCAAATCCAGGGACGTGCTTATAAAATCAACACAGTGAACTGATCAACTTAATTTCACACTAAGTGTCAAAGATTTCTAGATTAGGTTAAGATCAACTGCATAAAATATTCAAAGCAAAATAGATTTTTAAGTCCATGCAGGTTTAGCACTTGGAGAATATCAATCAATCAGTCAGTTAATCAATCAGTCAATCAATCAATCAATCAGTAAATTAGTCAGATGACCATACAGCCAATCAATCAATTGTAAACTTCTTTAGCACCTTATATACTATTGTATATATTATACATCATATTTAATATATGTATTTTATATTTTTATATTATATTATTAGTTACTATTATATTATTATATGTATTATATATTATATATATTATATCTTATATACATTATCTATTGATGTACTACTTTCCAAAGCGCTATATAAATCCACGAGATTTTACTTACTTACAGTATAATAATGCATTTGCGTTACTCTATGGTCACGCATAGTCTATGGTTGCGCACAACATACCGTATGTTGACTCTAGACTTCTTTTCTGCTCTAATTGTTTTGTAATTTTATCAATATCTCATTTTGTTTAGTTATCGAAACACTTATATGTTCAGCAGCTCGTCTGGAGTTTCATGCAGCAATGCTGAAGACGCGGCAACGAGCAGCGATGAACTTGCTAGCGGAGGCTACGAAATCACCGCTGGTCACCGGTACAAGGGATTTCTGTCATCGTCCGTATTTTCACCTCACATGATCGGCAGCTCGTTCATCACCGACAGAGCCGAGGACGAGACTGCCATCTTACCGGAGGCCGCGTCGGAGTCGTCGGAATCGAACGAGGATTCAATGACAGACATAACGGCAACAATGACGTCGTAAAAGTAGATTTTCGTGAATTTGCTTGGATTTCTTGTAAATAACGCTGGATTATCTGCTGTTATGTCTGTTATTATTATTATCGTTCTTCGTGGAGATCTCTTTCTGGATATCGCATAACCGAGGACACAATTTTGGCTTTAATATTTCTAATTGACTTCACCTGCCAGTTGTATTTGTGCAAGAGGAAAGCAAGTGACTCTTGAATTATGGGAGATGAGTTCCTTGTTGTCTCTAAGAGTGATCTTTATTCATGTTGAACTTTTACTCTTGTAAGTTATATGCTAGGTTCCTTGAAGATACAATACAGGTTGGTGGCCAAAGGATTTGATTATCGCTCTCAAGCGACGTTTGTGTATAGTTAGTGTCCGTAAAACAATTGATAGTTTATTGAATCATGTCGAAGGCAGTTGTTACTGATTTGTGACTGAATTATGTTAGTTTTACTGTTCAAACTCTCATTTAATCATATTTGGCAGTGAAATCTTATGTAGATGCTAGATTGATGCTAGATTATTTAACTTGTAAAGTATGCAGAGTTGTTAAGAACAGTTTTGTTGGCTGTACAGCTTAGTATCCTACGGTATTAATGTAATAATATAATGTTATTGCTATTGATATTTGATGTGAAACCACCAATTACATTAGTTGTAGTTGTGTTTTATTTGTTCATTTTGACTTCTTTCAGTGAAGATTGTTTTGCATTGAAAACTATGACAATTGTTCAATAAAAAAAAATTATTGATAAATTGTGGTTGTCTCTGTCATTAGTATAGTATTTGGTACATTGAAATACTTAAGTCAAGTCTTAATGCAACAAGGCACTGTTGTTCTGTAAGTACTTCTATAGCACCATGTTATGGTTTCCATTTTGTGCATCAACACCAAAACAACACTGATTTAGTCTTCTCATCTGATACATTTCTTGTGCTACCATGTTACTTATTCTGTCTTCTTAATGGTAACTGTTGGATGGTTGCCACCAGCGGCGTAGGCAGGAATTAGATGGGGGGGTGTGTGTTTAAATCTTAACTGGTCATTGCTATTTCAAAATCAAAACACTTGTTAATGTCCCACATGTAAGCAAAACATAAAAACAGTAAGGTTGACAGATTTTTTGGAAGGGGGTATACCGGTATCTCCCGATATACCACCCCCGTCGCTACGCTGCTGGTTGTCACTCTTTTATAGCTTATAGTGGGTGGATTTGGGGAAAGAATAATAATAATGTGATTTTAAGTGGTTTAAGAGGCTAAGTAAGCCTGTTTGAAAACCACTCTGAAATTGGCTAGAATTGGCTGTCATGCATCAAAAATGCTGGAGGATGATTTAAGGAAGATAGCTGACACGCAAATTAGACAACTGCATAATTATGCCCTGTCACATTGACATTTGGATATAATTATTTTTTGATTGATTGATAGCAGATTGCTACCGAAAGTAGATTATCAACATCATGAATATTTATGAGCTCAGTCCTACGCCAGATGGCGTACTGCTTAGGCTGACTTCCGGTTCTTGCATGTGTTTGTGTGCGTGTGTCTCTGTTTGTGTGTTCGTATCTATGCGTCTTATTCGCCGGCCGGTTTATCGCCGCGGATTTTAATGCATTAAAAAGAGAAGTTGGTGAGTTTAAACGGGACTCGATCGTTGGAAATGTCGCCAAAATCGACTTGACTCGCCCTAATAGCTAACAATAGTCGCTAAATTCTTTTGAATTGCGCTCTGTTTTGCTTCGTTTTCGTCGACGATTCCATTTTGCTGAGAAAATGGCCGCGCGTCGGACTAGTCCATTGCGGCACGGGGTGACGGGTTCTCATTTAAATCGCATTTTGCCATTTAATCAGCAGAAAATCGTGATTTTTGAAACCAAAATCTAGTAAGCGCCGTGATTGCCGGCAATCGCTTTACTCTTACAGAGCCTTGCTTTTACGTTATGCAAAAATGAGCGTTATTAGCGTATGCTGCTACCCCTCGTATATTTGTCAGTCTGGGCGCTTATTGTTTAACATTTGGGGCAAAATTTACCGATTTCTTCGCCTTAAAATGGCTGAGTTTGAGTTTTTCACTAATTGTTTTGGCATTGGGATTTGCCTTTGACTACAGTCAAGTCCATTTAATGTCATTCCTGGTCATGCCGCACTTGTAGTGTCACTATATTATGTCAAGCCCACAATTTTATATTCTTGTTTTTTCCCCTCATAATGTCAACTAATCTGAATAGGATCATGAATATGCCATTACATAGGTTCAGCTGTACTATTGCTTTAGCAATAATAATAATAATAAACAATTTAATAACAGCAATAATAACAATAGACACAATTATGCACTATAGCACTTGTGAACAGGGTGCAATTTGTGACCTGGAGCAGTGGGGGGATATACTGAGCTTGGGGGGATGTAGTTGTTGGGAAATGTAGCAGTGGGGGATGTAGTGGTGGGGGATGTAGCAATAGGGGGATGCAATTGGGCAGTGGGGAGGGGGAAGATTCCCCCTTCCCTCCTACAAATCACGCCCTGCTAGTGAATATACTCGAGTGTCTATTATTGTTGTTGTTGTTGTTGTTGTTGTTGTTGTTGTTGTTATTATTATTTATTATTATTATTATTATTATTATTATTATTATTATTATTATTAAATCCATCAGTAAAAGACCAGATCATTCATGAGATCAGAGTGACATTAATAGATCAATAAAACGATCTGTCAATCTGGGATTGTTTAAAAGACACATTAAATTTGAAAACTACAGAAGTTGTCAAAGTTTGATGAGATAGAGAATGAACAGATTTAAGGAAAGACTACATGACTGAACTATATCTAACGTGGCTTCTTTTTAGATGTGTCTTATGTCTTTTTATTCTTCATTATTGGTTTATTTTGAATTTGTAGCTGAAACAGGCTTTTCACAATGTCAAGGCGGAAACTGAAGGCTGCATCTTCAGCTGAGAACAGTAGAGGAGTTAGTATATGGAAATTATATCTGAAGCTATTGGAAATATTTGTATGCTTTGGGTGGGTTTTAAATGAGTTTAAATAATAAAATGTTTCAATTTGACAAACCGGAGCCATTGAATTCCATATGCCAGTGAATTCAATGTGAATGTGTCTTTGTGTTGGTATGGACTTTGTTTATGCCAGTGAGCCTGTTAGATGAGAAGTTGACCACTGGTTGTGTCAGCAAGTAATGAGTTTTGGTGGTCAGGCTCAGAGTTTATTGGTCAGACAGACTAGCAGTTAGCACAAAGCTATATTTGTCGCATGTAACTAATACCAGCGACTATCTAACCAAGCAATGATCACCAACCCGAGGTAGTGTGGCAATTACAGGTTTTACAATAAGTGGATGTTCTTCATCCCTGGTTAATACTCATCATCACCATCATCATCATCAGGTCCTCTTTCCTTCATTGTCTGAAGCTGAGGTGGTAAAACGGATGACATGATTCCAGCTGTCTCTATCTTCTGTTGCTCTTTTAGCGGATGTTAGTTTAATTCCAGTCCAATCTTCTATGTCATCTGTCCATTTGCGGTTTGGTCGACATCACATCCTCTTTCTGGGCATTAGGCCTTGCTGTATTGTTCTTTGCGTTGAGTCTTCACGGCTTCTCTGTATTTGTCCAAAGAAAGAGTTTTCATCGTTGACACATTCTTAGTAGCTTTCATTTGTTATTAGATGATTTTAGCACCTCTTCATTTGAGCTTTTTCCCTTCAAGATATTCTTTGGATTGTTCCGAAACAGGACATCTTGAATGCCTATAATCTGGTTAGTACTATGCTAGTAAAAGTAATATAATGATAAATAATATTATTTATGTCTTGGATCTAATTTTAGAGCAACTCTTTGCAGTCAGACAGTGAAGATGGTGGATCTGCTGGTTTTGGTGGAAATCAGAAACAGGTGTGGATTTTAAAGTCAAGCTGTTAATAAATTAAATCAATTTAGGATTTTAAAGTTCTTTTAATTATTTAATCTAATAATTATGCACTTTTATAGCACCATTTATAATACTCTGAGTTATCACTTGATGGTGCTTCAATTCCTAGAGCCAAAGGCTGGGTCACTGGGACAGTTTTTTGGGCCACCCTCTGTTTTACAGTCAACTTGTTTGTTGTCACAATACTTAAATCCTAGTCAAAATTTAGTCATAATTTGTGTAAATTATTTCATTCAGCCCAACAGTGTTTTATACAGGCCTGTTAGGGAGGGGATCCCCCCAACCTCAAAATTTCTCTTACCTCCAAATTTTGGCACTGACACAAATTTTTGTATTGAACTTCCCCTGCAGCAAAGTCACTAACCCCCCCTCCCAGGCCTGGAGTCTGGATAAAACACTGCAGCTCAACAATTTCTAATAGGTTAGAAAAATTAATTTGACACCTGTTTGGATCGACTGCACTTTGTTGATGTTGTCGTCTGTTGTTTTCAGATGTCGTCTGCCGCAGTCTGTGCTTCCCTCGGTCTGAATGACGTTGATCTCGAATGGTCCGAGGCTGATTACCAGAATCTTACGACTTTCAATATTTTCATTCGTATGGTCAGACCTCAGTTGGCTGCAGTAAGTTTATGCCGATAAAGCATTTGAATTACTGTTTGTTGCTTATCAATTTTTAGTTTCAGTGTGATTCCTCATTAAGGTGCTGACAGTCTTGAATTATATATATATATATATATATATATATATATATATATATATATATATATATATATATATATATATATATATTATATTATTTGACAAATAAATATGTTATTTGCTGATAATTAATCTTGTCCAATAATTTTGATTTTCATATGGAAACTAGTGTTTGGGCATTTATTTATTGCAAATTAATTAAATGGGACTAAGTTTAGATGCATACTGTAACTTTAGTAGTAGACTTGTTGTCAAGAGTTGTTTTAAAACCAAGACCAAGACTTGGATATCCAGAAACCAGTTGCATCCCAAGAAGGCTTTAATTATCCAATTGTATTTATATTGGTCAAGCTTTTGTTGTTGCAAACATAATTTGCTTTTCACGATTCATCGTGTTAATAAAGAATGTCACTACGCAGTAGACTGATGCCATTTGAATGGGATCAGATGGGCTGCAGTGAATTTGCCTTGTGACAGATTAACTTTTTGTTTTGCTTGACCAGTTTTCGGCAAAGATGTAATTGGTATTGCAGTTCTGGGAGACATTGTTGATACAGTGTAATGTCTTTTTAATGGTGTCAGTTATGACAATAATTTGCTTATTGTCGCATGTCTAGAAGCGTTCCATTGCATTCCATTCAGATGTATGCATGGACATTTAAAACACGTTACATTTTGTTTACTTGAATACTGAGTCCATCTGTATATTTTAAAATCTTTTGTTGAACAAAGGCTAATGGCCGAACTTCACAGGCATTAATAACTCCGGTACTTGAAGCAAAATGGCGAGAATTCCAGGCTTCCAATCCATTTAAGAAAGAACGCAAAGTCGAGTCTTCAACTGGTAATATTTTAGATTTGATAGGCATGTACAGTTGGACTTTAAATTTTGTATCATTATTTGATGCACAAGTCATTTTAAAATTTGATATTTGATAGTTACAAGCTGAATGCATAATGATCATATAGTGTGAGTGCAATGTACACCCAAATGTGCAATGTATATATTAAATATCATTGGGGGAAGAACAGATTTATGGAGTTGAGGAAAAGGGCAATGCTTGTTATTTAGGTTATATATTTTTCTTTCCCACAGATTTTACTTCTTACATTCTCCCAAAACCTCAGAATCTGCTTTGAAATAGGAAAATATTTAAGCACCTGGCCTGAATATTTAAGCACCATTGACAGACGTTACTGATTTCAATATTGTCTGCATTGAATTGTGTATCAGCACCCTGCTCTGGATTATCCTTCTAGGCAGCCATTTTGAAATGTCAATCGATGTGTTATCGTCTGTGTGTTTTATTTCTTCTTGAAACCACATATAGAATAGTCTTAGTATATTTTAATTTTGGGGATGACTATTTTTGTACCAATGCACAAGAAAGGAGACAGAATGGACTACCACATGAAGAGGATCTGCACATGGCAGGATTGAATCTCAACGGAAAAATCGACGGAAGACACCGAATGACCTTAGAAGAAATAGCAAAGGACAGAGAACTTTGGAGCGATTTCACGGAGAAGTCGATAGCTGGACACAGCTGGAGGACGAAGACCTGACCTATTATTGAGATCTTAACCCTTAAACTGCCACATGCTTTGTAACTATATGCAATTGGAACTGAGTAAACTCAGGTTGTGGCGGTTTAAGAGTTAAAAACTTCTACTTTTGCAGTGTTTTGTTATTTTGAAATGGCTAAGTTGCGTTTGTTGTCGTTAGAATGCGACGACGAGGAAGAAAATGCTGACCAGAGTCAAAACGGGGAAGCGGAGGAGGCTAACTCGAGCTCGCGCTCTCCTCGAACTTTGGACCAGAGTGACAACGAGGATGACGACCAGCCTGAGGAGGATGAAGAGCCTGAGGAGGAAGAGGAGTCGACAAAGTCACGAAGGTCGCAGGGGTTGAAAATTAAGTTGTCCATCAAGCCGCTCAGAAAAAGCTCACGAGAATCTCGACCTAGGGTTCGTTACTAAAATTTCATAGAGTTTTGCGTATTGTTTAGAACAGTGTTTTATACAGACCTGTTAGGAGGGGAGATTCCCCCTCCCCCAAAAAAATCCCAGCACTTACACAAATTTTGCATTGAACTGTTTCTTTTCCCCTCCAACCAAGTCAATTCCTTCCCTTCCCCGAAAGCCTCAGTTTCCTCCCAAAAGGTCTGGAGTCTGGATAAAACACTGGTTTAGAAATCAGATTAAAAGTTTTTGTGAAATTTATGCATTCTTTGTTAATTGTTGGGAAAATGAATTGTTTTGCTTGGATGAAATTTAGTGAGCCAGTTAAAATGAACAATTTTGCACAGAAGTTGTTTCCATAGCTTTTGATCATGAAGATTAATTTTTAAATTTTCTATTTGTTTCGTAAATGTGATATACACAGTAGAACGTCGTTATAACAGACTCGCAATAGCATATACGCGGTTATAACATACAGCTATGTACGGTTCCATGTGACATTCTACTGTATTTTATGGCATTGAATATAACGTTCCTTGGATATAACATACTAAATTTTACAGGCATGCTTATTACATTATAGCAAAGTTCTACTGTACAGTGAAACCCGCCTAATTGCATAGGTGCTGTGCAAGCCATTGCTTATGCGATTAACTGGGCTATGCGAATAGTCGGGACATCTGATAATTAATTGTACACACAAAACACTGGTTCGGGTTTTAATGTTGTTATGTGATTATGCAGGTTATGCAATTAAGCGGTATGCGATTAAGTGGGATCCACTGTACTACATTTATTATATATTGTAACTTTCTCTGATATATAAAATAATGAAAATTTTCTTTGGCTAATTTTTATTTCAGAAAGCTGTATTGACCGACAAAGCCTTTGAGAAGATGCTCGATTCAGATGACGAAAGCGGTTCCGATGGTGATCAGGAGAAAGACAGGAAAAAGCAGAAACAAAGAAGGCCTGATTCTGTACGATATTTCTATTAACCCCTTTACTGGCCGTGACGCACATATGCACCCATTTTACATTATGTTACAAATAAATGGCCAGTAAAGGAGTTAACAAAGCATGCTGTTGAAATCTGCCATTTCAAAGAACTGCTTATTGTTATATGAATAGTCCACCATAATCTTTGGTTTTAGTAAACGAATGCCAAATGCTGGTAAGGTAAGCAGGAAGATATGTGGTATGTATGAGGGTATTTTCATATCAAAAATTAATTGCACAAAGACCAGGGCGGGAAGTTAGCAGATTGGTAACAACGTTGGACGGTGGAGCAGAAGGTCGCGGGTTCAACTCCCGCAGGAGCCCTAAGGTCGACTCAACCTTCTTACGCCAGATGGCGATGGCAACTGAGTAGCGGATTAATCCACGGGTAAACAGGCGCGTTGCATGAGAACACTGGCCCCATATCATGTAACTTGCACCTGGCTGAGTCACCTGGCTGAGGGCCTTGGAAACGGAGATCAGTGCTGCCCCATGAGTCTTGAGGTTAGCCTTGAGAGATCGGGAAGGATTTTGCTTTACTTTTACTAGGATCTAGAAAGATGATTTTTTGGTTTATCCAGTGCCATTATCTTCATAAACATATACCTAACCTAGTCAATGAGGCCAGGTCAAACGAACCTTAGATCTAATCAGGGATTAAGACTTGTGGTGCCTCCCCCAGCTAAGACTGCAAAGTTCGGGGACAGGTCTCTCTCAAGGGGTAACCCCATAACATGGAATTTCCTTCCTGAAGAAATCAGGTCGGAAATTTCCCCCGACCGATTTGCTCACAAACTGAAAACGCACCTTTTTAGTACTTTTTATGGAACTCTTTTGTAAAGTGCTCTCGTCCACTACCTGAGCTTTAAGATAGCGCTATATAAGTTGTCGCTCTAATAATAATAATAATAATAATAATGATATTTTGTTGTCTCAAATAATGAATATATAAATAGCTGTCAGTATTTGCTATTTAGGATTCAAATGATGGTGCTTCCGACAGCTTTGCAAGAGATCGGAAAAGACGAGGCGCAAGCCGGCAAGAAAGGACCAATCAGTGAGTTATTTTTCTAATTTAAGGTTTGATTGCTGGAGAACAACAATGCAGAAAGTATATTCCTGTAATGTTTCGTATTTTGAAATAATTAATTGATTTATCGCCTGTGAAAATTTGAAATTTGTTCAGGAAAGCGACAACAATTCGTCCGGCATGGATGGCGAAAACTTCGAGTCTCGGAAGAAAAGAGATCGGAAGAAGAAGCGCGCTGCAAATGTAAGCGAGCGCAGACGGTCTGAATGTATTTTTGAAATCGTAACGTTGATACCGATATTGTGGACAGGCAATATAGATGCATTTCTTAGGATTAATCTGAAGTATTTATTATTGACTTGGTTGTTGTTTGTGATGTTGTTGCTGCTTAGGATAGCGACGACCAGGACGGCGAAAGCTCACAGCGTGCGAGCAATTCGGACGAGTCCGATGGATCGAGCGGCTCTACCGAGCAGCGGCGTAAAAAGAAGAAACAGCGCCCGGTTATTCCCGGAGAGAGAAAGAGCAGTCGAGCAAGAAAAGCAAATGCTACCATGGTGACTGATTGAAATATTCTAGCTGTTTTTAGTGATAAATCATCAGCTATTAGATTTTATGAACAAATCTTAGAAAACCTACCATAAAATGACTAAGACTACTACTACTGCTGCTGCTGCTACTGCTGCTACTACTACTACTACTACTACTACTACTACTACTACTACTACTATTGCTATTACTGCTACCATCAATAGTACTGCCATAGTACTTTGAGTCAAAGAAGAAAATAGATAAGAAGAAATGTGCTGCAAATGTGAATGTAAATGTTTTAAGTAGTACACTGCTACTACTATTACTACTACTACTACTGACTGATGATTATAATGAGAATGAGGATTATGCAATTTTCTAGTGCCATTTCTAAAATATATGATATCAATCGATGGTACTCTACAGTTATCCACAAAGAGGTCAACAATACAATGTCAGAGTGGGGAAGAGTGAGGCAGAAGGATGGAAAAGTGAAGGAAAAGTGAACTGGAAGAGAGGAATTTTTGTCTAGATTAGAAAGTAGAAAGTGAACTGGAAGATCTAATGCACAGCTCTAGGCTAAGTATCTTGATGACACCTTTGCACCTATTCTATTCTATTCTATTCTATTCTGTTCTATTCTATTCTATTCTATACATGACAATTTATAGAGCGCCGTAAACATGACGAAGGCCAAAAACAAAAGCGCTTTACAGTCAAATAGCTAGACTATATATATGAGGTCTTAAATAAGTGCGTCTTTGGAGCATTCAAGATTAGTGATGAAATCCAGGTTATACTGTATGATGTGCAAAATCATTTTTCATTAACCTGATTGGTTGTTCAACGTTCAACTCTTATTTAAATGATCTCGTTGGCATTTATTGAGCGTTGTCGCTAAACTGTCGTGATTTCTTGCAGCGAGAACTGACCGATAGAGAATTTGAAAAGCTGCTGGAGCAGGAAGAGAAGGACAAGGCGAACAAAAAGCGAAAACGTCAGGAGAAGAGGTCGTTTGGCGATGGATCTGGTGTTCACGAAAATTCCGTTGAAGAATCGGGCGAAGAAGTATGCGTGCTGTGCTGTTTTTCAGTTGTAGCAAGTGAAGTAGGACTTATGCAGTTGAAAATAATTATTTATGTTTTCGAATATTGTGTTGATTTTATATTTTTACTGAAAAAAAAATTGAGAAGTGTGAAGGCATTTATACCGATGTCGCATTTTTCTACAGAAAAAGAAGATTCGAAAACAGGAGAAAATGTCCGAAGCTAGAGAGAAGAAGAGAGACGGAGGAGAAAGTGGAAATGAAGTAAGAAGTAGATTTTATTTTGATTTTTCATTTTATGCAGTTGAATTTTGATTAGTGTCAAACTATTCTAGTTTTCTAAATGGTGGGCTATTATCACCTGAGTACTTAGTAACCTTGATGTAAAAAGGATGGATGGGTTTCATGACATAGTATTTGTTACGAATCATTGTTTAACCCTTTAACGTGTATTTAACTGTAACTCAATGTAAAATGGACGGATATATCCGGGATCCCCAGTTAAGGGGTTAATGTATATTGCTTGCTTGTTCTTTTTGTGATTGCAGTCTGACCATTATTGGTACTGCGAGCTCTGTCGAGATGGCGGTGACCTGTTGCTCTGTGATACGTGTCCAAAGTCATTCCACAAAGAGTGTCTCAAATTGGAAATTGTTCCCGATGGTGAATGGAGCTGTCCTGTCTGTGTGAGTAGTTGTGGCGATGCTTTGAGCTACTTTTATGATCAACGATCATTATGCTGCTGTAATTTTTGGTTTTATTTCACGGTTTGTTAAGCCTTAAACTGCCGGACCCAAGTATACTCGATTACATTGCATACAGTTACAAAGTATCTGGTGGTTTAAGATTTAAGACTGTTGTTTCTGTAAAACATTTTTTTGGCTTTAGTAGATAATTTGTAAACCTTGTGGATAGTTCCTGATGTATTGTAATGTAAATTGAGCTGTTTCCATTGCCATATTTTTATCATAAAAGATGCACCTTATACATGTTTCAGAAGCCTTGTAGAAAACCATTTCACTGCTATCTGTTCGTTCTACATGTATAATTGATATAAATTTTGCTCAAGTGCACATGTAAACAACTGTGTTTTAATGGGCAAAATTATAAAACTACATTTATTGTCTGGTAGAAGCATCAGTGATGTATGTCTGATACTCAAATTTCAATTGACTTACTGTCAAATCTTTGTTATGATTGCTGATGATTAACTCAGCTATTTCCTCAGTTTCATCCTCATCTGCTACACTACAGGAAACAGGGGTGTGCGGTGGAGCAGTGGTTAGTGCACTGGTCGCCAATCTTGAGCTGTGGTTCAATGGAAATGTACCTAAAGGGTTAAATGGTATTTCGTCATTCAGCCGTTGCCGTGTAAACCTGAAGGCACTAACGCTCTGTTATAGACTGGTTAAATGGAGGGATTCTATAGACTGGTGAGGGTCTACCAGAGAAAGGCGACTCATCGGAAGAAGACAATCACGAGACTTTCTGTCGCATCTGTAAGGATGGTGGTGATGTCATTCTGTGCGACTTTTGTCCGATGGTGTACCACATGAACTGTCTCAATCCTCCGCTGAAGAGTTTGCCCGACGGAGACTGGAAATGCCCGTTGTGTGTTGTGAGTTTTTCTCGTCCTTTCTTCCTCTTATGTCCTTTCGGAATTGTATGATGGAGTTGTTGGTGTCTTGGTTGTGTTATAATTGTTTGATATTTCCAGTACTTGAGAATAGGAACTCAAAGATAATAAATATCATGATTTGTGAAAGTGGAAACTCGTAGATTGTTCACAACAGGTTTAAATGTCTAGGTGGCTAGAATAAACACTGGAATAGAATGAAAGTTCTGTTTCATTTTTTTGACATTTGATAGATCAGTATGCCAAATGTCTGCCCCCCCCAACAAATTTTAAACTAAAATGTCTAGGTGGAGATGAATAAACAACAGAATAAGGAATGCTGAATGAAATTTCTGTTTATACTCATAGTCCTAGAGAAACAGGTCTGAATTAGTAAAGACTGTTCTGACTTGGAGATGGATGCATCAGCCAAAGGATGCTGATGAATTGGATCATACCCATAGTCCTCAGAAACAGGTCTGAATTATGGTCTGTGTCATCTAAAACAGGCATAAACCTATACAACTTACAGTAGAACTATGTTATGATGGATTTGGTTATAAGTGTATACTCGGTTACTACATGCTGCACTGTATGGACCCGTGCGATGCGCTACGGTATTGGGTGGTGCTGGTACAACGTAACCTTGGATGTTGCGTACTAAATTTTACAGACCCGCTAAGTACGTTATAACAAGGTTCTACTGTATTAGTTCATTGACTTATTCATTATTTGGTTTTCTTGTAACTACTTTGGTATATTGTTTCTATTTGTTGTTAATCTAAATGTATGTTAACTAATGTATGCAAAGTATTTTCTCTGTTTCTGTTTAGCCTTCAAAGCGCGCTGAGCGAGAGCTATTTGTCAAATATGAATACCATTCATATTGGGATTGCGCGTGGATACCAGAACAAGTCGTATGTCAATTTTCTGATTTTTTCATTTTGTTTAAAGTCCATGTTAGGCTTTCTCATTATTTTGAAAATAAATGTGCTTAATATGACTCCAGGTGCATAAGATTTACATGATAAGTTAACCCCTTAACTGGGTGCCCCGAGTAACACTCGTCCATTTTACATTGAGTTACAAATAGTTGCCCAGTTAAGGGGTTAACGATTTGGGAGAGCTGAACTACAGATGAGAAATGGTTTGTTCCATTTCTTAATTTGATCCTTAGTTAGTATTATGTTTCTTGTTTCCTTTTGTAAAATGCTAAATTACAGTATATAGCAAAATTGCATACTTGAAAATGGTTTTTAATGTTTTTTCTTTACAATGATTTTTCTGCATTTTTGTGGTACATATTATAAATAATGTTCTAATACTTTTGCTAAATTGTGATTTTATCACTGAAATTTGGAAAAGCTTTGGCACTCTGGAACTTTTCGATTTCTTAGCTGGAAGTTTTCCAGTCGATTCTCCACAATTCTTTCCGAAGAAAGTTCGACCTGAACGAGCCGCCGGCTCTGGAAGACGGCAGCAGTTTCGGCCGTCCGCGCCACAAGGCAAGCGTTTCCGAAGATGACCCTCATAATCTGGAGGAGAGGTACTACCGCTACGGCATCAAGCCAGAGTGGCTTCAGATCCATCGCATTATCACTCATGAGTAAGTGTTTGTTGTTGTGCTCAACTCTGGGACCTAACTTTTACATGCTAAAGATCGATACAATATAATTTGGACTACTTCATTATCATTGTGTGTGTGGTGTGTGTGTGTGTGTGTGTGTGTGTGTGTGTGTGTGTGTGTGTTTATATGCAAAAGCAAACTATTTTATTATTCAAGTAAAATCTCTTGACCAGCTTATTCCACATTTTATTTAAGTGATTGTTATGTGCCCTGGACTATTTTTGTCTTGCACACAGTGCTGTAGAAATTTTATGGATAATGATGATTAAATTGTCGTCTTAGTTGTCATCATCATCATCATCATCATCATCATCATCATCATCACGATTGTATCTGCTGCCATTCAGTTCTGCCATTGATTCTCCCATGTTTAACCCCTTAACTGTGTATTTAACTGTAACTCAATGTAAATTGGATGGATATATCCGGGATCTCCAGTTAAGGGGTTAACAAGTAAAAACTGGGCTTGTGATGGTTTTGCTCACGACCGATTGATATGCAAGAAATGTGATTGATTTTCATATGCTGTTTTAAGTGGAAAGAGCAAAGACCGTCGTTATCTTGTGAAGTGGAGAGACCTTCCCTACATCGACTGCACGTGGGAATTCCCAGACGAAATAGCGCAGGGCCTGGAGGGATTCGATAAGCACGTTGAAGCCTATTGGACACGCAGGTAAGAAGAATTTGTTATTCTCGGTCACAAAAAGAGAACTTAACCCTTTTCCCATTTGCCCCACGAGAATACTGGTACATGTACATTTTATATTGCATTACAAAAAAATTGAACTGGTAAAGGGTTAAAGTGATTTTTTTGTGTGATTTAACCCATTTGCTCCATAAGGCTGATATTTCAGCTTCATAACCTTTTGTTTAGACGGATCGATGAGGTCATAGGGTTAATGGTGTTACGTTCAAATTAAATATTATTAATAGTGAGCTTCTATAGTGCCGTTTTTATTATTGTTATTATTATTATTATTATTATTGTTTATTATTGTTATTATAATTATTATTACCCCTGTAATGCCCCCTGTAAAGTGCTCTTGACTTTGGCCTTTTGCTATGCTCATTGCATTATATAAATTGTCATAATAATAATAATAATAATAATAATAATACTGAGCTCTATGATAATAATTTTATTATTATTATAGAGCTCAGTATTTGAAAATGGTCACTGCAGATAAAATAGAATGTGCTATTCTGAATATCTGTGCTCTTTATTTGGCATAGAAAGCAAAAAGTGAGGGACGAGAAAGAACTCAAGAGATCAGAGGTACCGAAGAAATCTTTACTGAGAAGGAAGATGGAAAAACAGCCGGACTACATCGAAGAGACTGGCGGAACGCTGCATCCCTACCAGCTGGAAGGTCTTAACTGGCTGCGATTTTCGTGGTCGCAGGGTACGAACACGATTCTTGCCGACGAGATGGGCCTCGGCAAAACCATTCAGGCAATCACGTTCCTGTATGGATTATACAAAGAGGTAGCGTCTTTTTGTTTCCTAATTTTATCATTTCTTTTGCAGTTTGACCACGTCTTCGAGGGATGGCGTTGTCAATCTGCTAGCGTAAAAATGTCTTGTTGTTCTTCAAATGTAGGTATTTGGATGTGTCTGAAATTATATAGTTTTAGGTCAAGACTAATCCCATGCTTTTAACGTGGCTTATCCACCATAGACTGTCTTGTCTAGTTGTCCAGCCTGATATCCTGGACTTGACCTGGATCATATGGGATTGGGATTTGGTGTGCCATCGGCCGATGCTTCTATGTATTATGAGGTGGTGCTATAGAAGTTGACGATAAGCTTAGATTAGATGTATGTTGGTTTGTTATTTTTTTCACTTTCATCCAAGCTGTCATGCTTAACCCCTTAACTGGGGATCCCGGATATATCCGTCCATTTTACATTGAGTTACAGTTATATACACAGTTAAGGGGTTAATGTCTTGCTAAAAATTTTTGAATCTAATAGGTGTTCTACTGAATTGAAGTGTCACAGAGTATTTGAGTATTTTTTGTTTTTGATTCGGGGATTTTGCTTGTTTTTCTTAAATCAGGGTTACATTACGTCAAAACCCTTTTTGATAAGTGCTCCTCTATCAACTGTTGCCAACTGGGAAAGAGAGTTTGAATTTTGGGCACGGAACTTTACGTTGTGACCTACCTGGGACAGAAGGACAATCGTGCTGTGATCAGGTTGGGTTGCTGAAGATACTATAATTCTATTCTTTGAAAAAATATTAAAAGATGTAAAACCAATCATAATAAATTCAAAGTTTATCATCATCATCATCATCATCATCATCATCATCATCCTGTATCACTCCTTGTGGAGCATAGGCCGCTAATAAGATTCTTCCATGCAGTTCGGTCTTCAGCTAATGGGACTAAATCATTCCAGTTGAGTTCATTAGCTTTTAGCTCATTTTCTATTTTTGTTTTTCATGCATGTAAAGTATTTAAAGTAAATTATAATAAAAACTAATTAATACATCTGAAACAAATCCTATTAAAACTAATAAATAAAGATTAAAAGAGTAAAACGGATAATTCAGTAAAGCTATGTATGTATGTATGTATGTATGTATGTACTCATGTATGTATGTATGTATGTATGTATGTATGTATGTACTACATAATTTCTTCAGGGAGCAGGATTTCAGCTATAGAGAGGGTGGTTTTGCGTCGCTTCACAAGCCTTGCCGATTGCGCGAAGGCTACAAGCCGAAATTTGACGTTCTGCTGACTTCGTACGAGTTTGTGAGCGTCGACTTTGCCACATTGGCTTCAATTGACTGGGGCGTCCTCATCATCGATGAGGCACATCGACTGAAGAATAACCAGTCCCTGGTTTGTGTTGAAATTTATTGAACATTCAAGATGCTCTAAAATAATGGTAGTAGTAGTGCAGGGCTTTTTTTCAGTGGGAACGCATGGGAACGGCATTCCCACACCTTTTTTGCCAGATTTATATATATAATTATGGATATGTAATAATGTGTTTGGGAACGGACAGGTACGGCATTCCCACACCAGTTTTATTGATGAGTAAAAAAGGATGAGTTCCCAGACATTTTTTCCTAGAAAAAAGCACTGAGTAGTAGTAGTGGTAGTAGCAGCAGCAGCAGTAGTAGTAGTAGTAGTAGTAGTAGTAGTAGTAGTTGTAGTAGTAGTAGTAGTAGTAAATAATTATATACTTTTATAGCTTTTATTTCTAATACCCTTTGGTATCAGTTGCTGGTACTCCAAATCATGACTCTAAAAAATCAGGTCATTTCTAGATATCATTATTCAGTGGGAGACAGCAAAGCAGACTGTATGGAAAAAAGCTATTTGAAAAAGATGAGTTGTGAGTAACGATTTGATATTATATCATTACATGGTCGAAGTGTTGTATTGCCAAATGTTCCATCTAATTAACTGGCTTTACCATGTTATTTTTGAGATTGAGGGAATCATGAGTTAGTTTTTTTTTATTCTGCAGTTCTTTAGAACTTTGAACGACTACAAGATTGACTACAAGCTGCTCCTGACTGGTACCCCGCTGCAGAATAATCTTGAAGAGTTGTTCAATCTTCTGAATTTCTTGGAACCAGAAAAATTTAGGTCTTGCTTAGTTTAGAATTCTCTTTTATTGATTGTTACTACTGTAGATAAAGTTTATTAACCCCTTAACCATGCATTTAACTGTAACTCAATGTAAAAGACACCAAATGACCTTGAAAGAAATAGCTAAGGCAGGAGAACTTTGGAGAGATGATGTTCATGGAGAAGTTGATAGCTACACACAGTTGGAGGATGATGACCTGACTTGATATAAAGTTTATTAATCACACATTTAATATCATTCTGCTATTTAAATGTTTCTACAGGGTGGTGTAAAAAAACGAACTATATCAAATGCAAACCTAAATGTGGCTAGTCCGGGTTTTTTTTGCACCACCCTGTATAGACTTAGCGGGTTTGTCAGCGAGACCTACAAAATGCAAAATAATAAACAGGGCTGATAGGCCATGAAATTAACATGTTTTCATCTCTTCATTGAAGCATTTTCTGCCACGAGTTGGTTTTGTAAAAGCGTTCCTTTCTTCTGTATTGCTGAAATTGTTAGGTTGTTATGAATTTTTTTTTAGTAAGATGGAGAATTTTCTGAACGAATTTTCCGAGATATCGAAGGACGAACAAGTATTGAAACTTCACGACATGTTGGCGCCTCACATGCTGCGACGAATGAAGGCCGACGTTCTGAAAGATATCCCGTCAAAGAGCGAATTCATTGTTCGAATCGAGCTGTCAGCCATGCAGAAGTGAGGCAACGATTATTTTTTCTATAATGATGTAATGATGTATGAATATCTGTATTAAATGGCAATATGGAAATATAATTTATGTGATCATATTTGCGAATAATATTCTTTTCAGTTCTTTTAGATCACAAAAGTCATGTGCAACTCAGTTATGATACATAGTCTATGGTTTATTTTTGATAAACAGGAAATATTACAAGCATATTTTGACAAAGAACTATGAGGCGTTAAACGCAAAGGGCTATAGCCATCAGACATCCCTTATCAACATCATGATGGATCTGCGAAAATGCTGCAACCATCCTTACCTGTTCCCAGCTGCTGAGAAGGTGCACTTGACTAGTCATACAATTATTATTATTATTATTATTATTATTATTATTATTATTATCTACGACAATTTATATTGTGCAGTAACATAACTGGAGCTAAAGTCAAGAGCGCTTTACAAAGGAGTCACTTATAGGAAATGGTAAATAAGTGTGTATTTACAATAGGTGTATAATTAATTAATTTTATTTAATGAAGGTGTTGTTGGGGGGGAGTTAGCAGAGTGGTAACAACGCTGGATGATGGAGCAGAAGGTTGGGGTTCAAGACCCACAGGAGCCCTAAGGTCAACTCAGCTTTCTTTCACCAGACGGCAATGGCAACTGGGTAGCAGATCAAGCCGTAGAGTAAACAGGCGCGTTGCATGAGAACACTGGCCCCGTATCATGTAACTTGCACCAGTCGCCTGGCTGAGGGCCTTGGAAACGGAGATCAGCGCCACTCTATGAGCCCCGAACTTTGCCTTTAGAGCTTGGGAAGGACTTTACTTTACTTGTTGGGGGGGGGACTTAGTGGAGTATTGGTAGGATTCTTACCGGGCAATTGGAGAGTTGTGGATTCTAATCTGACCATAGCCATAGCATAGTGACCATGGGAAAGTTGTTCCCCATAATTGTCTGTGAGGAAGGTAAAGGGAAATCACCTTGTTCATCTAATCTCCGGGTCGTATAGAAGCCAGTTAGACGTGCCTGTTGTCTGTTTCTGTCGTTTGTTTTATAAGCCGCTGTGAAAGTCAGTAGTTTCTTGCATGCATTGTGTATTTGCCTTACTCGTGGTTTTGAAGGAAGCTCCCATTTCCGCTTCTGGAATGTACGAAGGAACTGGAATGACGAAAGCCAGCGGAAAGCTGGAAATGTTGGCGAAAATGCTGAAGATATTAAAACGAGACGGACATCGCGTTCTCATTTTCTCTCAGGTTAATAGCTACTTGTATTTTCAATCATGCTAATTAGTTTTTAAAATATTGTAATGTAATGTTATGTAACAAGGCATTTATTTAGCACCTGTGTTCTGGCCTAGTACTCAGAAGTGCACTTTCACCACGATTACTTTGGATGGGAAATGAGTAGGTTTTTGAAGGATTTCAGGAGGAGTGTTGTGAAGTTTTTAGCTAAAATGTTGCATATGTTATATTTTGTTATGTTAGGCCAGCGGTTCTCAACCTTTATAGTGCCGCGACCCTTTTAATTCAATTCCTTATGATGTGGCGACCCCCAACCGTAAAATTATTTTGTGTTCATAATGTAAAGTGTTATAACTAATAATGCTACGACAATTAAAATATTTGAAATCATTCTGATTCAATTGTCTGCAATGTCTATCCTTGAGTGACAATCACAGTTTTAAAAATCTAGTAACTACCAATGCGGGAAATCTTGTACAATTAGAAGTTTTGCACATCAGAAAAGAGGCAACTCCATATTTGCAATGGTCTCCGGTGACCCCTGGCAAATCGTCAATCGACCCCCATAGGGGTCGCGACCCACAGGTTGAGAACCACTGTGTTAGGCTATCTCATAAGCACAAAGTATTGGGCATATGTAATGTATGGTAACAGAATATTTGCCTAGTGCCGCTTCTGAAGAATCTCTCGGAAGTGCTCCAACATGTTATCCTTTGCATAGTCATCGAATTCCTCTGTGCTATTTCTAGATATTATATCTTACCGATTTTATAAGAATGAATTGAGAAAGTTGTCTTGCACGTAAATTGCCTTTATTAGGATTGTAATCATTCAAGTTTTATTGGTAGTTTTTGCATGATTAGATGATGTTAGCGTCGAAGTTGTTTTACAGATGACGCGGATGCTCGATATTTTGGAAGATTTTCTTGCCTATCACAGCTACGGTTATGAGCGTATTGACGGTAGCATTGCCGGAAATGTACGACAAGAAAGCATAGACAGATTCAACTGTAGGTTGCTCAGATACTGCTATGTATCTTTTTAAAGTCTGCCATTATTTTTTGTATTATTTTTGTTGACTCTCTTCATTGTTAAGTTAAAACGTTTTAGTGGTAAATTCTGACAGGAAGATTAGATTTGACAGTTGGTGTTGCATATGGCTTGAGGTTTTACATATGATATGAACAGGGATATTTCTAGGATTGTGAATTTGGGGGGGTGTCGATCTCAGATTGTGGGGGGGGGGGTGTCTGGAGCTAATTAGTATGCATTTTGTATGCATACCATTGTCACATTACCAAATTTTGGGGGTGTCAACCTCAAGTTGGGAGGGTGTTAGGGGGTGTAAAAATAGCCCTGGATATGAACTAATATTGTAGATTTTGAATTACAATTTTACTATTCTGTGATTTGTGAAAATCTTTAACGTTTGTTTTTGGTGTAGCTCCCGAATCGAGCCACTTTGTTTTCTTGTTATCCACACGCGCTGGTGGCCTTGGAATCAACCTTGCGACCGCCGATACCGTGGTCATCTACGACATGGATTGGAATCCACACAATGACATCCAGGTTAAAACTGTTGAATGCTAGCGAATAACTCAATGGTCAATAAAATTCGGCTGTTTGCTGACCGCTAGAGATTTTATTAAGTAAAATAATGCGCGTTCCAGTTATTGTTTCTGCAGTGTGTCAAAGTCAGGCCCCATCTTGTCTTACGTCACTGAGCTTTTCAAATCGCCCTCTTCCAGTGCGCATCGCCTCCTCCACTCCACTGGTCAGAAGAATGTGTATGTTCCCAGATCACAAACTGCTCTTACTCGGCATCGAGCATTTGCAGTGACTGGACCCTGCCTCTGGAATGCCTTGAACCCATCCATTCAGGCCTCACTTCTTACTTCCTCGCTTTGTTCAATGCGATGGCTAGAGTCTCGCTATTTTAATCATGGGACTCCAACGCCAAGGAGCGCCTCTGAGTAGAAATATAAGAGACGCTATATAAATGCTGCGTTACATTACATCCAACAGTTATGCATTATCGATGGCTGTGTTGCAGGCATTCAGTCGTGCGCATCGTATCGGGCAGAAGAACAAAGTCATGATCTATCGCTTTGTTACGAGAAATACCGTAGAAGAAAAGATTGCCCAGGTGAGAGCGCATCTGTGTGAGTTGCTTGTTTGTGAAAAAATGAGGTACAATTGCTGGCATGTCCGTGTGAAATGTGTCGCCTTGGATAGGAACATCTTTTGGTGTTATGATGCTATTTTGGTAACATTGTGTTTTTATAGTCATCCAGTTCTTGAGTTGTTAATTAAAAATTTTGTATTGTTGCAAACATTCGTGGAAACATTTGCAGGCTTTTTCAGGCAAATGCCTGCAGAAAGACTGCATCATCCGGCTGTTCTGGCCTAATAATTATAATAGCATGCATGCCGTTGCCTATGCATCAGGAATTGTGAATTCTGAGTTCATTCGATTCCTGTATGTTAAAAACCCACCTTAAAGTTTGAAGAATCATCATCATCATCACTGACCATTGTCTCAGTACCCTTTGGTGTCTGGCGCCATTCTCACAGTCTGTTCCCAGTCCCTTCTATTTAGAGCTCTGCGACTTGGTTCTTGCAGGCTGCTGCTTCCAAACCATTGCACAATGTTGACACACCCTTCTCCGTGTGGCCTTCCTTTCTTCTTGGAGCCATCCACTATACCTAACATCAGGGCGTTGATCTTTCTCATTTGGCACATACATCCAAATAGACCCAGTTTTCTCTGTATTCCCTTTTGCATCAAGGTCTCTTTTCTTGGTTGGATTCTTTTGTATAGTTCCTGAGTTGAGCACATGCTGGGCAATGTACACCACGAAGATATATCCTATTGCTTAATTAATATTTTGTTTGGACCTAGGTCTGTAAAACAAAGATGATGCTGTCAGAACTTATTGTTCATCGTGGAATGGGCGGAAGCAGCAATCTGGCAATGGAGAAGAAAGACTCTCTAACGAAGCAGGAAATCAGCGACATTCTCAAATACGGTGCAGAGAATCTGTTCAAGGACGATGAAGAAGGACAAGGTTTGTTTAAACGAATTTTATCTCTTCATCCTACCCTTCGAATCGTTTGTACTTGAAGTCATAAGTATCTTTTAGAACTTCATTTGAAAAGAAGTAGCATTTTGTTTTAACCCTTTCGCTCTGTGATCTCTATAACCAATATGTTATGAGGTCTAAGTATCGGCCTTGTGGTGCAAAGGGGTTAACTACTTGGTTGTTATTGGACGTGTTTTTTATTCAGTTGAAATATTTGTGATATTTAGTGAATCAATGAAGTTTGGTTTGGATGTGTTTTAGTCGTGTACAGCGACGAAGCTGTTGAAAAGCTCCTTGATCGTTCGCAGGAGGTTGAGGTCGAAAAAGAAAGAGAATTTGGAATGAACGAAGTACTTGAGATCTTTTAAAGTCGCCAGTTATCAAGTCAAAGAAGGCGTTGATGACGTGAGCCGATCAGTTTTTCTCTTTAACCCCTTAACTGGGTGCCCCGAGTAATGCTCGTCCATTTTACATTGAGTTACAAATAGTTGCCCAGTTAAGGGGTTAATTACGTTTTAGCCCGTGAGTGTGGAATCTGTTTGCATGTCTACGTGTTGGTATTGCAATCATTGGAGTCTTTTCGTATTGTTTTTGCAGGAACTGGAGGAACTGGAGGAAGAGAAAGAGGATGAGCCGGTAGCGGAAAACGACAAGAAAGATAGCGAAACTGACGTACAGTACTGGCAGCGAGTTCTCGGTCCTGCGTACCACGATCACGTGGTACAGACGCTCAAGGAGCAGGAGGAGGTTCAGAAAACGCTCGGAAAGGGAAAGCGAGTCCGCAAACAGATCAACTACGCGGAGAAAGAGATGATGGATGCTGCCGAAGCGCTCTCCAAGGCATTTGCCACATTTTCTTGTGTTATATTAGATTAATTACTTTTGAAGTTTGATTACTATTGAATCTTGTCTTGTCTTGTCTTGTCTTGTCTTGTCTTTAACCGTCTTCGCTCCGAAGATTGGCTGCATTGTGGACTGTCTTCTTCCGTATGTGTTACGGTCTTCTGATGTTCTTGTCGCCTGCTCTATAGTGAGTCCTGTCCATTCTTTGGCATTGTCTTCCCACTTTTTTCTTGGTCGACCTCTTTTTCATGATCCAGGCATTGTGCCCGGTATTATTTCTTTCTCTAGGCATTCCTGTTTTGTTCGCACAATACGTCCCCAGTATTTCAGCTTTCTTTTTCTAACTGTTTCCAGTAGTTGAATCAGTTTATTTTATTTCAATATTTTTGCTTAAACTTTGTTGTGCAGTATCTTACTGTAGTGAATACCAAAGTCCATTAGTTATAAATACCAGGGTGGACCTTAATAGTAACATTTGTAATAATCATCTTTAGGACTAGGGATGTTTAGCATATATTAGAGCATGTGGATCTTACTATGCAGAATTGTTATTTGAACACGGTCGGAGTCTTCTGGGGAATATTTTTTGAGCTAAGGCTGTTTAACTATTTACAATGATTTGACTAGTAATGTCTACTACATTTGCCATCAATGATGATTAAACAAAAAATTGTTTATTTATTGAACACGGTAGGGGAATATTTTAAATACACGAAAGTAATGTTTTTTCTGATTTGATGTAGTAATGGTCTAGATTAGGCATAATTCAATCAACCTGCCAACACAACCCATCAGCAGTGGCATGAGTTTGTCATGGTTGAACTAAACACAGTAGAACAAGGATCGATAATTAACACCAACAAAAGAAGACAGAGGAACTGGATTGGACACGTGTTAAGAGGAGAAACATCACTTAGAACAGATAACAGTAAATGAATGAAGTATATCAAGAAGAAAGACAAAGGGAAGACCAAGGGGAATGCTATTGGACTGGAGGATGAAGAAAACAGATGAACAGTGTCACAAGACCCACGCAGAAATCAAAGAAGAGGCAAGACGCAGAGAGGAATGGAAACAATGGAGCCCTGAACCTGTCCCAGGACAGAGAAGATGATGAGTAGTAGAGTAGTAGGCCTAAGCTGTTTTGAGAGAGAAGTTTAGATTTTAGAACATTTTATTATTTAGTGTCTGGAAGGTCCATTGACCCTGACAACACTATCAATACAATGATTTGTGTAGTGCCTTTACTGTAACAGTAATTTTTTTGAGGGGGGGTATCCTTCATGCCATTGAAAATGCCATGTCTGGCATGCCTGCTGTAGGTTGCCAATGCCTGCTATATATGAGAATGTCTTACTTGCAGGAAAATATTGTAGATTATGTTTCCAGAAAGAATTAAGAACATTGTATATTGTTATTGTGTTCTGTGGTGTTAATATCAAGGTGTGCTATGCTTTCAGGGAAAGAAAAGACCAATGGAAGAAGAGGTCTCATATCAGTCTGACTATGAGCCGACGTCAGACTCCGACGATGGTATGCATTTGAATTCTTTTCCTAAATATAAATTATTTAGTAGTTATAATAATTATCGGGATCATGTATATATCTCACGGTTTTTAACGCACGTTAGGTAATTCACAGAGTGAAGAATTATTATACTTGCGAGGGAATCAGGGTGAACAACTTGTCCAAGGTTGCTACGCAGTGGTGAGGGTAAGATTTGAACCCGCTACCTTCTGGTTGTTTGGCAAGAATCCTGCTCCATTTCACCGCATAAATCAGTATCATATATGCACTGTTGCTTTTTGGTAATTACTGACCAAAATAATTCTTTCAGAAAACGCTTCTGTTGGTGATGACGATGGAGAAAATTCAGGAAAAAGACGTGAGTTGTCTTTCCTCCTTACCTATTATCTGTGTAATCAGTATATGTTGTTGCAAATTGTTTGAATTGTTATTTACTGATATAAGAATCCTGCAGTGTAGCTTATGATGAATTGTACTTCTATGATAAGTAATGTAATTTAACAGGATATTTGTATAGCACCTCTTTTGAAGAATCCTTTGAAAGCACTCGTGTTTATATTCATTCATTCATTCATTCATTCATAAGTCAATTTCTTGGGGTGCAGTTAGAGTTAAATGCACCTTGGCTGCTTAACAGAACATAAATGTTTTTAAGTGAGGAAGAGTATATAAGGAGTTTACGAAAACCTTTCTTGATTTGAAAATTTATTAGCAGTAACGTTTGCTTGACTTTTGCGGTTTCAGGCAAACTGCAGAAGAGTGGTCAGTTGGGTCAAAAGGGGCCACCGGTGGCGCTTCCGCCGCTGGTCGAAAGAAACGAGGGTCAGGTCCTGGTTCTTGGCTTCACTGCCAGACAGCGACGGGCTTTCCTCGACGCCGTCATGCGCTACGGAATGCCACCCGAGGATCCGTACCGATCGCAGTGGTAGGCCGTGGCAAAATTCTGATAGCCAAAAAACGTTATCAGGTCTCAACAAGTCTGACAAGTAAAAGAGAGAAGTCTTCAGCGAAATAAAGTTGGGGGTGTTACTTCTCGATTTGCGGGGTGTTCGGGATTAGGAAATTTGGGGGTGTCGACCTCAAATTGGAGGGTGTTGTGGGGGGTGTAAAAATATCCCTGGCTGTGGCTTTGTCGGGAGTAGCTCGGTTTTACTTACGAAAAGTTTGGCTTTTAGCTCAGTGGAATTTTTACATATTGTAGGATCTGAGACAACGTTCGAATGTTGATTGTGTAGTCGTGCAGTTTGCAAATGCCTTGATGCCGTGTGACATTGAAAAGATTATAGTGCTTTTTGTACTTTTTAAAAATTGTTTGGATTTTCAGGCTCGTTCGAGATCTGCGCGGTAAACCGGAAAGAGTGTTCAAGGCTTACGTTTCGCTGTTTATGCGTCATCTTTGCGAGCCGATTGCCGACAACGCAGAGAAATTTGCCGACGGAGTTCCAAGAGAGGGTCTCTCCAGGCAACACGTGCTGACTAGAATTGGAATCATTGCTTTGATTAGGAAAAAGGTTTTTATTCTCGTGTGTCAATTCGACTGTTTTAAACGCAGTCTGCTATGATCCCCAAGAAATACTTGGACCGCTTTCATTAGCGATTGATTCTGCGTATTAATTAAAATGAAAACTGATTTTCGCAGAATATTTAATTATTTTGGTGCTTGACAATTATTTTTTTGGTTGAATAGTTGAGGGGCATGGTGGAGTAGTGATAAGGGTTCAAACCATTCAACCAGAAAGAAAGCCAGAGGGTTGACAGTCCATAACTGACCAGGGTCACTAGAGACGAGAAATAATCACCACCATCATCATCGTCATCATCACTACCACTCTAATACACAAGTATATTTAGGCTATTAGTACAGTTCTAAGAAAAGCAATAAAGTATAGATGTTACGTGTTAAATTGGTTTTTTGTATAGTAAAGAACATACATTTTCAAATTTCAGGTGCACGAGTTTGAGGAGGTCAATGGTACAGACAGCATGGCTGAGTTTCGTCCGTCGCGTCCAGTGAGCGAGATGCAGCAGCTTCTGTTATCAAGCGAAAGGAAACTAGCGGAAACAAACAAGGGCAAAGCTCCCGAAAAGACGGACGGCGAAAAGCCAGTCGCTGCCGGTGACAAGCCGCTGGAAAATGAGAATTCGGAGCATAAACCCGAAACAGAGAGTGATAAAACAGAAAAGCCAGACGGTTCTGAAGAAGGCTCTGAACATAAGAAATCTAGCACTGAAGAAGTTTCGATGGAAGTTGGAGAAGAAACATCTGAGAGAATAAAAACGAACGCTGACCTTGCAGCTAACGGTGATGTTCAGCCGATGGAAGTGGATGCCGGCGGAACGAAGAAGATTGCGGGAGAAGTGGACGACGGAAAACAGACTTCGCTCGCGGAGGCAGCAGACAGTGAAACTGTGAAAGACGATCGCGGGACAAAGGATGTCGCCGAAGAAAGAGAGAAAAGCGGGACGGCTGCCGAAAGTGAAGAGAGAACGACGGAAGATAAAACTGACGAAGATAACAAGGTCAAATCTGATCCTGCCTGTCCTAAAGAAGATGTTGTTGCCATGGAAACAGTTGGTGAGAGAGATGAAGGAAGTGGAGAAGCTAAAGAAGAAGAAAAGGAACAGGGGAAAGAAACAGAAGTGAAATCCAAGGCTGGTGATGAAGTGAAGAGTGCAGAAGAGGGAGAGAAAGAAGGGAAGGAATCAGAGTCAAACAAAGCCGAGAATGATGATTCAACATCAGTAAAAGCTGGTAAATCAAATGCCATTTTCTTTTAATTAAATTTTTTTCTTTATTTCACTGACCGAGCAAAACAAAATTTTAAAAGCTTATTTTAGAAGTGTTTGTATTCCTGAATTTATGTTTGTCTATATTTCTTGATTTTTATCTTTTTCAATCAGTTCTTTATATCTGCTATGCTTTACGTTCTGACTTCGTCTTGTTTTCCTGTCTTCTTTCAGATGTCTTATTAACTTCGGTCAAAACTGCGGTTGAGATTGCTGCGGAGCTAAGGCGGCGCTTCTGGATCGCAGACGGAGGATTCACGGAGCTTCATTCTCTTTGGCATTTGGAAGAGATGCAACTGGTGCAGGGCAAGGAATTCGAAACGTGGCACCGTAGGCATGACTTCTGGCTTCTGGCTGGCGTCATAACGTATCCTTTGCGTGAAATATTTGCGGATGATCTGCATTTTCAAATTTGTTGACGGCTTTGGGAGAAATTGCTTATTTTATTTTCTAATCAGAAAGATTTTGTTGTTTAGGTTGCATTTTTCAGGATTTTCACAATAATTGATTTAATTTAGATTTATTTATTAATTTAGATTTAATTTAGAGTTATCTTTAAATGTTTGAGTTGCCGAATCTCTTGTCAGGAATTCAAGGTTAAGGTATCACTGTGTTGTTTGAACTGGATCAACCTTGACTCTGTTGGTAAGTCACGGCTACCGCCACTGGCAGGATATACTATCCGATCCTCGTTTCGACCTCATGAACCAGGCTTTCAAGTCAGACAGCGAGCGTACTCGAAAGGCAGCTTTCTTGAACAGGCGGTTTCAGGTTGGAAGTTGTTAATTGTGAATATATTTTTGTATGTTGCGCTTTATGTCTTGCATTGTCAGTGATTGAACATCTGCAATGATTGCAAAATGCTGGTTGTTCTCGGGTCAAAACTACGTGGTCCCCTTACTCCGGATTTTGTTGGTTGATCGCTTTCTGTCATTCGCGAAACACTCCGTTCTTCTTGCTGGAGTTGAATAACGATAATAGTAACATTGTTATTATTACTATTACTATTGTTATTATGTTTTTGTTTAGTTTTGTTAACCCCTTAACTGGGTATTTAACTGTAACTCAATGTAAAACAAACGGATATATCCAGGGTCCCCAGTTAAGAGGTTAATAATAGTTTCACTGTTCTTTGTTAACACCATCCGTTGTCACGTGTTCTCGAGTTGTGGCGCGGGCATTTTTTGTTAGAACTGCGCTGTGTTTGTGTTATCAGCTGCTCGAGCAGGCGTTGGTTATTGAGGAACAACTCAGAAAGGCATCGGTTGAAAACACATCCAATATAGAACCAGCACAGGAGAATTCGGACTCCGCTTATGCCACCGAAGATAAAGCATCAAAGCCAGACCAGTTAGAAGACTATTTAGTTTTTTAAGTCTTGTCTTGTCTTGTCTTAACCCCTTAACTGGGCCACTATTTGTAACTCAATGTAAAATGGACGAGTGTTACTCGGGGCGCCCAGTTAACGGGTCAATTGCTCTCGTTCCAAGTTTTGTCTCTAAACTGTCGTCTGCAACTATTGCTTATCTATCTTTTATATCCTCTCAAGAAACATGTATAATTAATTCCTTTGTTGTAAGTGTTTGTACTTATTAAACAACATTCTTTTGTACTTCCTTTCCTATTTTCTGTGTCGGTGACTTTACACATAGTTTCTGCAGGGTGGCGCAAAAAAAAAACAGACTAGTCACATTTAAGTTTGCATTTAATATAGTTAGTTTTTTCTTGTGCCACCCTGTATTTGCGTCTGAATGGTAAAGACTTACCGGCATTCTTTACTTGCTGGCATGGCATTTGGCATAAATATTAATTCAAAGTGTTATGAAAATTTTAGTTATTGTGAATGAATTTGTAATTTCTGTGTTAGATTTTGTTTTTTTTGGAAATTTTGGTCCTGCGGTGGAATTTTAAGATACAGATTTTGGTGACATGAGAGATTGCATACGCGATCATCAGCACCTTGCTATTAGTATTGCAAGTTCTTGGGTCTGACGTATATCTGTGCTTGTTATAACAATTTGGAAAAACTTTCTCCTGGTCGATTTTGATTTGGTAACAAAAAGTCACATGCTGAAGTTTAGAGAAACATTAGCAGGCAGCTTTAAAATGAACTTTTTAACAGTCATCATTGCCAAAAGCCATGGCTACAAAATGGGACTGGGACTAAACTATTATGAACTGAAGAACTGAGCTATTGTGTATTGATATGATGAATTTCTATATTATTATCATCTTATTTGATTTTCCTCACTATTTCGTATTGTACCGGTAATTGGAATTTTGGATGTTTTGATATGTATACACTGTACCGTATAGTCAGGGTGCGACCTGGAGCAGTGGGGGGGAATATGTCGAGCTTGGGGGATGTAGTTGTTGGGGAAGTGTAGCAGTGGGGGGATGTAGCAGCAGGGGGATGCATTTGGGCAGTGGGGGGAAAATCCCCCTTTGCCCCCCTACAAATCGTGCCCTGCGTATAGTTCATACGCGTATTACTTTGAGCACTCAGTAGACAAATGGAAGTTTAAGAAATCAAGCTTGTGTGAAATTCAGCATACCGGTAACCTACTTGTGAATGTTTTCAGTCTTAAACCTCTCGATGACCTTGCCAATTCCTTGAAGAACCTTGGACAAGGTAGCGATGGGAAGTCGAGTAAAAATCCAAAGCTGCATAAAGGTAAATTTGACTTATGTTAATGGTCGGATGAATGCACCTTCATTGTTTTAAAACTGTTTGATAAATTTCTAGTCAAACCCATGTGCACCCACGAATCAGGGCAATATGGGGGCATTTGCCCATTCCTGGAAAATGCAAATCTATGTTTGTAACTAACTATATTTTGACTTTTAACCAATATTTTGGCACTAAAACACACCGCTGATACACAAAGTGAAATTGAATACCTTGGAAACCATATTAACTCACTATTGTGTCTCCTCAACAGGAAATATTTCTGGGCACCACTGATCAAGCACATATTGTCACCCAATTTAAGTTTCCTGAGTGTGACTTTAAGAAATACACATCTGAGTGTATTTGTTCAACTTCCTAGATACATGTATTTGTTTCAAATTGAAAGTTAATGGTCTCTTCTAGTATGATGAAAGTACCTTTGACAGAGAGTATAGCAGGAAGTGAACTAAGTATGTGAGGTTAAGTATAAAGTATATAAGTATAAAGATTCCATTCACCTATTGTTTGGTGCTGAAAACCTACCATGCATTCCTATTTTTGATATCTCTAAAAATATTTTAAAATACCAATGTGGTTATTTGTTTTGGCACTGCCAATCATCCGTCAATCATCTGTCAATCATCCATTTAACTTTGTTGGGATAATTAATTTGAAGCCCATTTGATGGAGATGATGTCACTAATGCTAGTAGGCTGTTGGAAGCATTTTATTATTTTGATAGTCCCGTACTCAAACGGGTGTAGGGTCTGACACTGATCTCCGGGACTAGGCAAGCGGCAACGCATTTGGCTTATGCCATTAATCTAGAGTAGGTTGCCATTACTTTCTCTAGACCTGTGTTTTATCTTCACAGCTTACGCTGCTACCAATTTGTCTATGCCTAAGTGATGAACTGCTTGGTTGGCCGCCAGCATCATGATTAGATCCCGGGATGGTCACCCATCCAAGTACTAACCGCGCTCGATGTCACAGCGCCATTTTATTATACCTTGTTCAAATGGTCTTTGATTTATAAGAAAATTTATCAACGTGAGTTGTTTTATTTCAGTGCTGGGTCACATTGCTGCCCTCGTGAACGACATAAACGACATGTCGTACACTAACATGCCCGCGAGTCTGGCCAAAGCGTACACCGCTAGTGCGTCAAAGCCCCTGCCGACGAACGTGATGTCGGTGCCGCTGGCTAAGCCGCCTTCAGCGTCTTCGATTACCGCAGTTCCCAGGATCGGAGGCTACAAACCCGCTGTAAACACGGGGGTCCAAAACCAGAAGTCTGTTTTCCTGCCACTGGCTGGCTACGGTTCCAACGGTAAGTGTGTTGTTGAATAAGTTTTAGTGTCCTCTCAGTAGTGTTTCTTGTTGATTTATTTTAAAAAAATATTGGTTGATTTGAAATTGGAACCCTGAACATGGTTCTCTCTCTCTTAATGCAGAATTATTTCTACATAGGCCCTCAAGTAGCTTTAAATGCCTAAGTAAATTTTTCAAATGGCTTCTGATTTGTAAGTTTAAGGAAAATAATCTCATTTATGAATTTTTAGTTTTCTATTTTTGAGTGGGAACTTTGCGGTTAATAACAATTGTATTTTTGGTCTTTATGTAGGGCTTTCAATTTTCCAGCAAAAGAATTAGATTTTCAAATGTGATGGTGAAAAGAACTTAGCATGATTTAAAGTGGCTTTGGAGGCATTACTGCCTGTGTGAAAGCCACTAGGGGTGCTAGCGGGGCTTGATTATTTATTACTTGTAACACAGTGTTTATTCTAGGCCTTCTCTTGGTGGGGGGAATTTCCCCTCCAAAAGTGTGGAGACTCAGACCTTGTCCCCCCCCCAAACATTTCAAACCCCAATGTCAAGGTGGCTAGAATAAACACTGCTTGTAACAATAATATCGCATGATGAAAATATTTTGTGGTGGTATTTTATGATTTTTTCAGCAACATCTCATTTGGTGGCCCCCAGTTCTTCTGTACCATCGACATCAGCAGCCGCGGGGGAGAAGCCAAAGGATGTCATTTGTATTGACTGAAGAGCTGTGACTTTTTGTCCTGTGTTTATGTCTGTGGACATTGTCTGTTCAACGTTTGAGAGACATACATGTTCCTACACACTGTTAAATGACAGAAGAGTCACTTTAAAAAGAAAACTAGTTTATTTTCTGTTTATTTATGATTGATGTGTAGGACTGTTCGAAGCAAGTACATGGGTGATTTATAATAATACAAGCTAAACATCAGGTTTATTTCAAGGTCTTATTCGTGTTTTTTTTTTTTTTTGTGTGTGTGTGTGTGTGTGTGTGTGTGTGTGTAGATAAAACACAGGACAGTGTGATTGATCTGATTGCAAATCTTTTGCTATAACCTGTCGTTTGAGGCCCTTTTTCTGTTTGTGACTTAGAAAACACATGAGCGAATTTGTAGTCCTGAGCACTGGTTATATTAAAATTAGGTACTAGAAAAATATATATCTGAGTTATCTTTTACTTTATTTCTTGTACGTAGGCCTAGTCGTAAAGTGCGGCTTTTGTGATTCTGGTGATAAACCAGCCGCGGAAGGCAAATGCGTTTTAAAATGAAATTGGCCCGGGTTTCCATTGCGGGAAATCTTGATTCTTCAAATCCTATATGTATCTTCTCACAAGTGGTGTACATCAATTGGGGGGAGGGAGGGCTCAATATCTCAGCAAATTAAAGAGGGGTTTGGTTGGCTGCTTTGGAAACCATTTGCAAACGGGAATTGCTTTACGCCAACTGGGTGTTTACGCCCACGCTTGCTGGAGGGGGGGAAGATAGTGATCGCTAGTGATCCAGTCTTCTCAAGATGGCCAATGTTGATCAGTCGAGTGCAGTACGTCATTGCCAAGGATGGGGAATCACTCCATCAAATTTTATGGCCTATAAAATGATGGAAAAGCAGCAGGGGCGTAGCGACGGGGGTATATAGGCCTATACCCCCAAAATCCGACTATCTCAAAAAATTTTTTTGGTTAACCATTTTGTTCACATGTGGGACATTAACATATGTTTTGATTTTGAATTAGCAATGACTAGTTAAGATTTATAGGCCTCCCCAACCCAACCCCTCCAATTCAATTTTCTGGCTACGCCGCTGCAGAGTTTTCAATTTGGGGAGGGGGGTGTCGGTATATTCTGGGGGATGGGTCTTTACTGACAAAGTCTGACATGCAAAAAGGTCATCCCTGGGTCAGACGGAAGGGGGTGTTGGGGGTGTCGGCAGTGGCGTCATTTCACACTTTTCTTGGGGGCCAGAAATTTTGTAAAATTTTCTTTTAAATTTTTTAATTTTTTCGAAAAAAGTTGACGACTTTTTTTTGCTCAGTCCTTTTACGATTACTTACTTCATACTTCAGTTACTCTTGACATCAAGCACTCCTTTAGGGCTTTAGGGGCTGCTGACCTTTTTTGCCCCCCCCCCCAAACGCAAATGACGTCCCTGTTTTTGTTTTTTGTTGCATATTAATACATTATAAATTAATATTTTCATTTCCTTGGGGGGGGGGCCACGGCCCCCCAGCCCCCCAAATGACGCCTCTGGGTGTCGGTCTCAAATTAGGGGGGGTTGTAAAATATCCCTGCGCCGCTGTACTGCTGCTTTCACGCTACACGAGTGACGAATTTCTTCGTCGTGCAGACGTTCGGCTGCTGTAGGCGTCTGCCCGGCAGCTGTACGTGTCGTCTGCTCCAATTAAGTTCCGAATGATGAGATTTAATTGAAGGTTTTTTTCCCGACTGGATAGGCTACCTGTATAATTGGCAAGCTTCTACATCGGCAGGTCAATTAAGGTCCGGTGCATTTGGGGGTCTAAATAATTTCGCGAGGCTAAAGCTCTCGAGGTTTTTTGGCAGGTACAGGTTCGCTGCGCTTAATTAAAAGATGCGAGACGCCTTCTGTCCGTGTGTTCGGACCTGTTTATCAGCATCTCCCGCTATCTTAGACTCTGTGGTGCGTACGTGCGGTTATCACTACTATAGTTTGTCCGAACATTCAGTTCTGTCAGGGGCGTAGCGACATAGTAATAATAATAATAATAATAATAATAATAATAATAATAATAATAATAATAATGAAATACCATTTCTAATAATAGGGTATCAATGATTTTAAGTGGTTTAGGAGGCTACAGTAAGCCTGAGTGAAAACCACTGACAGGGGGTAAATCGGTATATCAGGGGCGTAGCCAGGAATATGATTTGGGAGGGTATAAATTTGGGGGGTATAAATCTTAACTATAAACTATATAAACTACATATAACCACGTTTAACCACATATAAATCACATAAAAACTTTAAGGTAGATTGATTTGGGGGTTTATATACCGATATACCCCCACCGTCCTCCGACCCGTCGATATATATATATATATATCTGTATATATATATACACACCCCTCCAAATCAGACTACCTTAAAAGTTTTAATGTGTTTTTTTAAGATTTTCAAAGCTTTTAAAGATTTATGCCTATCAAACAGAGCCGGCGCGTGGGGCCTGCAAAGCCTGCGGCCGCAGGGGGCCCCGCCGGCCGCAGGGGTCCCGCCGGCCTCGGATATTTAAGTTTTCATACGGATGACCTTTTTTGCTCTTTAGGCCATTTGAAGAGGCAAAAATATATAGGCCTACGGATGACCCTTTTTGCTCGTCAAGACATTTCAAAAACGTTGCGCTCGCAAAAATTGCAGGAGGCCCCCGAAAGTCACGCGCCGGCTCTGCTATCAAATCAAATTATACCCCTTCTCCCCAAATCAAATTCCTGGCTACATCCCTGAGTTCTGTATTGGCCTAGGCTCTCTTATATTTCCACGGTATGTTCGAAAAGGGAAATCGGTTTCTTGCGTGCTATTCTACGCAAAAATAATTCCGAAATTATACCTTTTTTGTTTTTATAGAAAACCGGTAGAATTGCACGTACAGCAACTAGTCACCAACTTCCTCAAAGTAACAAAACTCGAGCAGTATGTCCTATGCCTATAATTATGTCCAATCAGTGGTGGCTCTAGGATTTGGCAAGTGGGGGGGCGTTGGGGTGGCAACTTCTAATCATGGGGGCCAACCATTTGTTGTCTAATGTATGTAGCATTAAGTATAGGGTCCCAAATGGGGGCCACTGAGGGGGGGGCCAGGCACTCGGTGGAGGGGCACTGTGTTCAATGACCAGTGACATAACAGCAATTTAGTACTTTTTTCCATCCGGCCATTCACCTGCATCGAATTTAAAACCTACATGTTCCAAAGCCGTATATAGGCCTAGCAGTCACCATTCAAGAGAGACCACATTGCCTATAGGCCTACATGATAAAAAAATAAGCGGCTACTGCGGTACTACTTCTGACAGCGCTATACAAATTCTTTAGATTTTGCTTACTTAGGCCGATCTACTGACTGTTGTCAATGGAAGAGCAAACTCGTCGTTGTCATTATTTTCATCGTCGTCGTTACCTGAAGCACTCAAAACCCTTGGTGACCAATCGTCGTCGTCGTCATCATCATCATCATTATGACGTTTTAAATGATTTTAGTTGTTTTTCATTCTAGGCCTGATGTACGATCAGAAAACGCTAGTTTTCGTCTAACGGACATAGGCTAGTATGAGTTATAATAATAATAATAATAATAATAATAATAATAATAATAATAATAATAATAATAATAATAATAATAATAATAATAATAATAATAATAATAATCGTAATAGAATCGGTTACCATGCCAATGCAGTCTTTTGAGATAAACCATCGTATTGCTGTTTTGCAATACAACTGTAAACAGTTTTCATGGGTATCGGTGAGTCGGTGTACGTTGCTGCATGACCACTGAATTAATCTATTTAAAAAGCAAGATGGATTGTCTTCGTATATCGTAATGCGTACATTGCGTAGGCGACGACACGCTCCACTCTTGAAGCGATGTCGAGGACAGCTGTTGCATCGAAAAACTCTGCAGCCAAATGATAGGCCTATAATCACTCTAGAAATTGTAGGCTAGGGTTAAAAATTTGTATTTTAGATTTAGGACATACGACAATTCGAGTTCATTAGTATTGTTATTATTATTATTATTATTATTATTAGTATTAGTAGTATTAGTATTAGTAGTAGTAGTAGTAGTAGTAGCAGTAGTAATAGTAGTAGCAGCAGCAGTAGCAGCAGTAGTAGCAGCAGCAGCAGCAGCAGCAGCAGCAGCAGCAGCAGCAGCAGCAGCAGCAGCAGTAGCAGTAGCAGTAGCAGTAGTAGTAGTAGC
Organism: Metaphire vulgaris; assembly: GCA_018105865.1. Lineage (NCBI taxonomy): Eukaryota > Metazoa > Annelida > Clitellata > Crassiclitellata > Megascolecidae > Metaphire > Metaphire vulgaris. Next base: position 3,657,463 of record CM030853.1, read on the forward strand.
AGTAGCAGCAGTAGCAGTAGTAGCAGTAGCAGCAGTAGTAGCAGCAGCAGCAGCAGTAGTAGTAGCAGTAGTAGTAGCAGTAGTAGTAGTAGCAGTAGTAGTAGTAGTAGTAGTAGTAGTTAAGCTTAGTAAGACAAAAATCTTGAGTAGGCCGACTAGCGCCTTCCCCCAATCCAGTATGTATCAGTTATGTCTAAAGCGCTGCACTGGTTTATTTTCTCCCCATTGTGGCCAAGATTGTGACCTCGAAGGAGAGAGGTCGTATTCGGCGTCGTTGTCGTTATAGCAGCTAAAAGCATTGACGCAATGTGCGTTGATCTTGCCTTCCCTGCAAAATAGATTCCCGTATCCCAGTTAACTGACTCTTAAAGTGGATACTCTATCGGTCCAAGAATGAATTGCTGACTTGGCGTGAGAGAGAGAGAGAGAGAGAGAGAGAGAGAGAGAGAGAGAGAGAGAGAGAGAGAGAGAGAGAGAGAGAGAGAGAGAGAGATGAGAGAGGGAGAGAGAGATGGAGTCGGAGAGACAGACGGAAAGAGTGAGACAGAGACGGAGACAGAGACAGAGAGACAGAGAGAGAGAGAGAGAGAGAGAGAGAGAGAGAGAGAGAGAGAGAGAGAGAGATGGAGTCGGAGAGACAGACGGAAAGAGAGAGACAGAGACGGAGACAGAGACAGAGACGGAGACAGAGAGACAGTGAAAGTCAGATACATATATATATATATATATATATATAGAGAGAGAGAGAGAGAGAGAGAGAGAGAGAGAGAGAGAAAGAAAGAGAGAAAGAGAGAGAGAGAAAAGAGAGAGAGAGAAAGTGAAATAACTAGTGAGCCCCATTCAGTGCTATATCACAACTATCAACTGCTTCTTAATTGATTCGGTCTGGAAGGATCAGTGGGTCATAGACGGCTGGAAAACGGGCGGTGAGAGCAGAGGAAGAGAGACAGAGAGACAGAAAGACAGAGAGACAGAGGCAGCGAAAGAGGGAGGGAGAGATAGAAAGAGAGTACTAGAAGAAATTTTGCTGAGAAAAAATTTCGATTGGAAAACTAGTTAATCGGCCGCCGGTCTTTCCTCTGAGAAAGTGACAGACGTTGACATGTCTCGTGGTCTCATAATCCTCATGAGCAGAGCACGGGGAAGGGAAGGAGACGATGTGGAGGTGGAGAGGAGGAGGAGGAGGAGGTGGTGGCAGGGGAGGGAGGGGGGGTGGTGGGGGAGGGAAAATCCGATATTCTAAAGTGTAGTTTCTTCCTCTTTCTTTCCTTCCGTCGTTCCCTATTGGGTTGGACGATGGGCTTCTGTCTCTTTCTGTTTAACGAACATCGATGTCTTACGTTTGTAACTGAGGAAAAGTGTACTATTCAGTTGGAACTGTTCACTGTCTCTACGAACATGGCCGGATTAAGGTCCGATTGGGCCGGGGGGCTGAGAAAAAAGGCCGTCGCCTATACTGAAAATCTCTGACAAGCCAAAAAATAAAAAAACAAGGTTATCTCCCTTCCAAATTGTGCTGAAAATCGTGCTGAGAAGCAAAAAAAAGGTTATCTCGAAAATCGGTGGGCCTATTTTCATGATGGGCCGGGGGTCTACAGCCCCCTCAGCCCCCGCCTTAATATGGCCCTGTCTGCGAATGAAGTATATAAGTCTGTGTCTGGCCGAGGTCACCCCTCTGCAAAAGTAAACATATCAGATTTCTCGGAAAATCGCAATTGGTTTGCTTTATGGCCTACAAACTTCCAAATCGACCTATCAGTTGGTTTGGTAGGTTTTGCAGTTCGAGCCTTCATTGGAATTTGAAAATTTTGCGATGAGAGTAGGCCTATAGTTGAAACCCAGCGTGACATCGTCTCTTTGAAATCGAATGCTGTGGGAGAAGGAAAACCTCGCTGGTAAGAGTGCACAATTCATACAGGTCGCACTCCTAGAGTCTTGTAACTTGCCAGAGGATTGGATTATTATTATTATTATTATTATTATTATTATTATTATTATTATTATTATTATTATTATTATTATTATTATTATTATTATTATTGTTATTGTTGTTGCTTATACAATGGCTGAACGACAGCCAACGTGCAAAAAGAGGAATATATATATCCAGGAATATATTATATAATATATATTAAGGAATTATTCAGGTCTTGTTATTCGGTCGTTATCGTTATTCACTTCAACTTCAGTGCGACACACTTCTCGACATCTTTTTGTTATCGAGACCATCTGGTTAATTAACGTTGTTATTCGCTTCCAGTTGTTGTTTGTTCGATTTCTGGACAGTTTGATATGGCAGCGTTGGAATAAGCAACGGTCCCTATCTGCCCGAATCGCTTAGGGTTAGGATGGGTGGAAGGCGCTAACGACGACGTACTTGTTTATGAAAGTACTTGAGGGAAGTCATCAGTGGCGTAGCCAGGATCAGGATTTAATCTAGGCCGTTTCCGGAGGAAAATTGCCCTTTTCCCTCCGGAAATATCAAATTCCCAGCGGAGATTTTGGCATAGGCCTACTGCATCAACTAACAGCATCCCCTAGCTGACTTCCCCCGGCCTTGTCAGTCCCCCCCCCCGGAGTCCAGAGTTTAGATTAAACACTGGCCATGATTTCTGAGGAAAAACGTCGTCAGCTCTTGACCTTCTTTCGTTTATTCTCACATTTCCACCACCACCCCTAAACTATTCAACGATTTTGCACAAGGGGCTGTCCATTAATTACGTCAACAAAATTTTTGACATAATTAATGAACAGCCCCCAAATCCCACGACCGATCTCAGTCCAAATTGAGGGGGGCGGGCGCTTCCCTGTGGCTACGCCAATGAAAGTTAAGCATTGGATATAGGCCCTAATGGCCAAAAATTGTTTCGACAATTAATTCTCGAACCGTTCTCTCGATTATACGAGCGGTTTGGCAGCCGTTCGAATGAAATTAGTTTAATCAAAGGTAAAGACAGCTTTCCGAGACGCCGCTGCCAATCCATTATCTTTCCAGGACTGCTCTTGTCTATATCCATTATTTTGTAGACTAATCTGTCCTGTTAGTATCCATGGTAACCGTTGCTAACGAGCGGTGGCCATCGCTTTAGTCCTCTCTCTCTCTCTCTCTCTCTCTCTCTCTCTCTCTCTCTCTCTCTCTCTCTCTCTCTCTCCATTCCTATTTTTCGACATCTGCTTTGGCTTATTTTAAATTTCAGCCGGCAACAATTTTTATTTCGACGCAGAGTTTCGGAAATCACGACCCGCGGGCAACTTGCGGCCCGCCAACTCTCAGAACGTGGCCCGCGAGGCTTCAATAGTTGATCTATAATCGTACGCGGTGTTTTGATAGTTTCAAAAATGTATTGACGTTCAAATAAACAGGTACGTCCAAATAACTAAACGAAAGTTTTACAGTAACACTGTATGTGCGATCCACAGCGTCTCCAGTTTAATTTATAAGCAATTAGATAGACTGTGTATCAACGCCATTTTTCTTCGTGAGAACCGGTTTCAGAACCATCGAGATCTTACTTATATCTTCGACTTTTATAACGATGTTGCCAGCTTAGATAAAGAAAAGGAGCAGACGTGGTTCCCCTACTTCGACAACAACATGGGAACCACCTGGCTAAACGACGCAGTCTCATATGTCAATACCTGCGTTGACTTACAAAGCGCATTTTAAAAATAGGTTGCCAACGCTTTTCATTTCAAACATGTCTCAGTTTCCTCTACGCGTATAATGTGGCTGGTGATTAAACACAAGACTGGACAGAGGGAAAACGTGCAAATTTGTATTCACTACTACTAGGACTACTACTACTACTACTACTACTACTACTACTACTACTACTACTACTACTACCACCACCACCACCACCACCACCACCACCACCACCACCACCACCACCACCACCACTGCACCACCACCACCACCACCACCACCACCACCACCTGCTGCCACCACCACCACCACCACCACCACCACCACCACCACCACCACCACCACCACCACACCACCACCTGCACCACCACCACTACCACTACCACCACCACTACCACTACTACTACCACTACTACTACTACTACTACTACTACTACTACTACTAATAATAATAATAATAATAATAATAATAATAATAATAATAATAATAATATATCGTATAGCACAGTATAATGGCTAATGACTATAGAAATGTATAAGATAGTTCCATAAGGATGTTTCAGATTGAAACAAACTCTAGGTATCACTTTTCTTTTAAGAGGCGTCGTATAACTCGTTATTTAGAAAATTAAGAGCACGCAATTAAACTACTATATCTATAGTCAAAGGGTCGAGATGAAACGAAAGAGGACGCCCTATATAAGATTAATGCTCGTGCGTTCGCCTAAAGAATCGTGCTTGAAACTGAAGTCTTTGTGGACATTTTTAAATTCACGATATCGCATGTCTAATAACGTCAAAAGTAAACTCATATAAGACACGTATCGATGTCTTGTCATAAGAGATCCTGTAACCCATTGCCAGACAATGCGGTGGATTGAATAACAGTTGTTGTATGCTAACTATATGTTTTATTTAGCGCAGAGGAGGCGATTTAAAATTGTGATGCTGTCACGACCACGCGTTTTTCACAGGTCTTCAAAAAGCTTGAAACTTCTTGCGAAAACTTATGGGGAAAAATTGAGGAGAAAAGAATTCGAAGAACGTTCATTTCATCAGCGTTGATGGAACTACTATCATTCGCGCCGACTCTTAGCGTCGCTATCCTCAATTTCAGCGGCGCAGCAGGAAAAGGAAAATAATATTTGAAACTGAGAAGATTGTCGACGTTTAAAACACAACCATCTTCAAGTTTAAAAGCCCAAAACACCTCGATATCGTCTTCAGAATTGTTGGATATCATGCAACACTCCTGAAGAGTCGATTACCGGGGCTGGAATTTGCAGCTTTGTTGAAATCTTGCCGAGTTAGATAACGTTTAGGCTAGCAAGTGTAGTGGATAACCTCACTTTTGATTAGTTGGGCATATAAACTATTCTTGAATCTTAGTATCAAGTATTCAAATTCTCATTGACTTCATTAGCTCGATAGAGCGATAGTATTGAACTTAAACGAATAGGCTAATGCTGACCGAACTGTTCTCAGTGTTTATTCTAGGCCTTATCTAGGGGAGAATCCCCCCCCCCAGTTAAAAAATCACCCCCCCACCACCAAAAAAATTATATGATGCATGAGGAGATGGAAATCCCCCCAAAAAGTGTGGCGACAGGAGGGTTTTATTTATGTGGAGGAGAAAATGTAAGGATGACAAGATTTTCGCTTGTCAGGGCATTTAAGAAGGGTAGAAGGGTAAAAAAATGTACAGAATATAATTTAGACGTTGAAAGGATGAATGACCTTTTACTTGCTTGTCAAGATTTTTGGAGACTCAGACCTTGCGCCCCCCCAAACATTTAAAAATCCCCCCAATGTCAAGGTGGCCAGAATAAACACTACCTGCTCTGAAAAACCACCAATACTTCACACATCGGCGTAAACTTGGATAAAAAGGTGAAATGGTGGGTGCCCAGCCACTATATACTGCACCTCTCGCATTCTCTAATCTAGCCTCCGAAAAAGCGGGGGAGGGGCGATTAGTTTGGTACTAAGAGTCACATAATCCCGACCTGTAGGCTGTAAAGAGCCTAGTCGGAGTTCCTCCACTGACTGAAGCATAAGGAGAAATCGCTATTTTTATCTGACTGTATAGTAAATGTGTGCTTGAGGTCTGAGGTTATGGATATGATGCAATGAATGTTATGTTAGTTGAATAGGCATTTGAGTTTTGTTTGTTTGTTTTACTTAAAGTGTGTGTTTTATTAGTTTATTATTAGTTTATTATTGTTTTTTTGTTCTATTTGATGCTGTGCTTGTCACGAAATAAAGATTATTTATTACAACATCAATGTACAGCATATAAGCGGGCAATCAACATAATGCGCACCTGTACAGGTGACTCGAAATTTTCCATAATGCCCCGAAATCAGCGAATTCGCGTGGAAGATGTATTCGTTTCCGGCGCCGCAGCCTCTAGCCGGCCATTGTTATTTCGTCGCGCAGTAAACAGATGTCTTGCTGGCCACAATATTTCCGATAACATGGAAATAAACATCGATCGAAGATCGTCTGCAAAATAGCCATTAGGTTCGCGGCGACGAATACTCAGAGAGATAGCAAGGCAATTAGTTTCAGACTTTACGTCTACAGTGAAAGATGACAAAACAACAACAACAATTCATAAAATCCGGTTAATGAATCTCTACTAATAGTAGTCGTGTCACTCTTCTGTATGCCTACTGGTCCGCCTGTGTTAGTGTCCTTGTGTTTCTGGGTGTCTGCCATGGAGGGCGCCATAAGCCAAATATTGGGTGGGCCACCATCATGGCCTGTTTAAAATAATGGACAATGCAAGGATTAGTGCTACAGTAGGCTATAGATATGCAAAAATTCAGAAGAGTGATGAAATAAATTGAAACCACATATTCTTGTGTCCCCATCTTTGCTGTGTCAAACCGTACTAGAATTGTCAATATATTCTGTCTCAATTTTTTCTAGGGCTTTCTAAATGCCACGAAAAATAATGAGCCATATGAAACGACACTATACAAAGTCTTTCAGAAATCTATCCTTTGTCAAATGTCTAAAAAATCAATCGAGAGATAAGATGGCGCTTAAGAGAGCTGGTTTCTTCTATTACAGGTTTTATGGACCACAAAAACATTACAAAATTGATACCCTGTTTGAAATTGGACAATGCTAGTGCTACAGTAGGCTATAGATATGCAAAAATTCAGAAGAATGATGAAACGAATTAAAACTGTCTGCGGTGAACTGTAACAGAGCGATAATTTCATTGAAGATTTTGATTAAAAGACTATGAGAATATACGTGTATATATATAGTTTTTTATATTTATATTTGTATATACTGTATAAGGCAATATGCCTATTGGCCTATTTTATTGTATTCGAAATTTTCTACTCTATAAGCAACAGTTTAATTAGCGTATACGCGCCGAGAGTCAACTCATGTTAACAATTTTAAAGATTTTCGAAATCTCTACAATCTATCTACATTGAGTAACAGTGGCGTAGCCAGGATTCCGGAATTGGGGGGAAGCAGCACATCGACATTTTCAGGCATTCAAACGAAAACAGTCTTGACGAACACAAAAAAGAGGAAAACGACGTCATGTCGATCTCCAGCGCTTTTAGCTTCTATCCTCCATTCTAACACATTCACATGCTGCCCTCTACCCCCTACGACTCAACGGTTTATGACAAAACCAACGACCAGTCTCAGCACGAATGGGGGGGGGGCAGCCCCGCCTCTGTATCCCCTCGCGGATTCGCCAATGCTGAGTAATCCAACTGTATTACACCAGATATACATAAGTGACATTAATTTCCGAAAATTCGTTAGTAATGTTGTGCTAGTTATTGCAGCAACATCAAAAGCAAATACTAATAGGCCTACAACTGCTACTACTGCTATTAGGTCTACTGAGCACATATAGGAATAAGCAGCAACTACGGTACCTGCTTACGAAAACGCTATACAAATTCACGAGATTTTACTTGCTTACTTACTCACTCACTAAGACTTACTCTTACGGTGTCTGCTGATACTTCTACTACCATTACTACTACTACTACTACTACTACTACTACTACTACTACTACTACTACTACTACTACTACTACTACTACTACTACTACTACTACTACTACTACTACTACTACTACTACTACTACTACTACTACTACTACTACTAGCAGTAGTACCACTACCGCTGCTGCCGCTGCTACTACTACTACGACGACTACAGCTACAACAACAACTACTACTACTACTGCACCAACTACAATTAATACTGCTACTGCTGCTGCATTGCACTGAGCATGTAATTTTTAGAGCGGACCAAGGTTTTGGTATATTTGCATAAGAATAATGAGAAGAAATCATTAAAAATGAATCAAATACAACGGATTTTGGAAACGGGAACACAATTCGTCACGCTCGCCCACCCCCACCCCACCCCGCCCGCTCCCACGGCCCCGTTCTCGCCCTCCAACAGCCTCTCCCTCTTCAATACAATCAACACGGCACAGCGGGGCGGCTCTAATGAGATTGTCTGCACTTCCCGAGAAGTGCAAAGAAATTTACCGGTCCTCGGGCTTTGGAGACCGCGGTCAACGCACGCTTTCTCCGAAGCCTCTATATCGAACAGACGGCGTCTTTTTGGGATTTCCTTTCAGCGTCTCTTTCAAATCGAACGAAAAGACCAGCTACGCTGTGTCCGAGGGAGGAGAAAGAACCTCTAAACATATCGCAATAACTGCCTCGATTCTGCACCGATTTTGACAAAACTTTGGATACACAGAGGGACATATATTTGTGCAATTGCTGTAAAATTTCATTAGAATACGTATATTCGTTTGAGCAATTCTTAACTTTTACCGTCATTGTCGTAGGTTACAGTTTTCTGACTAATTTTATTCTCCGACTTCGTTTTCTAGGTCATTGGATGTGTTGACAAACAAACATCGTATTCAATTTAATTTTATATTCGACTTTAAAAATGGGGTCTGGAATAAAAAAATATAAATAATAAAATAATTTACTTTGGTTTTCATAATTATTACCAAAGGGTTCCTTTTTTCCGGACACGATGCATATCATTGAAGTGTCGTGTTATAAGCCGCGGCTTAAGAGATCTGGATCAAATCAAACGGACATACAGCTACTTGATCCAGCGAACGGGGTTTTCGTGAGGGGTGGCTTCCCCCTAGGTGCAAAAGGTTAAACTAGTCCTCACATCACGTTGGCGTGCATCCATTGATTACATTAAGAGCGTCTGGGACGGACACCTTTAAAAGTCGAAAACTGTGCGGAATTGAATTGATTTGCTGGACAAGGTTAAATAAAAAATCTGAAATGACTACAGAATCCATTTTTAAACCAGATTAATAGTGGAAGTAGTAGTAGTAGTAGGTAGTAGTAGTAGTAGTAGTAGTAGCAGTAGTAGTAGTAGTAGTAGCAGCAGCAGCAGCAGCAGTAGTAGTAGTAGCAGCAGCAGCAGCAGCAGCAGCAGCAGCAGCAGCAGCAGCAGCAGCAGCAGCAGGCAGCAGCAGCAGCAGCAGCAGCAGCAGCAGCAGCAGCAGCAGCAGCAGCAGCAGCAGCAGCAGCAGCAGCAGCAGCAGCAGCAGCAGCAGCAGCAGCAGCAGCAGCAGCAGCAGCAGCAGCAGCAGCAGCAGCAGCAGCAGCAGCAGCAGCAGCAGCAGCAGCAGCAGCAGCAGCAGCAGCAGCAGCAGCAGCAGCAGCAGCAGCAGTAGCAGCAGTAGTAGTTCCACAGTAGTAGTAGCAGTCAGGTCATTCACCCGGTCATTCATTCATATTATGGTCTTGCTGTGTAGTCTCATTATTTGCCCTCTTGTCCATGCACTGACCACTGGTCAGTCCGTTCCTTAATTTTGGTCCTTCTGATATCACATTTTCCAGAAAATCATTTGCTCTCTACATCACCCCGAAATCGACATCAATCCGAGGATTTATCCGCGCATACAGCTATAAGAACGTTATTCGCTTATCGGACCCCGCCGAGCGAGGGGCCGTCGCTTTACGAGGCCCCCGCTTGGCCATCTGGCGTCCGGCCTTGAACGCCGACCAAATCATCGCCGAATGGAATTCGCATTGGACTGGCGCGCATTTGCATCGCATTACAACGGTCGACGACTCTCTGTATGTGCGATGAATCGCAGGTTTATTACAGAAACGAAGTCCTTTGAGCCTCGTGACTCGGTCTGGAAGCGCCTGCGTTTGTCGGCGATTTGCATGTACACTGTACAGCGTTGATGACGATACAGTGCAGCCCCGTTAGCACGCGGAACAATGCCAACCAGAAGTCTAATCTCGTTCGGATAAAAAAAAATAAATTGGTCTATTTTAAGTGACGTGGTGCTTATAGATATTGTATATATATATATATGTGTGTGTGTGTGTGTGTGTGTGTGTGTGTGTGTGTGTGGGGCAGAGCTAGGGTGTCCGGCGCCCCGGGGACAAAACATACTTATGGCGCCCTCTGAACCTTAGGAAAATCCTAAGAAGAAAAAGGGCGCTGCTCTGTCCATTTTGACGCCCCTTCATTCTTCATTTAACTTCGCGAATACCCTGACAAGCAAAAAAGGGTCATCACCCCCTGACAAGCAAAAAGGTCATCACCCGTGTAGCGGAACAAACTACCTTCAGAGCGTAGCGATGGGGCTATATCGGTATACCCCCCCCCCGGAAGAAAAAAATCAGGTTACCTTAAAGTTTTTAATGTGTTTTTAAGATTTTCAACGTTTTTTAAAGATTTATTTATATCCTCAATCGCATCATACCCCCCGCCTCGACCCCCACCCCAATCAAATTCCTGGCTACGCCCCTGCCTACCTTAAACCAATTGTGGGCCCCCACCTGAATAGAGAACGGTAACGCTACGGAAATACAGTATATGTATTCTGTCTTATCAAGTTGAAATGTTATCCGCATATATTGTTAATTAATATTGAACGTTGTGAAGGAGAAGAGTTTGTTTATGCTGAGTTGATTACTTATTGTTGAAGAAGATTGAGTTAAAGAAAAGATTTTTCTCTTCTTTAACCCCTTAACTGGGAATTCCAGATATATCCGTCCATTTTACATTGAGTTACAGTTAAATACACGGTTAAGGGGTTAATTAACTGCTTTCGTTTGCATTGTTACGACCAACCAGTTTCGTGGTTATATGATAGCAGTTACGTGAATACGAACCTCTGATGATCATTCAGAAGTTTAAGAAAACCTCGGCTTCGTGGCACCTCCTCCTCCTCTTCTTCCTCCTCCTCCTCCTCACTCTCCCCCGAAAACATGTGCAAATTTAGCTTTCCTGGGAATAGGTTTTTTCAAAGTGTTCTTTCCTCGTCAAGAGACTGTACTCATTTTCTCGAATACAAGCAGAGCCGCCATTTGCAAAAGAACAACAACAACAACAACAACAACAACAACAACAACAGTATTCGCCGAAGACAGCGACATAATCAGGATTTTTGCTTTCTCCCGAAATCTCCGCCGTCCAGCAGCAGACGAAGTGCCGTATTCCGCTTGATTTAGACAATCGCCGAATACAGTCTGACCGATGGGATTATCTGTAAAAACCGGACCAACGACCGATAGATGGCGCGATTAAAGCGATGATAACGACGACGACGACGATGATGGCGAGAGAGAGAAGGAGAGGGAGAGAAAGAGAGAGAAAAAGAGAGAGATAAGAAGAAAGAAAGAGAAGGAGAGAGAGAAAGAGAAGGAGAGAGAGAGGAAGAAAGAAAGAAAGAGAAGAGAGAGAGAGAGAAAGAGAGAGAAAGAGAGAGAGAGAGAAGAAAGAAAGAGAGAAAGAGAGAGAGAGAAAGATAGAGAGAGAGAGAGAGAGAGAGAGAGAGAGAGAGGAAGAGAGAGGAACAGGGTGCGATTTGTGACCTGGAGCAGTGGGGGGGGGGGAGAATATGTCGAGCTTGGGGGGATGTAGTTGTTGGAAACTGTAGCAGTGGGGTGATGTAGTGGTGGGGGATGTAGCAGTAGGGGGGATGCAGTTGGGCAGTGGGGGTAAACTCCCCCTTCCCCCTCGCAAATCACCCTCTGGAGAGGAAGAAAGAAAGAGAAGGAAAGAGGGAAAGAAAGAGAAGGAGAGAGGGGGAAGAGAGAGAAAGAGAGAGAGAGAGAGAAAGAGAGGAAGAGAATTGACTTCAGAAATTGATTGAAAGCACAATCGCGTGATTAGATGATTAGACAAGGCACGCAGAGACGCAATCTGAACGCTGGGTTTTTATCAGACGCCGTTCGTCTGTCACGTCGAGTAAATAGTTCTCGTAGTGTCGCCGCCCGTTCGTTGTTTTCAGTAACGCAGCGACAGCAGTATGCATCTAGGGTACTAAGTAGCATCGGCTGCGTCGACCGGATGCTCCAGCAGATAGAAAGAGAAAAAGAAAGAAAGAGAGGAGGAGAGGGAGAGAGGGGGAGAGAGAGAGGAAGAGAGGAAGAGAGAAAGAGAAAAAGAGAGAAAGAAAGAGGAAAAGAGAAAGAGAGAAAGAAAGAGGGAGAGGGAGAGAGAAAAGAGAGTGAGAGGAAGAGAGAAAGAGAGGAAGAGAGAGACAGACAGACAGACATACATACAGACAGAAAAGAGAGAGACATAGACAGGCAGAGACTCCGAGAGAGAAAGAGAAAGAAGAGAAAGAAACAGACAGACAGAGACCAGAGATAGAAAGAGAAAGAAGAGAAAGAGACAGACAGACAGACAGAGACCAGAGATAGCAGAGATAGAGAGATAGGCAGACAGAAAGACACACACACACAGAGACAGAGAGAGACAGAGAGAGACAGAGATAGAGAGAGAGAGAGAAAGAGAGAGAGAGAGAGAGAGAGAGAGAGAGAGAGAGAGAGACTCAGTCGTTTCTCCATATACTATCTCGACGCCCACGCAAAATCGACTCTGGAATTGTTTTTGTGGACCTGGTCTGAAGGAGGTCAACGACCAAAGGAGGTCCGCATAATATATCGAGCTATATCGATTCGGACGGAATTCGGGCGATACCGTCGAGTATATATATTATGATGTACGCGCCTACATAATGGTCGCCCTCCTACGACGATATTATATTGAAACGGCTGTGTGTGTGTGTGTGTGTGTGTGTGTGTGTGTGTGTGTGTGTGTGTGTGTGTATTAGAGATCAGATGGCGTTCTGTGGGAATAATCAGAGCAGATGGTCGATTTGATGGAACTCTCTCGTCATCCCGTCGTCTGCGAAGCGTCCAAAACAGTTCTCTGTGACCCTGACCCGGGCATGACTGACGACACCTTTGACCTTTGACCTGCTTATATATCGTCGTCGTCGTCGTCGTCGTCGTCGGCGATAAAACAAACGCCGGGTCTAATTTCGTTTTTCTTGACGTCGGACCGACCGCCACCGCTACAATATTTTCATTCTCAAGAGCGAGGGGGAGTCGAGGGACTCGGAGGGAGCTAAAACCCCCGAAATTTTCCACCTACGTCTTTGGGTTGAGCTCGACCTGTGCCCCGATTTTCGGGGTAATCGAACATTGCTTAATCCTCTGGAACATAAAATCTGTGAAGACAACAGTATAGGTTATTTCAAGAGGGCAAAGGCAGTATAGAGATCGTGTAACACAGACCAATGATTACATTATCTATAATAATAATAATAATAATAATAATAATAATAATAATAATAATAATAATAATAATAATAATAATAAAACTGGGTTTAAGGCGGTTCACACTAAAACCACTACTGATACACAAAGTGAAAATGAGAAACTTAACTTTAACTATAAGAAATTGAATATCTTGAAAACTATATTAATCGTGACCATTGCATCTTTCCCTCCCCTGGAAAAATTTCTGTGGGCGCCACTGGCCAGAAAAGTCGTGACAAGCAAAAAAGATGACCATCGCTGTGTTTCGAGATTGGGGGAGTTTTTTTTTTTTGGGGGGGGCATTTTTTCGGCTCTACTTGCACATTATCTACTGTACTACCTAAGTGTCTTAAAGAGTTAACAAGTTCTATACTTTCTCGATGAAATACAGGTAAATCTACTCCACTGAAACCAGGGATATTTTTACATCCCACCCCTTAACACCCCTAACCCCCCTCCCCCAATTTGAGACCGACACCATCAACACCCCTTCCCAATCTCAGCAATGGGATTAACCTGCTTTGCTTGTCAGACTTTTTTGGCAGGGGACCCCAAAATTTACCGACACTACCCCTCCCCCCAAATTGATAATCCTATAAATAACCATGACTGAAACAAGACCAGGATCCCTGAAAAATACTAAAAAATACCCAGAAAAATCTGCTATGCTACGAAAAAAACAGAATCCACTTAAAAATGCCCAGGTACCCAAACGACACCGCAGAAACACAGGTGTATATATGGTGAAAAAAATACCTATAACACCGATAACACTGAGTACAGCAGCTGCTACGCTGCAAGCGCCATCTAGCGTGTGTTTGTCAGGAGACAGAGACCTGCGCCACTTCGGTTGCATGAACGACACCTTTGTATAACGCGGCAGGCGGTAGGCAGAGAATCGCGCCAGGAATATCTCGCGGCAGGAAATCGGTTGGAGAGAGAGAGAGAGGAGAGAGAGAGAGAGAGAGAGAGAGAGAGAGAGAGAGAGAGTCCATGTCGCTCGCTGTTCGTTGATGTCGATTCCTTACTGCAGTGAGACTGGAGAAGCAAACGGCCGCGGGTGGTAGAACGTTCAACGTCAACGTAATACAGTAATTATTAGTGAGAAATTTTCAGATTATCTGGAAGATGCGATTTCAGATCGAATACGTTCGCCGCGCTCATTTGAAAATTCGGTGCGATGCCACGGAAATCTTTTTTTTGGAGCGATAACTCTCAAATCGAGATTTATTAATCGTATCGTGGTGAAACCATACCGACGCGTAGCAGTTACACTGTAGATCAGGTGAGTATTTATGTGGCGCATTACACAGAATAGTTATTAACATTTTACAACTGATTTAAATAATTAGCGTATTGAAATAATTATTGTTGCACCCGTGACTTAGCCAAACTTGGAACTTTGATACGATTTCAGACATTTTTAAACACTCTATTTTATCGTCTAACCCTCAAATGGGGAGAGAGAGGGAGTTAAAGGCGGAAAAATTCTGAATTGAGGGAGATTCAGTGAAAACTGACAGACAGACAGACAGACAGACAGAGACAAAGACATACAGATAGACAGAAACAATGTGTCTAAGCGAATATGCATGTAGTTTATTAGGTTAACGTTTTAAAAGAAAACTGTTGCGTCAAAATTATCGACGAGTCACCAAAATTTGACAAATGCATAAAATCAGAAGGTAACTCCGGTGGCGCCACTCGTCACGAGTGGCGCCACCGGAGTTACCTTTGCTTTTATGCATTTGTCAAATTTTGTTTTGTTCAAGATTCCTGTCAGTTGTTTTGCGGATATCATTCATTCAAAATGTTGCAACGAGTTTATGCAATATTCTTCATCGCCTGAAACAGATGTTTAACTTTAACTGTAATCTGTGATTCAATTTTCGTCGATGGTTCTATACCTTACTTACTTAATTAGCAGTTCCTCCACAGCTCTTCGTCGCTGTTTCCCATTGCATGACTGATCTCTGGAATGACCCAGTCTTTAGCAGATTATTTTTGAGTACCATCGATTGATACCATTAGACTAGTATTAGAACTGGTGTTATAAAAAGCATTATTATTATATCACTATCATCATCATCATCATCATCATCATCATCATCATCATCATCATCATCATCATCATCATCATCATCATCATCATCATCATCATCATCATCATCATCATCATCATCATCATCATCATCATCATCATCATCATCATCATTATTATATGTATGCTGCGTACGCTATCGGTTGTGGTTTTTGGATTTAATGAATGCTTAGAGTCTTAAACTTTATTCGGCGCACAAAACAAAATTTCATGAGTTTCAAGTATAGTATTACTACTACTACTACTACTACTACTACTACTACTACTACTACTACTACTACTACTACTACTACTACTACTACTACTACTACTACTACTACTACTACTACTACTACTACTACTACTACTACTACTACACTACTACTACTACTACTACTACTACTACTACTACTACTACTACTACTACTACTACTACTACTACTACTACTACTACTACTGCTGCTGCTGCTGCTGCTGCTGCTGCTGCTGCTTAACGAGTCTTCTTTATGAGCATTTGTCTATTGCAAGACACCGCAAGAGGGAGGGTTAGCAGCAGTGACTTAGGTTGTGACTTTGTACTGATTTTGAGATCTTTCCTCCTTCGTCAGAGTTCTGAAAAGATGTTGGAGCGTTTGGACGACGCCGACGCCGACGCCGCCGTCTTCCTGTCGCTCCGGTCGAACGCCACCGAAGCCAACGCCACGGACCGGCACCGGCCGTTCCTCTTCGACGACTTCCGCGGTTCGTTGGATTCGTCGTTCGACCTTCTGTCGTCGCTCCAGCTGCCCGTCTGGCGAGCGGCCATCGCCTACCTGGACGCGTACGCCGTTCCGCTGATCGTCGCCACGGGCCTGGCCGGGAACGTCGTCTCCCTCGTCGTCTTCGTCAGTCGCTACATGCAGCCGATGTCGTCGAGCGTCTACCTGGCGGCCCTGAGCGTCGCCGACATCGGGTTCCTCCTGAGCATCGTCTTCTTCCGGACCAAGTCGCTGTCCGTCGTCGCCGGGCTGTGTCAGATCTTCACGTTCGTGACGTACGTCAGCAGTTTCCTCAGCGTCTGGTACGTCGTCGGGTTCACCGTCGAGCGCTACCTGGCGGTGCATTTTCCGCTCCGGCGTCACGTGCTCTGTTCGAAGCGGACCGCCCGGCTGGCGGTGTCCGGTCTGGCGATCGCGTCCGCGGTGCTGTACAATTTCGGGATGTGGACGTCCGGCGTGATGGCCGTGCGCGAGTTCCGACTGTGCGCCCCGCTGCGCCAGTTCGTCGCGTTCCTGTCGGTCGCCGACGCCGTCGACACGGTCATCACGTTCCTGCTTCCGATCGTCGTCATCTGCGTGCTGAACGTTCGCATCGCCTACACGGTCGTGAACTTCTATCGCGCCCGGGAACGGCTGACGACCGTTACGTTCGCCGCCGTCCACCACCGGGACGCCACGACGACCAACAACAACAGCGTCCGGCTGAGGATCTCGCGGCCGACGACGGCGGCGGCGGCGGCCGGGTACGGCGCCAGCTCAACGGCGTCGGCCGCGGCGGTCAAATCGGCCAACGTGGCTGCTGCTGCTGCTGCTTCTTCTTCGTCGTCTTCTTCGGCGGCGGCGACGGCGGGATCCCCGAAGGGACATCAGTTGCGCGTGACGAAGCTGCTGCTGATCGTGTCCGCGGTGTTCCTCGTGCTGAACCTGCCGCGTCACATCGCCCGACTCTACTCTCTGGCGTCCGTCCATCCGACGAACGAGGTGTTTCTGACGTGCGAACGTCTGTTCCAGATGGTCTACTACCTGCACTTCTCCGTCAACATCTTCCTGTACGCCACCGTCGGCGGAAACAACTTCCGGAAGGCGTTCGCCCGCATCTGGCGACGGCTGCGACGGCAGGCGACGCGACCCTTCTCGATCGTCGCCGGGCTCTGCCTCTCGCGGCCGTCCGTTCAACCGTCGACCGGCGGCGGCGGCGGCGGCGGCGGCCAGCACCGGTTCCGGGTATTTGTCCCGCTCATAACCTACCACACCGGCGCGAGGAACAGGAACAAGGCTTGTTTCCCTAGAGACGCCGAAAGTTACAACTGACACCTCGAAACAAATTACCGATAAACATATTCACCTGATACAGTAGACGACGACGACGACGACGCGTCATGTTTTTCCGACGCCTGCGTTGATTATTTTTCTAATTAGGTTTGCTTTCCTTTAGAAGACTTCTCAGTTTCATCTGCGTCGACAATAATTAGGCTATTACGTGGTTGGTGATAAAAACAGGACGGTTACCGAGAAAAATCTGCACTATTTTACAATAATAATAATAAATAATAATAATAATAATAATAAAATTCATACTACTACTACTACTACTACTACTACTACTACTACTACTACTACTACTACTACTACTACTACTACTAATAATAATAATAATAATAATAATAATAATAATAATAATAATAATAATAATAATAATAATAATAATAATCTTAATAATAAACAGTATGTAGGCTGAGATTTTGTGGACCCCACCTCCCAAAGAGACCATTTTTGACAATGGACTTGGTTCAGAGTTAATTGGACTGAAAACTTTGTATTGAATAACAATTGCGAAGACAGTGAACAGAAGAAATAGAAAGCTTACGGAAAAATGTCTTCTTTCATTTATATGCAATTGATAATAGTGTTTTCTTTCTGGCATGTACAGATCAGACTGGGCTGTCATTAACAGACGGCATTCTTCTACTGGGCTTGCGTCTCGAAATTAGCGTCAAAATAAACCGCGCCCTTCGTTTAAACTTTAAAGCGCCCAGGAATATTATAGCTTAAGCGGATTTCGCAATATCTGATCTCTTTTCTAATGACATTTTAACCAGACATCTTCTTCTTACCCGTATATGGCTATCTCAAGATAAACAAAGCGCCTAAGAATAAGCAGCTACAACAACAACAAACAACAACTACTACTACTACTACTACTACTAGGCTACTACTACTACTACTACTACTACTACTACTACTACTACTACTACTACTACTACTACTACTACTACTACTACTATTACTATTATTATTATTATTATTATTACTACTACTACTACTACTACTACTACTACTACTACTACTACTACTACTACTACTACTGCTACTGCATCAAAGAAAATCTGGAAACAAAGAACATGACGATACTTGTAGAAAGGATGCAGATAGGCGCAAGATTGAGCGAAGTGGAAATGTTTCGTATCTAACTATTGCCGCCATGCATTCAGAAAGTGAAGATGATGATTTTGACGACTACTGCGGTACTGCTTTTAAAAAGCGCTGTATAAATCGACGAGGTTTTACTTACTTACTTACTGCACTTTTATGCCTTGTCTGGAAGTTGCAAGGGCAGACAAGCGTTGCACTAAATGCGTTTCGTCTCAGATGCACAGAAAATAGATTAATAGAATCCTGTTGGGTACGTTAAACTTAAGGTACAGGTGTACAGCAGATGCAAAGTTAGAACTCCCGAGTAAACAATACGATTTGAATCTGTTTGTCGGCTCAAATTCTGAAACTAAGAGAGTTAACGCTTTTCCAGTAATTATCACCAATGTTTTGCCCCGAAACCTTTTCTTCGACATTTCGTAATTTCTAAAAACGAGATTAGTTCATAAATTTTATAGCTATTCAATATCCAACCGACTTTTATACTTTCAGCGCGCAAATAATCCACGTTTCAATCATACAGTAGTTTAAACCACACCGGGCTGTGATTAGGCCTATATTAATCAAGTAAAAAGTCACAGTCTTTCCCGAGCCTCACGGGCTCATAGGGCGGCGCTGATCTCCGTTTCTATAGCCCTCAGCCAGGCGTGCAATGTCACGGATACGGGGCTAGTGCATCGCGTGGCGTACCTGTTTGACTTATCGCAACATTTTACCACTGTGCCTCATTTTACCACCGCCTTTTGGCGAGCAAAGATGAGTCGATCTCGGGGCTCCTGTGGGATTCGAACCGGCGACCTTCTTTCCGTTCCATTGTCCAACGCTGTTACCACTCTGCCAACTTCCCGCCCTGACATATTAACAGGATATATACACGACAAATAGGATATAGGACATAAAGAAGTGTTTCTGCTATGGAGTGTCTTGCGTAGAAAAGAGCACTTGTTATTGCATTGCCACCTATTAATTATATTATTTTAAGAGAAATTCCTAGATCCTATCAATTGCATTTGCTTAGACAGGCGCTGTCTGTCTAGTGCGTGACTAAACGGGGCTTCACGCGAACACTTCAAAGGATTCGATCCGTTGCGTTACAGACAGAGATCGGAAGAGACTGATTCGACGTTTTGCTGTCTCTCTCTCTCTCTCTCTCTCTCTCTCTCTCTCTCTCTCTCTCTCTCTCTCTCTGTTATCCTGCTGCGCCAATCGCTCACACAACTGGGTAATTTCGACTCCAGGAGGCCAGATATAGACCAAGATGGCTGGCAAATGAAATTAATGATTCGACTCAGGTAAAAAAATAACGAAAAAACAAGACGTAAAACAGAAGCATAGAGATATTAAGTAGGCAGGCAAGTAAGTAAGCAAGTTTAGTTTAGTTTAGTTTAGTTTATTCCATCATCGTCATACATAGGCCTATTACATACAATACTAATTATATAATGCAGTAATTTCAAAAATTCAATTAAAAATTTCAAAAGGTCAACATAGAAGAACTTTAGTCTTAACTAGTAGAGACATAAGTTTAATACTTGAAAGACAGGAAGAAATATTAAGGTTACTAAAGAGGTCGGTAATCCCGAAAGGAAATAACCAAAAATTCTTATAATTATTATATGGTATTATTATAATTAATAGCAGACATAGACAATGCATGATTATTAAAAGCAGAGGTAAGTAAGTAAGTAAGTAGTAAGCAGACAATCAAATAAGTTAGTTTGTAAGTTAGTAAGTAAGTAGACTAGCAAGTACAAAATCTAGTGAGTAAGTGAGTAAATAAGTAAGTAAGTAAGTAAGCAGGAAACATCTCGTGAACTTATGTTACGCTTTCGAAAGGCGGTGCGTCTGCCGTTGGCGTAGCTATTTAAAGCCAAATTGTAGCGTTAAGCCGGGTCAGGTCAATTATTCCAGGGATCAGTCACAGTCGGGTGGGAGGGGAAACATCAATGCAGACTACGAAGGGAAAGGGAGACGCGATTTAACACTGGATTTGATACTATGGTAGTTCGTGGACCGATAAAACGAGTGGGGCAGAGAGAGAGAGAGAGAGAGAGAGAGAGAGAGAGAGAGAGAGAGAGAGAGAGAGAGAGAACAGAGAGAGAGAGAGAGACAGAGAGAGAGACAGACAGAGACAGACAGACAGAGACAGAGACAGAGACAGAGACAGAGACAGAGACAGAGACAGAGACAGAGACAGAGACAGAGACAGAGACAGAGACAGACAGAGACAGAGAGACAGAGACAGAGACAGAGAGAGAGACAGACAGACAGAGAGACAGAGAGAGAGACCGAGAGAGACATAGAGAGACAGAGAGAGAGACAGACAGACAGACAGAGACAGAGAGAGAGACAGACAGACAGACAGAGACAGAGAGAGACAGACAGAGACAGAGAGAGACAGAGAGAGAGAGAGAGAGAGACAGAGAGAGAGAGAGAGAGAGAGAGAGAGAGAGAGAGAGAGAGAGAGAGAGAGAGACAGAGAGAGAGACTACTGAGCGTGGCGTTAAGACTTCATGAAAAAGATGTCCGCGGGGACAGAATTTAAAGGTAGGACATAAAGAGAGTTACAGACCGGCAGGTGGACCGACGTGCACTAAAATGAAAGTCAACTGAGAAATAACAGAGAGAAGAAAGGAAAAGACCAAGGGAATGGGCAATAAAACCTCAGGTCTATTTTCAGACAGAGTAATGGAAACGGAAGTTAACATTTCTGCGGAGCTGATACCAGTGGCGTAGCCAGGATTTCCGGAAGGGGGGTTTTGGTTTCGATCGTAATCAAACTTTGCAAAATTTTTCTTATTTTTCCTTTTTAGGAGCTGACAAGCAAAAAAGGTCGTCACCTTCGTATTCTTTCTAGTTTTTTCTATTTTTATAGCACTTAGAAATTGTTTCGATCGGCAGCCAGCCAAGGGAGGTTTTGACCCCCAAACTTGCGTCCAAAATTGAAAAATGCATGGAAAAGCGTGTAAAAAAGTTTTCCGTCGGCAGCCAAGGGAGGTTTAATCCCCCAATCTCCCTTGGCTACGCCACTGTATAAAATTTTCACGAAAATCCGGACAAAGCCTGACTTATGAGAATACAGTCAGCGATCGTATTATAAATAATCTTTTAAAAATGACAATAGATGTCGCTGCAGTGCATGCATACAGTAAGTAAGTAAGTAAGTAAGTAGCGGCGTGTTTCCAAGCGTTATCTAGTTGAAATGGCACAGGGGAAAAGTTCCATTGTAACGAACAGTCTTGCATATTGTGCACTGCATGTTTATACCCAACGGCAAGTCCAGAATCGGTTTTGACGCAGAGATGACGTAAGACGTCATGACGTCATTAGTGGAAAACGACGCGAAATTCTATCGAATCAACCGACGTCACCAGCTGACTTCTCGCTCCGCAAATTTCCAACGTTTCCCTGCAGCGCTTTATTGAAAAACTGTCATTAGGGACCGATCTCTTCTAACTCGGATTTTAGCTTTTACTTAAAATTGCAAAAAATTTCTAATCCTAAAATTCTTCCAATCGGTTTTTTCACGTCGACTACAGTAGAACTTCGTTATATCGTATTTAGCAGGGGTCTGTAAAATTCAATGCGTTATAGCCGAGGCACATGTTATATATGTTATATGCAATACCATCCAATACGGCAGGGCATCACACGGGGCCGTACATTGCGGTACTGTATAACCGAGTATGCGCTATAACCGAGTCCGTTATAACGAAGTTCTACTGTAGCTTATATTGTTTTGTTAAATTGCTGGACGGTAGACTACAATGTCATCTTTTCAGCGAACAGGATGGACTATACATGACAACGATAGATCAATCATAATTAGTATCAGTGATAATCAGTCTAGTGAGACTGTATCAGTCCATATAAAACCAGATAGCCAAACGCCATGTATGGCTGACAGATTATCTGCGCTTATCTTTGACTGTATACAACTGAAGATGCCTTCGTTATCTTTAAGGCCGTTTTTATTTTTATGCCATTGCCAGATTTCTCTACGGACTTTCGTACACTTCGTGTGTGTGTGCGTGTGCGTGTGTGTGTGAGAGAGAGAGAGAGAGAGAGAGAGAGAGAGAGAGAGAGAAAGATGCATCTGTGAGAAGACTAGGATATGCTCCACAGGCAATGATATTTCAGTTTTGAAATAATTTCAGTTCCTTTTCAGTTTCAGTTTTAGAAATAATTTCAGCTTCAGTGTTTCAGTTAACTGTTTAAAAATAATTTTTTTGATTTCTATTCAGTTTCAGTTAGCTGATAATATCACTGGTCCCAGCTAGGTCTTCGTCTGGCAAGAGTTTCGTATAATAGGGTGGATTTGCGGGAGTCTAAAA
Source organism: Metaphire vulgaris (assembly GCA_018105865.1). Classification (NCBI taxonomy): domain Eukaryota; kingdom Metazoa; phylum Annelida; class Clitellata; order Crassiclitellata; family Megascolecidae; genus Metaphire; species Metaphire vulgaris. The sequence continues at coordinate 3,680,326 of CM030853.1, forward strand.
CATGTCGGGAGAGATGGTATTAGAAGATGAACAATTCGGTTGGGGGGGAGAGAAAGGAAGGGGTCTGTGCTGTTCTATTGAGTAAAAATGCAGTGGCGTGCAGAGGAGGAGGGCGGTGACCCCGGGGGTCCACCAGATGAGGTCATCCAAATTGACTCGGTGATTTTTTGCTCGTCAATACATTTTTTACATGAAAACCCTTAAATGTATCGATTTGGCCCCAGGCATCAACACTGGGCAAGGTTATCCAAATCGTCTCGGCGACCTTTCTGCTCGTTAGTATCTAACACCGAAGTGGCCGGGGGGCATCCAAATTTACTTTGGCCCCGGGGTACCTACCACTTTCGGGCATGCCACTGGTAAAATACACCGTATAAATTTCTCCACGTTTTTTCGGGCATAATTACTGGTAAAATACACCGTATAAATTTCTCCATTCGTTTTTTTTAAAGCGCGAAGTTAGATAATAGAAAAGCGTGGTCGATTTAATTACCGTAATTGCACTTAATTTTTTTATTATAAATATTAATCATATAAATTTAATTACACGATCGAAAGGCATGTAAGAATATCGAGAACGCCTATAACAGGGTTATTTCTAGGATTATCAATTTGGGGGTGTTGGTATTTCTGGGAGTGCCCTGCCGAAAGTCTGGCAAGCAAAATAGATCATCCGGCTCTCGGATTGGGGGGTGTTGGAGGTGTCGGTCTAATATTGAGGGGTGTTTGACTGTTTGGGGGTGTTAAAGGGTGTAAAAATATCCCTGGTCTATAAATCTATCATTTCAGAATACGGGCTAGTTTAAAATATAAATAATTATGCACTTATTTTACGTTTCCGTCTGACATTTGAATTGTAATGCTGCAAAATGTCTTTACAGGAAATCCCGTTATAGCGACATTCGTTAAAACGGAAATCTATCATAATGCCATATACTGTACGTTGATGTCTGAAACCACGCTAGAACATAATAGCCTGCTTTTTCATTCCAAGATCGTCTTTGTATAGCGAGTTTCTGTCAAAGTACTGATTCTAGCGAAGCAGACGAAAGATTTTCTCGAATACTTTGTGTTTCGGATAACAAAATATCCGAAAGAGAAAAAAATCACTAATTGAATCCGGTCGCCGCTGTCAATTTAGAACCGACATTTTAAAAAGGATAACTAAAGTAATAATGTAGCAAAAGTCACGAGATGTCCGCAAACAGAAATTGCAGCGTCGGAAATTGAAAAAGAGCCATATAGCCCGATTCTATGTCTATTATTATTATTATTATCGTCGTCGACAATTTATGAAGCGCAGTAACATAGCCATAAGCCAAAGCCAAAAGCGCTGTACAGACTACAGTGCAGTCAACAGTATGTACACTGTATAATGCCATACGATCTTGTAAACAAGGTCTTTCGCAAACGTCTCGGGAGGGGTAATCCCGGCCAGGACATCGGGGAGCGCGTTCCACAGAAGTGGGTTTCCACGAGTCATTGAACGTCTGAATTTAACAATGTCTTCAATTCGGTTGATCAAGTTCTGTCTGCCAGTGGAAAGGCTGCCATCATGGGCGTCCGGAGGGGGGTGCAAAGGGGTGCAATTGCACCCCCTGGAAAAATTGTGTAGTTATGAAAAAAGTAAAATTACTTGTTTCTTTCGTCACAAAACCTTGTTTTGCACCCCCTGGAAAATTGTGTTTCATTTCTTTCGTCACAAGACCCTGTTTTGCACTCCCCCTGGAAAAATTTCTGCGGACGCCCATGGATGCCATTGGAGCAAGACTCGGCAAGTAAGTAGGCCTAAGTAAGTAAGTAGATAGGTAAGTAAGTAAGTGAGTAAGTAAGTAAGTAAGTAAGTGAAATCTCGTAAATTTATATAGCGTTTCGTTTTCAAAAGTAGTACAGTATAGTAGCTGCTTATTCTTATGCGCTCTTAATTAACCTTCTTGAAATAGCGGCAAGCAAGGTGGATTGTCGGTCGTGCAAAGGTCAGTGACAGTGTACTGTACAGGTATCCAAGATAAGATAAGATGTGCATTTTCTCACGTGGAATACCTGACATAGGCTACAGACGAGGAGAGTTCAAAGACCTTGGACCTGCGACGCAAAAAGCTCTCTTGCAGGGGCGTAGCGATGGGGCGGTGGTATATCGGTATATCTATACCCCCCCCCAAATCAGTCTGCCTTAAAGTTTTTTATGTGATTTGCATGTGGTTATATGCGGTTTATATGGTTTATGTGGTTTATTGTTAGATTTATACCCACCCAAAATATTTAAATATTTATACCTCCCAAATCAAATTCCTGGCTACGCCCTGCTCTCTTGCCAGTTTCAGCCCTAGTTCTATGTACATTTAGCAATGAGTCGGTAAATCTTGTTGAACTGTAGGCCTTTGGTGATTTCACCTTTAGTGATTTATATGGGATTTAGCCTACTGGGGTAGGCGGCCAGCCTGTAATGTTTTATCCAAAAGCACGTTATCCGAGCGCATTCAAATCATAGACGCCCACAGAAATGTTTCCGGGGGGACAAAACACAATGGTCACGATTACGTCACATATTTTTTCAGGAGGGCAAAACACATCTTAACACAATGGTCACGGTTTATATTTTGGCAAGGTTTTCAAATTTCAATGTGAAATATTGGTATTTGCATTGTCCAGGGGGGGGGGCAAGTGTCCCTCTTGCCCCAATGTGCAGGCGCCCATGAATCTAATACGTAATCAGTTTTATAAGTGTTTTGTTTATCTCCTTTAAGTAACTGGGAAACATTTTAATCCAGGCATTGATAGTTAGATATTAAGGGGGTTAACAGAAACATTTTCGCGCGGCATTTCTACAATTCGTGGTAGCATTTCAAATGAAGCCTTCAAATGAAGCTATTTTGGGGGATGATTTCACGTTGATTGATGCCTGTTTTCGAAATATTCAGTGCAAAAGTTCAAAAGATGATAGTTTTGCGCGGCCGACAACCCACCTCGCCTATTAAAGCTATTTCAAGAAAGATTAAGCGCATAAGAATAAGCAGCTGCTACTGAACTACTTTCGAAAGCGCTGTATAATTAAATTTACGAGAATTTACTTTACTTGATATTTGCCAAAGAACGTTCCAGTGACCTTGTAGTAGTAGACTTGGTCCCCAAGTTAGCGTCAGAGACAACTATAATCAATATTAGCGACGCCGATCGAGGAAGCATGCAATAATGCCTTGACCGCGGGGGGACAAACGTCTTAACGGATACGCTAATGCATTTCACTTCTTTGTCACTTCGTCGATGTCAACGTCAACGTGCCGACGTCGTCGTCATCCTCGTGACCTGCCTACTAGAGGATGCGATGACGTGACGCGACAGTTGTCACGTAGGCCGCATTGCACGTGACTTGCCATGCAGCTCATTCACCATATATAGGACAGTGTGGACCAGTGTTTATTCTAGGCCTTCTCTCTGGTGGGGGGGAATTTCACCATCCCAAAGTTTTAAAATGCCTCCCCAAAAAATGTTGGGGATCGAAATCCCCCAAATGTGGAGACTTGGCCCGGGGATTTCAAAATCCCCAATGTCAAGGTGGCTATACAAAATGTGGACAACAAGGGATATCAACATTTTCAGACCTTGCCCCCAACATTTCAATGTAAAAAAATCATGATCCCCCAATGTCAAGGTGGCTTTCCGTCTAGAATAAACACTGTGTGTTAACAATTCCCCAACGGATATCAACGGTTTTAGCGATTGCTAAAAATAATAATGCTACGACAATCAAAAAGTTCGAAATCGTTATTACGTGACATTTAACTGAAACAACTCAATGTAAAATGGATGGATATATCAAGAAATGATCCCCAGTTCTGATGGTTAGGCGACCCTGGGTCATTCGACCCCTCGTCTATACAGTTGAGAATTGCTGGTTATTGAGGCGAATATTATTGAAATGTAGAGAATAATAACAATAGAATAGCACAAAAGTTCGATAAAATTAATAGAAATTTTATCTATGCATGTAATTTTTTTGATTGAGATGTAGAGAGCGTCACAAGTAGGCCTAAATTTTGGCAGGATGTCGCTACATTTGCGCAGTTAACCCCTTAACTGGGGATCCCGGGTATATCCGTCCATTTTACATTGAGTTACAGTTAAATACACGGTTAAGGGGTTAAGAAAACGCGTTACAGTACTGCCGGCTGGCGGGCATTTTGCTGTCTTGAACGTTACGTTTTCAGTGTGGCCTCTTATTAATACTCGATGTAATGTAATGTAATGTAATGTAATTAGCTATTTATATTGCGCCTAATCAATCAATGTTAGCAAGCGCATTACAATTAATGTCAATTATATCAATGTGAAGCTAATTGCCTATTCGTGTCACGTGCTGACATCTCATCGAATATTCATTTATGAAATTAGAAAACGATGACTGGGTCTCGTCTTTGTCGATTCGTCGAAAACAGTGTTAGGCCTATAAGCATATATAGGCCCTAATATAAATGGCAGCTGTAGCGGACAGACAGAAGCTGGAATAGAAGGATGTAAAATGATGATGATGATGATGATGATGATGATGATAATAATGATAATAATAATAATAATAATAATAATAATAATAATAATAATAATAATAATAATATTGATAATAATGATGAAAATAATAATAATAAATAACGAAAATGAAAATAAAAATGATAGTAAAAATGATGATGATGATGATGATGATGATGATGATGATGATGATGATGATTATGATGACGACAACGACGACGATGCTATTAATAAATACTTTTATCCCCGATTTTATCTAAATATGTTTATTAGACAGCAGATGAACAAAAGATGCGACAAAAATAGTCCAAACAAATTCGGACGATTTATCTATACTTTTCTCTGCATAGAGCGACCACCCTCTAAACGGAAATGCAAGGACATGAATAAAACGCCGCAAAGGAAATGAATTACTGCGAATTCTTTCACGAACTGTTGGAAACGGACAATGTGTCACATGCTGTAAAATGATTTAGGTCTAGTAAACGGTGCCGTATGTTCTTGTGCCAACAGTTGTTTTGGCGCGTTGTTCTATATAGAGGCTGGTATATAGGCCCTATACTGTACGGTTGGGATGTCGATTTTTTTTTAGAGCAGCGTGCAAATTCTTGTTAAAGCGGCGCGCGTTCTGGTCGTGAAAATCTGCAAGACGCACAAGTGCGGCAGACAGAAAAAGATGATGATTATTGTTGGTCGGTTATTTTTTTCAGTGGCGTATCCAGGATTTTAGAATAGGGGGGCACATCGATCGCCATTTTCGACCCAAAAACCTGTTAACGAGCCAGGCAAAAACGTCGGCGTATCAAGCGCTTTCAAGTCTGGTGCATACTGCTCGTTCTCAGGGCGCTTTGCATAGGGCCTACTCCCCTACCCCCGACCCCAAAATACTCACCTGTATTGGACGAATCTCAAGACCGGTTCCGGCCCGAATATGGAGGCCGCCCCAGAACCGTTATTTTATTGTTTTCCAGGGGGCAAGACTTTCGACTGCAAGGCAGGCAGTATTTTTTTAAACACCCATGCAGTATGCAAACTGGTTTTTTTTTACATGTTACATGCGACACATATATATATATATATATATATATATATATATATATATATATATATATATATATATATATATATATATATATATATATATAGTACATGCCAGTGATTGTAATAAAATTCTAGAAACAATTGAGAACAAAATGAATTTAAAAACACAAAAATTCGCGAAAATTTCCCTCTAAAAACCAGGGGCAACGGCCCCCACGGCACGTCAAAACGGTTTCCCTGGCCGCTCCCCAGCCCCTCCCCCCGGTGGCTACGCCAGTGCCATTTTTTCTCGTGTCCCCCTGCTGACAGGGAAAACAGCCGTCGCTCAAAGCAAGCGCTCCTAAAGAGCCAGCTACACAACAAACCTGTCAGTGGCGCCTGCAGAGTGCTTTAGCTAACCAGCCGTAAACCTATTCGCCGTGGCGATTAGGAACTCACGCAAGATGAAGATAACATTGTTAACCCCTTAACTGGGGATCCCGGATATGTCCGTCCATTTTACGTTGAGTTACAGTTAAATATACGGTTAAGGGGTTAACTTTAAAAAAACAACAGAATCGTTCGAGAGAGCCAACACTATTTCCATCGAACACACGGGCACTGTCTTCCATGTAGTTACCTCGTCGTTATGGTATTTTTTACGGTCATTCGTCATCGTGCGCCGTATAAACTGCGTCATTGGGGCCACGCTGGGGTAGCCAGGTTCCGGAATAAGGGGAGGCCAGGGATATTTTTGCACCCCGTAGCACCTCCCCCAACACCCCTCCCCAAATTGAGACCGACACACCCAACACCCCCAATTTCAGCTATGGGATGACCTTTTTCTTTGCTTGTCAGACTTTTTTTGGCAGCGGACACCCAGAATTTATTGACACCCCCAAATTGATAATTCTAGAAATAACCCTGGGGAAGGCTTGTACATATACAGACAGACATTTCCAGTTGTAGGCGGCTAGAGGGCTTGGCGGGGGTCATGGGTTCCCCTAACGTGGTCTGAGGTCCAGCCGCAAAATTTTGTATAATATTTTATAAATAGACGGTTAACTGTGGTGCATGCTTTATAGTTCAAAGACGTCGATTTTTATTTAATTGACTGTTTTCCCGTCAAGCATGACGGGAAGACTATAACCTAGGTTGTTTTTGCCCGTGAATGCAAGAAATTTTCAGCTAAAGATTTCGAACAAGTGTGAAAAATTATCTAGTAATTTTGACCGTCAACCATGACAGGAACGATAGGCCTTATCGATGCGTTTATCGGTTCCCAACCCGAATAGGGGAGTCCCGCCTCTTCCCCCCACCCCTCCTCCCTCGTGGCTACGCTACTAATGGTCAGCCGCGCAGACCTGAATCCGCCCTTGGCGTTCACGATCGCCTGTTAAAACGCCAAACTCAGCGGCAGTCGGCAAAAACACTCTTAATCGGCAGTCGTCGTCGTCGTCGTTACCGTGACAACCGTCGACTCGTCGTCGTTACCATGACAGCCGCTAATGCAATCGCTCCACCCAGCTAACGACTTCGAAACGAAACTAAAAAGTGGTGTCGACGCCCACCACCGTCCCTCTATCGCTGTTACTGAAGGTCAACGGCAGGGAACCCCTGTCAATATTTTCCACTTTGTGAAACCGTAAGACTTAGTACACGTGCACTCAAATCTGAGCCATTAGGAAGCGCCTATCTCGGAATTTTCTTCGTTAGATTAATTATCCAATCGGTAGTCGCAAGCTTCTATAGCGCCGCTTTATAGCGCGCTGAAGCATGTCAACGTGAGTTATGATGTCGTCACGATACGAAAAGCAGGTTTTAGCCAGGGTTTAATCTAGACCGCTTCCGGTGGGGAAACTGTCCTTTTCTCCCGGAAAGTTCAAATTCTCCCCGGAAATTCTGGCATACTACATCAACTAAAAGCAGCCCCTAGCTGACTTCCCCTCCCCCGGCCTTGTCAGTTCCCCCCGGAGTCCAGAGTCTAGACTCTAGATTAAACACTGGTTCTAGCGTTTTCCATTCGCTTCGAAAATGCAATTTACAGTAGTAATCGTCTACTCAAGGACTACGCTCAAGTCAATCAATAAATCAAGCAAGCAATCAAGCAATCAAGCAATCAATCAAGCAAGCAATCAGTTTTCATTATTTCATTCATCAAGGCCATCAAGGCCATAATTTATTTATTATTACAAGATCAGTAACATAACAGAAATACATAATGATAAAAGTTTAGTTTTAGTATCAAATAAAAAAGTCGGTACTGTTGAAATTTAATATCCAAGAAATAGCCACAGAGACTTATGTAAAAAATACATTTTTTCAAATAACAATAGACTTAAGTATTCGTGCATCAAAATGTAAATATAATAAACAGAATTTTCTTTTGTTTGTGATTTCTGAGAAGACTTCCCATCGCCAAATCGTGTCTTCCTGCCACTTTCTACCAGTGGCGGCTCCACCGGGGTGGCCAGGGGGACCCATGCCCCCCTATTGAGTGCCTGGCCCCCAGTGCCCCCCCAGTTGGGACCCTATACTTAATGCTACATACATTACATACCCTATACTTAATGCTACATACATACATTAAACAACAAATGGTTGGCCCCCCATGATTAGAAGTTGCCACCCCAACGCCCCCCCACTTACCAAATCCTAGAGCCGCCACTTCTTTATACACGCGTACGCCCCCTCCCTCGCCCCTAGTTCAGAAATATGAACACTTCGACAAGCTCCTGGACTTCCCCAATTTTCACAGGCCACAGTGGTGTGTGGACAAGTCTGTATCAGTGGAACGGTTGTTCGAGACAGGGGCGTAGCGACGACGGGGGTGGTATATGATATATCGGTACATATACGCACCCACCCAATTATCAGACTACCTTAAAATTGTTAATGTGTTTTTAAGATTTTCAAAGTTTTTACAGATTTATACCCCCTCCCAAATCACATTATCCCCAAAATCAAATTCCTGGCTACTACGCCCTTGATTCGAAAGTTGATCATTCGAATGTTTGACGCCAGGCATGCATACGCTGTTTTTAATCAGGAGGAAGATGAGAGGCGAATACGAAGAAGGATCAGAGAATAATACTATTCTTCACACGAGTCTGTAGATATTCTCATTCTTATATCAGCGCCGGGTTATCACTTTTGCACGCGTCCACTAAAGGCAGCGCCAGCGAGCGATAGATAACACTGGTCTACGTCAATTTTGCTGACTTGAAGACAACATGTGATCTTTATGTATTTTGGTGTGCTGAATCCAAAAATCACACCCATTTTCTCCTATCACGTCCAGTTTTTCCGCAAAACGCTGTTTACTGATTTACTGTTTACTGTAATAATGTAGCATTATGTATTATAATTCTTTAGCTATATTGAATATGCAAAAGATAAGGATGTGCAAAAGATATGCTTAATATGCAGTGGCCATAACTATTTAATAATACAACAGTTTAATAGGCAGTTTTAAACTGTAGACGTCAGCATTTTATGGATATAGGCCTATATAAGCAGCGTGAAACCGACGGCAGCATTTAGTCGTTCATGAGGCTTACAAGTCGCAGTAAATTTAACTATTCTAACTAGCTTTCTGTGGAATATGTCACCCAGCACCCGAACACTTCGTGAGCAGTGCAGGAATGATCCTGACAAATTTTGCTACATTTGTGGTTGCTTTACAACACCTAAACAAAGGAGATAGGTGTCTGAATTTGTGCATAAAGCTTAGCATGCATATTTTTCGCAGTTAAATTGGGTGACCAGGAAAACCTTGGGCACCACATAAAGTGTGCAGGACATGTGTTGAAAGCCTCAGACAGTTCATAATGTGACTAAAGGTCAGAGAAAAAGTCTTAACTTTGGAGTTCCAATGGTGTGGCGAGAGCCTCGAAACCATGCATGTTGATGACTGCTACTTCTGTCTGGTAAATATTTCAGGCATGTCCACAAAGACAAAATCTTCCATCCAGTACCCAAATCTCCCCTCTGCTCTGAGACCAGTTGCTCACTGTGACAAAGTTTCTGTACCTATTTGCACTACTTTGGGAGTTCCTTACGAAGATGAATTTTGTCAGTCAACAGGCACCGATTGCGAAGATTGAAGATTTCGTGGCCTTAGAAGTTGACGCTGGAATGCACCAAACATTCAACCAAGCTGAGTTGAATGACCTAATATGAGACCTAGATCTGCCGAAGTCGTCAGCAGAGTTACTGGGTTCAAGACTGAAGGAAAAGAATCTGTTCAGTGTTGGCCCCAGGAACCACGCTTATCATATCATGGCAGAGAGAATGAATCTTTTCAAACATTTCCATATGGAGGAAGAGTTTGTATACTGCATCAACATCAAAGAACTTTTTGAATCAATGGGATGTTATAGTTGTAGACAAGATGCTTTTTGCGACCTGATTACTGACTTACTTGGCAACTTAAGAGTCGAGAATTATGACCTTTCAGTTAAAAATTCGAAGATTGCTTTTCGAAGATTGGGAGCAAACATGAGTGTCAAGTTGCATTTCTTTCATAGCTATCTGAACTTCAAATCTTTGAGCTATGAGTGAAGAACAAGGAGAATGCTTCCAGCAAGACATCAAGACCATGGAACGTAGATATCAAGGCAGATGGAACTCAAACATTATGGCAGACTACTGCTGGTGTTTACAGCGTGACAACTGTGACCATAACTATACCGGAGCATCCAAAAAAAGAAGATTCCTTTCTCAAAAATTAAATTTAAGCAACTAGCTATTGCTCTTATTGCTCTCTTGGTTAGAAGACAGACTCTTTTTTGGCTGAATAAAAAATATTACGTGTTATCGGTTCTTCAGAATTTCCTATTTTCCCTTATGTTTGACTTTAACACCTTTAATTAAGCATTCCTAATTTAATAAAAAAATTTGACGTGTTGCATAATTTTTGACTTCATATCTGGAATCAGCACCTCTCAATTGGGTAAAATCAGCAAAAATACCTAGGTCAGCAGAAATTTTTTTAAAAAATGTAGACCAGTGTAATCTTCCGAGTCTAACGATCAGGCCGAGACACGCAGCCCACTTAAGGCGCCTATATAGCCTCAAGGCAACGACAGTCCTGAGTGGCGAGAGGTCGAGAGTTCCTTCCCCGACCCCCAAGAAACTCTAGACGTAAAACATTTTTGCCGGGAGGGAAATAAATGCACGCCCCGAAGCCGCAAGATCGTGAATATGTGATAAAATCTGCCGTAAGATAGGCCTAGCTACTCTAAGCGTTCGTGACTACGTAATGGCCGTGTGTGTGTGTGTGTGTGTGTGTGTTTGGGGTGTGCAGGTGTGAGTGTGTGTGTGTGTTGGGGTGGGGTGGGGTGATTAATGGCTCCACTGGGGGCCAGGAGGGCCCGTGCCCCTATTGAGAGCCTGGCCCCCAGTGGCCCCAGTTGGGACCAACTCAATGCTACATACATTAAACAACAAATGGTTGGCCCCATGATTAGAAGTTGCCACCCCAACGGCCCCCCACTTGCCAAATCCTAGAGCCGCCACTGGGTGGGGTGGATCTGTATGTGGGTGTCATGTACGGGATTTTGTGCGCAAAATCGGCTGAGACAAATGTCTTCGACGACACTACTGCAAACGCCCTGCGGTTAATCATGCCAATTAAAAATAACACGACTATAACGAGGATAATAAAAACTAACGGCCTTCCTCCCCCTTCCTCCCACACACTCGAACACGATACGAAACAATACGTCTAACGGTTCTAACCGCAAAAGACCTTTCCTATATATGTCCACGTTCTCCGTACATGCACAGTGGCGGTTCTAAGAACTCTTGGTCGGAGGGGTTGGGGTGGGGTGCAGTGAATTTATAGGCAGTTGATTGGGGAGGGGTGCAATGAATTTCTAGGAAGATCCCGCAAATTTTTAGAAAGGAATTACATGTAAACGGTTTAAAAGAAATCTGTCCAGTGGGGGGGGAGAATGCATCCCCAGTCATCCCCAACGTGGAACCGCCCCTGCTGGAACTTCATTTCCGCTTCTCATTTTAAAACTGTCCTCAACTGCAAATATACGTCACCCTTTGCATCTGTTTATATCAGCGGCGTAGCCAGGTTTTCTGAACGGGGGGGGAGCACGTCGACATTTCCGACTACAAAAGACTACAGAGAAATACGCCGTTCAAGATTTCTCGGAATATCGATTCTCTTCCATTCATCTAACCCCCCTACACTCACCTTCAACCCCAACCCCGAGAGATTTCTCAACGGTTCTGTGCAGATCCCATAGCTGATCCCATTTGGAATATGGGGGAGGAGGAAGGGGTTCGGACCCCACGACTGTGCCATGCAGTGGTTTCTATATATATATATATTCCTCGCCCGCGACCAGTGCAGGTCGCATCTGGAAATTAAGGTTGGAGATCAGATCGCACGTTAATGGAATTGCGCAAAGAATAAAAAAAGACTTAAATGAAAGGCGGTCGATATATTCCGGCGGCTAAGTCCTCCTCTCTCAGGCTCTGGACCAACAATGAGCAGCTTTAAATACCACGTTCTGTATTATTACAGACGTGTCCGTATAGTAATCGGTTCTGTTTATAGTCTTTGATGCAGTGGAGAAGGGATAATAATAATAATAATAATAATAATAATAATAATAATAATAATAATAATAATAATAATAATAATAATAATAATAATAATAGTAATAATAATAATAATCTAATACTCTAATAATAACAGCCTAATAATAACAGCCTAATAATAATAATAATAATAATAATAATAATAATAATAATAATAATAATAATAATAATAATAATAATAATAAACAATTATTTTGCACTTTTATAGCGCCATTTTAATAATACTCTACAGGTATCAATCTATGGTACTTCAAAGTATTCATCAGCAAAAGACCGGATCATTCCAGGAATCAGTCAGTGAGAATTAAAGCGAGGCGGAGCTTTTGGCGGATATGCTAATTTAAAGGGATGGGCTTTGCGTCTAAACTGGGAAAATACTCGATTCTGTGGAAGAACTGATAGCAGCCGATGGAAATGAGTTCCATGTTATGGGGGGCCAGAAATAGAGCTCCCTTACCAAGTTCAGTGTTGGTTCCAGGTTTCCAATATCTACGACTCGAAACGGCGGACGAAAAAATTAATGTAAATGGTTTGCGTGAAAAGACCCTGCACTTTTTTAAATTATATAAAAGCTCCTAGCTCAGGGTGACCAACCTTTTGTTACATGGGGGCCATTAGCAGTGGCGGCTCCAGGATTTGGCAAGTAGGGGACCGTTGGGGTGACAACTTCTAAACATGGGGTCCAACCATTTGTTGTTTAACGTATGTATCATTAAGTATAGTAGGTCCAAACAGGGGGGCCACTGGGGGAGGCACTCAATAGAGGGGCACGGGACCCCTGACCCCCCGGTGGAGCCGCCACTGGCCATTAGGCCTATAGATATTGATCAGCGTGCGGAGAGCTGCATGTTTTGTTTGGCCATTCAGCAGTAGTGCATGACAATCGCTGCGGTCACATAACGATAGTAACTGGTACCAGTTACAGTTCAGGAGCAGTTCAAATCTACTGCTTTACTAAAAATTAAGCACAGGAACAGTGGCGGTTCTAGGAATTCCTGGTGGGGGTGAAAAATGTCTAGGAAGTTGGTGAGGGGGTGCAAAGTTAAGAAAAAGAAATGAAAGGGGAAAGGTAATTTTTAGTGTTTTGTACCCACTAGACGTTAATAAACCTCAGTGCCGGATTAAGCACCGTGGAGGCCCATAGGCAGTCAAACTGTTGGGGCCCCAGGGGCCAGGCCCCTAATGACTACTAGAACGCCATTGAAGTGTAAACATTATTGTATGACGTCAGCGTCGTCACGTGCCTTTCGCATAGCGCTATTCTTAAGTATAAGTAAAAATGTCTCTCGCCACTGTCTTGTGGTGCCCCTAAAAGTCGCGGGGCCCTTATAGGCAGTTGCCTACTCTGCCTAATGGGTAATACGGCACTGATATTAATCCTTATCGGAAAAGGCTGACAAGCAAAAAAACGTCATTCGCAGTATTTTCATTACGATCAATAGGCCTAGATTTTTATATAGGTCTACTTTACCGCAAAATAGGTTGACTAGCAAAAAACGTCATTCGCAGTATTTTTCAATAAGATCATTAGGCCTAGATTTTTTTATATAGGCCTACTTTACCGGGAAATAGGTTGACTAGCAAAAAACGTTATTCGCAGTCGGGCGAAACGCCGACAAGCAAAAAAAACTTCGGTGGGGGATGCATCCCCTATCATCAACATGGTGAAACCGCCACTGTACAGAAACTGAAAGTCTTAACTTGCGACTCATTTGGAGGATACATGTCCGCCGTCAACGTCAAGGCAACTACAGCTTAGGAACGTAGGCTATCGTGTGACACTAAGAAGCAAAATTACTGATGATCAGTGTTTATTCTAGCCACCTTGACATTGAGGAGGGAGTTTGAAATGTTTGTGGGGACAAGATTTCTCTCCACGCTTTTTTTGAGGTGGGGGGTATTTCCATCCCCAAGCCAACATATACATTTCTTTTTGGGGGGGGGGGATTTTAAAACTTTGGGGGATAATCCCCTCCCAAAAAAACAGACCTAGAATAAACACTGACTGTTGATACAATCGCCAGCCAGCGACATAATCTCGACCTTCTAATCATACTCTTAGCAAAAAACTTAGCATGATTTAAAGTGGCTCAGAAGGCATTAGGCTACTGCCTGTGTGAAAGCCACTAGGCAGAGATGTAGTACTTGGTACTTGTACTTGTACTCGAGTTGTACTCGAGTACAAATTTTTAGTACTTGTACTTGTACTTGTACTCGGAGGCCAGGTACTTGTACTTGTACTTGTACTGGAGTTTTAGGAATGCAAGTACTTGTACTTGTACTTGTACTGGAGGCCAGGTACTTGTACTTGTACTAACTACTTGAAAAAATTGTGTACTTGACATCTCTGGCTATATGTACTTCAATGGTACCAGTAATGCTGTTCCTTTAGGCTAATGACAAGCACATCCTCACAGATGGCCAAGTACCTGGAACTCAACGATATTTATGATGAAGCCACTGATACCATCGTATTTTGGAACAGTGAGGTTAATAGAAAGGAGTTCAGCAGGCTGTATAATGCAGCCATTAATTAGAGACCTTAGTGTGCCTGCTTCTGGCGCACCAATTAAACGCGTATTTAGCCAAGCTGGCTTGATCGCGAGAGCGCATAGGGTTAATATGACCGATGCAAGACTATCATCTCTATTTTTTTTAGTGCAACTGTGATGATATTTAGATGCTAATAGTGTCAATTTTATTCGTGGCCGGACAAACTGTCTGAGGACAAAATGTCACGGACAAAATGTCATGTAGAAAATGTCTTGGGGACAAAATGTCAGCGGAAAAAATGTCAATGTCAAAAATGTTGTACTAGTACTTGGAGGCCATAACTTGTACTTGTACTCGGAGGCCAGGTACTTGTACTTGTACTTGTACTCGGAGGCCAGGTACTTGTACTTGTACTTGTACTCGGAGGCCAGGTACTTGTACTTGTACTTGTACTCGGAGTTTTTGAATGCAAGTACTTGTACTTGTACTTGTACTCGGAGGCCAGGTACTTGTACTTGTACTTGAAGCATTGTGTACTTGCTACATCTCTGCCACTAGGGACACTAACGCGTGGCTTGAACCCGCTCCGTCAGCCTGACGCTCCAGCACGTAACCCACTCTGCCATCTTTCGCCCCAGAGGCGTATGAATGCTGCATCCCACCCCCAAAAAACATAAAACCTTTATTTTTGGCCTCGAAATAAGCCTAATTGAGACGACATGTTGCTCAACACGTTCGTCTTACAATGAATGCTAAGAAAGTCGACAGGAAATTATTATTAATCAGCAGCAGGATTTTCCGTCGAGTTTTCCCTTCTCGTAAAGCTAACGAGCAAAAAACAAGACGTGCGATATTTGTGTGCGTGGGAGGCAGTGTTATTTCTAGGATTTTGAATTGGGGGTGTCGGAATATTTGAGTCTCTGCCCGTAAAAGGCTGACAAGCAAAAAAACCGTTATCAAGTCCCAAAAGCAACCAAAAAGATCTTGAAAAGTCTCAAAAAACCTCTGCCAAGCAAAAAAAGTCATCCGAGAATAAAAGTTGGGAGTGGGTGTCCTTCTCCATTTAGGGGAGGTGTTCTGAGCTAATTAGTATGCATTTTGTATGCATACCATTGTCGCATTAAAAAAAATTTTGCAGGGGGTGTCGACCTCAAATTGGGGTTGGGGTTGGAGGTGTTAGGGAGGTGTAAAAGTATCCCTGGTGTAGGTGGGGAGTTCTGGTAACTACTTACAGATTTATGCACTGTTCCACTCTATTCATACCAAGGGAAAGTTTCATGCTGTCGTTGACTTATTTAGGCTTGACTATTAAACTTATTTGACATAACGAAGCATATAAAAATTCTTTTCCCCGCTGGTCTGATTCTCCCCCCTATTGCACAATTTTCATAACTGCAAATTTGCAGTCACTAGTGAGTTTGTTAATTAAAGAAAACCCATTTACGAACACAGTTTGAAATTTAGCAACATACTAATATGAGCATTAAAAGGTTTAAAACTTCCAAGGAAAAAGTACTGAACAGGATCGAATAGTGCTGATACCAAAGATCCTGTACAATGTAGAGAACTTGAACAGGAAGAAGAAGAGAACAAAACAACAACAACAACAAGTATGAGGCTATTTCTACAAGTAGGCTAAAACTGTTGAGTCACTCTCTTATTCGTTGTGATGAGTTCTTATTTTCCTGGCAAAGCAGCAGAATATGAGTGGAAATCACCCAAATCTGCAAAAAACACATCACAACGTACAGACAAATCAGATAGCAAAAGCCTGTTTCTTCCTGAATATATCTCATGTCTTTAATCCTTACTAGCAACTTTCACATGGGTTTACTTAGACTCCTAAACCATTTAAAATCACATTATTATTAACTTATTGTCATTAATTTGCAATCCTGTACTCACTCACTCACTCACTCACTCACTCATTCACCCACTCACTCACCCACCTATCCACTCACTCATTCACCCACTCACCCACCCACCCACTCACTCACTCATTCACCCACTCACCCACCCACTCACTCACCCACTCATCCACCCACCCAACCACTCACTCACTCACTCACCCACTCACCCACCCACTCATTCACCCACTCACCCATTTACCCACTCACTCACTCATTCACCCATTCACCCACTCACTCATTCATTCACCCACCCATTCACTCACTCATTCACCCACTCACTCACCCACCCACTCACTCACTCATTCACCCACCCACCCACTCACTCACTCATTCACCCACTCATCCACCACTGTTCTCATTCACCCACTCACTCACTCATTCACCCACCCACCCACCCACTCACTCATTCACCCACTCACCCACTCACTCACTCATTCACCCACTCACCCAACCATCCACTCTTGCCCACTCAATTCTCTCAATTACAAAGAGCCAATTAAAAACAAAATCAAAACCACAAAATGTTGCGAATCGAATCCATTGATGAGAAAGAAACAAGAAAGACCAGCCTCAACCATGGCACAAGTGATCCGACCAACAATCATAACTAAAAGGACCGAGTATTGAACGGCGAGTGGCAGATGGATTTCCGTCAGCAGCTCAAAGCGGATGCAGTACAGCCAAACAGGGAGAAGATTCAAACTCAAAATGACAAAGCTTCCCATGGGAGATCGAAAATCTGCAAGATACAAATGGACAGTACAGCGCAATACGTAACAACTAGGATATTTACTAACTAACTAACTAACTGAATGACTTCTATAGCGCCATTTTAGTAATGCACTTGGCATCAGTCTGTTATGGTCACTCCGAAGTTGTCTAATCTAATAAGCCAGTCTGATTTCGGGTTCCAGTAATGGCAGATGGGCAATAGTGAACAATAAGGCTCTAAGTCTTGATCGAAAGGTTATGAGGGATCAAAGTAGTTAAATTAATAAGTAAATTAATAATCGTTAACTAAGAAGAAAACCTAGCTAATATGCAATAAAATTCTGCAATTGGTAGAAATCCGTTACCAACTTCTTTCATAATGCACATCGTTAATCTATCTATTCAGTTAAAGCATTAATTGGTTTTTTGATAAAACATTACTGTACATCAAATATTGCAAACTTATTCTCAAAATTTGTCAAACTCTGTCATTGAATTTTGAATACAGTTTATTGCTGTTTAGAATTATTTATATGTCTGCATTCTGCAATTTATGAATTTTTAATCAAACCAGTTTTAAACAAATTTTTTAAAATCTCTCTCTCCAATCAATGGCACAAATAATCAATTCTTTTTTAAGTTAACAAAGAGCATAATAATTCTTCAAATGCACGAAAATAAAATACTTATAGAGAAATGAATCATTTCTGAATCAACTCTGAAACACACATCATAGGAAGAATTTCAGACATGAAATTTCAGAATTTCCTGTAGCTAAAAAAGGCACCAGATACATACTTACTATTTTTCATGACTGCTTGTACTAGCCATGGTCCAACAACATGGCTTTTCCACGTTGAACCAAATGTATGAGTGCAAACAAATGCCAGCCATTCAAGGGCCGTCACAAAGAAGCCAAGCTAAACAGTGCAACATATACAGTTCAAAACAGCAGCAGTCAAGTTGCTTCACAGAAAAATAATTATTTAGAGCACAATAAATGTTTTTAGAGACGGTAGTAACAGGCATTGTTTTAAACAATGAGCAACAAATGTCAAGTTCATTAATACAGGGATATTTTTACACCCCCTAAACACCCCCCCCCAAACATTCCCTTAATTTGAGATCGACATCCCCAAAATTTGGTAATGTGACAATGGTTTGCATACAAAATGAGCAACAAATGTCAAGTACATTAATACCATGGTGCTATAGAAGGTTTTTTATTCGTTACCAGTCAATCAATCAATCAATCAATCAATCAAGATCTCCAGTGCATAATGACATGGTACTTCAGTAGTTCCATAATTAATTGATTATATGGCTGGTTAATTGACTAACATATCGACTGATTGATCAATCGGTTGATTAATTGTTTGATTGATTGATTGATGAAAGATTCTTTCCCTTTTTGTTGAAAGGACGAGTGAAGCATGGACATTGCTTAAAGTCTGTGAATCTTTAGTTGTCTCCCTGCTTTCCACTTACCGGGTAGTTATTTATCTCTGCGATAGACCGGATATTTTACGAATAGATCTGGAGAACCACTGACTGAAGACTCATTCTAACTAGTGCTGTAAAAATGTATATTAATAATGACAATAATAATGACAATAATAATGACAATAATAATGACAATAATAATGACAATAATAATAATAATAATAATAATAATATAATAATAATAATAATAATAATAATAATAATAATAATAATAATAATAATAATAATAATAATAATAATAATAATAATAAATAATAATAATAATAATAATAATCTTACAATAATAATATTGATAATAATAGAAATAATCTTAATAAGATTGTCAGCAATAAACAACATCAAGCTCAGAAACACACAAACCACAATTGACAATTTGACAATGACAAATGACAAAATAAATTAACAAAACACCATAAAATACTCTGGAGAAACAGCAAAACAATTATCCATTGACAATTCAAAATGACAAAATAAATTAACAAAACTCTTCATAAAATTCTGGATTTCTTCTTAAACTTATCCATTCTTCTTCTTCTTCTTCCTCTTCTTTCTTCTTCTTTTTCTTCTTCTTCTTCTTCTTCTGCTTATTCTTCTTCTTCTTCTTCTTCTTCTTCTTCTTCTTCTTCTTCTTCTTCTTCTTCTTCTTCTTGTTATTCTTCTTCTTCTTCTTCTTCTTCTTCTTCTTCTTCTTCTTCTTCTTCTTCTTCTTCTTCTTCTTCTTCTTCTTCTTCTTCTTCTTCTTCTTACTGGTATAAGCTTCCGAGTCCTCCGGTGATGTTCAACAAAGCTAGTGGTCCATGGCAACTGAGTAGCAGATTAATCCGCAGAGTAAACAGGCGCATTGCATGAGTACACTGGCCCCGTATCATGTAACTTGCACCAGTTGCCTAGCTAAGGGTCTTGGAAACGGGGATCAGCACCGCCTTATGAGCCTTGAGGCTAGCCTTGCGAGCTTGGGAAGGACTTTACTTTTTACCTACTATCCAGTAATAAACAATGCAGACAAGCTTAACAAAAACCTTCAGCTGATGTCATGAATTAGTGATAAGTGACACTGTTTCATCACTACCATCACTAACAATGTCTTGGTCATCATAGTATGCATCTTACTTACTTAACTTAGCATGATTTAAAGTGGCTTAACATTACTTTTCAATGCATGTCAGCCAAATAACCCAAACTGCCATCTTTCTTCATCCATAACATTTTCATGTGTGTGTAGACAAATAAGAAATAAGTTCTTCATCTATGCATTTTATTTGCCATGGCAAACTCTCACAGTAAGTAACATGTGCTAAAAATGTATCTACAAACAACTGTCACATACAAATAAATAAAAATGAAACAAGAAATCATTTCGTCTAGAAGCAATCATTCCAATTTGCATAGTGACAATAGCTATAAGCACTAGCATGTCCAAAATGCATTGCATAGTATTGAAAATTCAATAATGTATGCTAAGATCATGTCAGTTACCCATGCTCCAAAGGCAGAAGTCTGTTTCCAATGACGAGCTGCCATCCCATCAACAGCTAAAACCACAAGCAGCTAGAAATACCAATGATGTTCACAGTCACTTCAAACCACCCATATATTCTATATCCTGTTAGTCCAAATTATCAAGTTCAACAAAATTTTCTGTTATTATAAAACAATCAGAATGAAAACCAATAGAAAACAAAAACAAGAAACAAGCCAGAAATTTTCCTCTACAGAAACAGAAGAAACGTCATTGACATATTTTATTCATGCTCCAGCATATATTTATATAAGGCAATTTAAGTATAAAGTTGCAAGACCACAGCAAAGAAATATTGCAAAATTTCACAAAAGACCTTCATAGGCTATTATCAAATGTTATTATTATACCAACCGTCCAGCAACATTGATGCAACATAAGAGGTGAGACTGATCCAAGCGGATGGATAATAAGAAATCCAAGATACAACCAGCAAACCGATGCGCACGTAATCTAAAATCAAGCAATGTAAGTTACTTGATTTGAAGACATCAATGATGGTAGTAGTTATGGGTGGGAAATTAGCAGAGTGGTAGCAACATTGACTCAAAGATCTGAAGGTTGTGGGTTCGATACTCACAGGAGCCCTAAGGTTGACTTAGCCGTCACTTGCTAGAGGGAAGAGACAATGAATAGCAGTGGCAAAACTGAACAGTCAAGCAGGCACACTAAGCGACACCCTGACCCCACATCTGTGGCATTGGATGTCTGGCTGAGGGCCTTGGAAACGGAAATCAGTGCCACTCTTAGAGCTCAGTCTCTGGATATGAGCTCTGGAAGGACTTGGGACTGCGAATGTTAGCAGTTATTATCTGAGTTGGACTTATATCTTTTTGCAGATAAAGACATTAAATTGTAAGAAAAATACTTGTTCATAGTTCTTCTATTCTCATAACATTAATCTAGGTATAAATATAAACACATTTTTATTGCTGACCAGGGTTTAATCTAGGCCGTTTCCGGGGGAGAAAATTGCCCTTCCCCCGGAAATTTCAAATTCCCACAGAAATTTTGGCATACTACATCAACTAACAGCAGCCCCCTAGCTGACTTCCCCCGACTTTGTCAGTTCCCCGAGTCCAGAGTCTAGATTAAACACTGTTGCTGACCAGATTGGATACTGGTCATTGGTCATCACCTACCAATTATGTTTGGAATGTACGATAACACAGGCAAAGCAGAATGAAAGTCCAGCTGTCTACTTTGTTCCTTCATTTCGAACAATCGAAATTCTATACAAGAATAAAAGCATTACTTGATTGATCGATCCATCTACTTCAAAATGATCTAGTCTATTCCAGAAGTGACCACAATGCGATAAAAAATGTAGGCGCTCTTGGCATCAGTGGATATAGTAGAAGTCTAATATAGATTTAAAAGGGCAGAAATTAACGCGAATTTTTATATTTAAACCTTATTTGAGCCATTCATAGATAGGCTAAGATCTTTAAACAATCAACTACGTGAATTTGTGTTTACATAAACAACTTTGATAAACAATCGATGTTACCGCTAGACGTTTACAGATAAAGATGCTAAAATTCCACAAAATTACATAAATTGGAAAAAAATAATACTACTACTTTCTGCTTTTATATCTGGGAAAAATCACAATAATCACTGAATTATTTGTATGGCTTCAAGATATATAGTGTTGCGGAATGACCTGACGGCCTGACACTAATCATATCATAGCATCATTAGCATGTAATATTTTCAAAAAAATGCATTAGGTCATCTGGCGGACATTAGTTTAAAAGAATCTTCTGAGTTTTGAATAAATGGCAAAACAAAAGCTCTGATTCATTTCCAATAAAAAATATGGAAAATATATTATGCAGAATTATTTATAGTTTTGCCAAGGAGGAGAGAAATAAGTCTATATATATTGAAATTCTTGCGAATTTTTTTTTTGAAATTTTGCCAGGAACATACCTTTGTTACGCGTCTTAAAAATCCTATGAGTATGGCAAAATCGCTTAAACTTTAGGTTTGACTTGTTCCATTAAGAGATTCCCTACTGTTAGTGGAGTTTCAGAGCAAAATGGTCGGAATACGCTTTCTTTGCGTTATTGGCCAGAGTGCTAAAGAAACTTAGCAGACTCACTCACTTATTTACTGCTGCCGACGCTGTCAATTGCTAAGCATGTCAGCCGATGCTTAGATACAAGACAACAATGCCGCCGCGAGGACCAGTGGTAAAAGTTTCTACTAATTCAGTATTTCAGTCAAATGCCTTTTCTGTGTGTTTTATGCATAATTTGCTAAGCACGTCTCAGTCCTCAGTCAATTAATATGGAAAGACTTACAAAAATTGAAGTTTTTCGGAATTGGCAAAACAGCCTGGTACATTGTTGTGATGGTGAATATGGTGGCTCTGCAATTCTCGATATGATGGTGAATATTGGTGGTACATCTGCACCAGTCGATCGTCTGTCGCTAGAGTGCCATATTAATGACGGTAATGATGGGTTGACATCACCACACTTGATCCAGCCACTGCAGGTGGCTCCAGGATTTGGCAAGTGGGGGGGGGGGGAGTTTGAGTGGCAACTTCTAAGCATGGGGGCCAACCATTTGTTGATAGGTATATAGTATAGTAGTAAGTATAGGATCCCAACAGGGGGGGCCACTGGGTGACCAGACATTCAATAAGGGGCACGGGTCCCCCGGGTACCCCACGTGGAGCCGCCACTGGATCCAGGCATCCAGCATTACTAGGTTAGTCAGTAAATATCATACTAATTATGCTTAGGTGCCGTACAAATGGCGCTATCGAAGTTACTATGTTATGTTTTGTTTTTAGCCAGCGTATTCAATTGAGTTTGATTAGTACCGTGCGATGATGCATTCAAGAGGGCGCGACGTACGGCATTTGGGGGTAATACGACATTCTGCCTCGACGTTTCAGTCCAACCCTCCATCATCAAAACTGGATCATGACTATGAAGGGATCAGTGGAAACGCAATGCATGTATCGCCTCCAAAACCATCCGCAGAGAACTTAAAGAAACTGCCAGATGTGCCTGCGGTGACATTGCCGAGAAGGTCATCGCGCTTCGACTCTGCTCCAAAGGCGGAAAAGAAGGTCACGAAGGAAATAAATCCAGAAAGCAAGAAGCCGAAGGAGTCCTTGGTAATTGTCTTGGTCTAATAGTGTCCTGGTTCAGGGGTGTAGCGACGGGGGGAGGGGGTATATCGGTATACATACCCCTCCCAAAATCAGTCTACCTTAAAGTTTTTTATGTGATTTACATGTGGTTATATGTGGTTTGTTTGGTTTATGTGGTTTATAGTTAAGATTTATACCCACCCAAAAATATTTATACCCTCCCAAATCAAATTCCTGGCTATGCCCCTGTTCTGGTCTTGAAAATTCTGATATTGATGATGTGTTGAGCTGCTTAAATGGTTTTGAGAACATAATTTTTCAGACATTATTGCTCTGTAAGGCTACACAAAGTTTAATTTTAAAATTATTTTAAGATGCTGGCATATGGTACTGTAGATAGTCTGTGATTATGGCATGCATGCCTCTAACTTCAATTCTGTCATTGTGATGTGTGTGTGTGTGTGTGTGCTCAGGTGGCAAAGTGGAAAGGGAAGGGGAGTGGAAATTCCTACATATTCTGGTCTTTTTCTTGTAGAGTTGAATGCCTTTTCAGATCTTCATGAATTGTGATGCTTGATTTGCAGTATCGATGTTGTTATGAATTTATTGCTGAAAAGCAAAGAGCTTGTTTTTCCTACTGCAGTCTGACTTGATAAATCTTAACTTCAATCTTTGATTCTCCAGTTTTGATTCTATTTTTAGGAATGCAGCAAAGAAATGGAAAATCAAATAGCTTCCCTTCTTCAGCTTGTTGAAACCTTGAGGCAAGAGATGAAGGAAAAGGATCAGTCTATTTCAGATCTCAATGACCAACTTCAGGCCCAGGTGTAATGACTACAGGGTCTCATATAAACATGTAAACTTTAAAGAAACTGAAAAAACACATTACTGACTGTTTTAAATGGTGATTTTGAGATCCTATGATTTTACTGCAGGCTGCATTTCAAGATGCACACAACTTATTGTTTTGTGGCAGAGACATTTAATTTAGCAAGGAACAAATAATGATTTACAATTTCAGAATGAAAAATCAAAAGTGGAACTCGAGGAAGAACAGACTAGTCATCAAACTACGAAGGAGAAACTGGAGACATTCAGTAGAAAGCTCGAAGAAAGGAAACTGTTTGAAGAGGAGTTGAACCTGCAACATGCCAACCAGATGACGACACTCAACAGTGCCTTGAAAAAGGTTAAAATAATTTGCAAAATTTCAAATGATTTTCTTATCTGAGACTGTTCAGTAGTATTGTATTGTCAGCAACTTCTGCATTGCTAAGGTATTTTGGACTATGTCCTTTCCTCCATAACTATAACAACCCTCCCCATCACCTCATGGATACACTGACCTTTGCCTGGCTGACAATCCACCCTGCCCATGGCTATTTCAAGAAAGATTCGGCGCATAAGAATAAGCAGCTACTACTGTACTACTTTCCAAAGCGCTATATAAATTTACGATATTTTACTTATTTACTTACTTATGGCATCTTCTTATCTAACCAATAAATTTACCATGTTCAGTGTATTATTATGCAAAAGTCTGTTCAGTCTATGCCATTACCTGTTCTCTATTGCACACCTGTCTTACCCTGGAACTGGAAAATTGGACTGTCTTATCAGATCTGACACTGGAGGATCAGGGGCATAGCCAAGAATTTGATTGGGGGGTGGGGGTGGTATAAATTGGAGGGGGTATATATTGTTATATATATATTAAATATATTATGTATTATATACATATATTATCTATATTTTATATATCATATATTATATATGTTATTTATATATATGTATATATATATAATTATATATGTTATATATATATTGTATTATATGTATACTGATTTTTGGGGGTATATATACCGATATACCCCTCTGTCGCTATGCCCCTGTGGAGGATTATGATTTCGCATCAGAGCAACCATCAACAGCTGATGCCAAGTGCATTATCAAAACTGGCGCTATAGAAGTTACTCTGTTGTCATGTCTATCGTTTCCACCGCAACTTTTTGCGTCTTTACGATTCAGTTTCAGTCAGATTTGACAGAACTTCGAATCTCGAAAGACAAAGAGATCGCTCTTCGAGACGAAAGAATCGAACGACTGAAGAAACAAATGGCCGGAGCATTGGAAGGAAATTCAAAGTGAGCGTACAGTAAAACTCCATTAACATATACTCACATTGGAGGGAGGGGGGGGGGCGTCAGGAGGGTGGGGGCACAAAAATACTATGAAAACTCTTGAATCGTACTATGTATGTATTTACTCATTTGCATTACCTGTATTTTTTTATTCAGAGAAAGGCATTACCAGCTTGAAGAATTGAGTAAAGAACTTACAAGAGTTCAGGAAGAGGCTGAGACACTAAGGATTAAGCTGAAGAATTTTCAGAAACATTCAAAGGTAGTGTAACAGCAGTGGACTGTGGTGTATCTAAGGGGGGCCTGAGGGGGGACGGAGGGACAATTCTAGGCGTGCCACTGTGTGACACAGTAACACTGAAGGGATGATTTTTTGTTGGGTAAATCTTCAAGGGCCTTCTTTTATTGTGAATGCAACTTTGGCGTGGTGCTGCAAACACAAGAAATCACTATGAGTGTAGGACATTCTCCCCTGGACATAATCCCCCGTACATTATCTCCCCCCCCCCCCGGTACACTCTTTGAAATGACACTGCCGGACATAATCCCCATTTTTTACTCTATGGGCTTTGACTATAATCATTACCCACACCATAAACCAGACACAAAACACTAACCCCAAACGATAATGACGGCAGCCATGGCATCAGATAACCGATAAGTACCTTTTTAAAATTAAGATCTATGATATTGATTTACATTGTTCATTACTTCTTTGCCGGGGGGATATGTCCGGGTGGATAATGTCCATTGGGGAGAATGTCCGTGCCCCATCATTATGCCTACCTCAGCAATGCAGTCAGAGAGACCTATTATATTATTTCTTGACAAGAAACGTGTAGTTGAAGTCAGTGGCTTGCTGGTCTGAAATTGGACCGACCCTTGAAATTGTTGAACTCACAGTTGCATCATCACATTTGCAGCATTCTTGCTCAAGTCATTTAATTAATTATTAGACTATGGTCTAGTTTTGATACATTGCATTGGACAAATAATTGTTGTGATGTACTTCTAAAACAATAATATGCCTACATATCATGTGCAGCTCTGCTCTGCAGCCTAACATTTTTATTTGCCCTCAAGGGCCTTGAAATTCTTGTTCCTCTGTACCATTGGTACGCTCCTGATAAAGGTGATTCTTCTCCCATGGCTATTTTAAGAAAGATTCTAAGAATAAGCAGCTAAGAGGCACAATAGAAATCTATGAGATTTTGCTTACTTACTTCTATGCAATGCAAGATATATGATTCATACAGAGACTTGCTTCGTAGACTTTTCATCACATTCTCTAGAACAGATGTTGAAAAAATAATTTTAGAGCAGTTTTCTGTGTTACGGTAAGTTCTTTTCAACTTTACAGTTGCTTTTACGCCTTCTGCAGAGTACGGCTGTATGTTATAAGTAGTAAAGTCAAGATGCTTGACAAAAGAGCGTTATTAGAAAATGTTTAGGAAATTTTAAACTTGCTCATACTTTCTTTATCTCTAGGCGAGTTGTGGCAACTGTGAAAGGTTGAATGAGCAGTTGAAGCAGCTGTCTGCCGCTGCAAAAGAAGAAGAAAAACTTAGAAACGAATTACAGGAGCAGATATCAGCTTCTAAAAAACAATTGGATGGTGTTCAGACTAAAGCCGTGGCTAAAAATCCGTCTAAATTTTGAAAATAAAATTCAACAGGATCTACAGTGTAAAACAGGTTCTGGCTTACCTACCATACCCTAGGAACGCCACTGATTGCCAGTATGGAATAATGTGATATTGATGACATAAGTAATTCTCTGCAGAATTTGTCATAAGTCAGATGTTTGTGTACAGTGCACATCGGATGTAACAGGGAATCAACGAGGTGGTTTGATCTTGCATTTTTTCTTTCGTTGGACAGATTTCACTCGGGGTAAATGCTTCAGCAATGTTAGAAAAAGTGAAACTGCATGTATCATTGACAGGGATATTTCTAGGATTGTGAATTAGGGGGTCGACCTCAAATTGGGGGGGGTGTCCGGAGCTAATTAGTATGCATTTTGTATGCATACCATTGTCACATTACCATTTTTTGGGGGGAGTCAGTGTTTTATACAGGCCTGTTAGGAGGGGAGATTTTCCCCCAAAACCTCAAAATTCCCCCAAAAAGTCCCAGCACTTACACAAATTTTGCTGTCTTTTCCCCTCCAACCAAGTCGATTTCCCCTCTCCGAAAGTCTCAATTCCCCCCCAAAGGCCTGGAGTCTGGATAAAACACTGGGGAGTGTTGACCTCAAATTGAGGGGTTTTGTGGGGGTGTTAGGGGGTGTAAAATATCCCTGATCATTGACGTCACCCCCATTTTTTGTCTTCTATAGTGTCTCAATTTGAATTCTGGACGGGCGTATTATTAACTGTAATATGTTCGTTTTTATAAAGCATTTCTTCTACGTATCAGAATCTATGTACTGCAATCCTGCCAAACAATTATTGCTATTGGAATACTTTTAATTCTTTTAGAGGAGGATCTTGTATTTATTTTTCGGCCAGTATTTTAGTATTTTTCAGCCATCGTTTGCTTTTGCTGTAATTGCGAAGACTTAATTGTTTCGAATTTAGAGAAGTGCAGTTTTCATGAGCTGCAGTTGCTGCATCAGTTCCAAATGAAAATGATCTTGTTTTATTTTCTTCATTTAAACAAATAATTGTCACTTTAAAATGTTTGGTAACAAGCTAAACCGAAGCCAGTGTTTAATCTAGACTCCGGGAAACTGAAAAAGCCGGGGAAACTGACAAAGCCGGGGGGAAATTCTGCTAGGCCGCTGTTAGTCCATGTAGTATTCCGAAATTTTCGGGGGAATTTGAAATTTCCGGGGGGGGAAGGGTAATTTTCTCCCCGGAAACGGCCTAGATTAAACACTGCCTGAATGCAGGGATGTTAGCAAGGACTCAACCCTCAAGGCCAGAACAAAGGACTCGACCCTCAAGGCCCTTCAAGGACTTGTAACGTGTCCTTAAGAAGTCTTTAAGGCCAAGACCAAGGCCGATGACTAACATCCCTGCCCGAATGAACTTTAAACTTGTATTTCTAGTTATAATTCTGCCTCCTGATTTTGTTGTTCGCGTAAAACTATTTATGACACGGTTCGACTGCTGTTGCTATACTTGTGTGCCTTCATTTGTGTATTGTTTTGAATTGTATTATGATAGTGGCGCTATAGAAGTTGATTGATTGGTATTGTGTTGTATGCTGTGCCTGCCTCAGTTGTTACTGTTGCTTGATTTGCTGGGGAGGATAGGTGGGTTTAAGCCAGTGTTTCCCAAACTGTGGGTTGCGACCCAAAAGTGGGTCGCAGGGCTCTGTCTAGTGGTCGTGGGGTAGCGCGAAATTAGATTCAAAAGTGTCATTTTCTAACCAATACCACAATGTTGCAAGCCTTAAAAGTTGCAAGTAGGCTTAGGTTGTAAGAAATTCTTATGTCTGCAATCCTCCATGCACGGCTTATATTCAAAAAATTTAGTTTTTAATGCAATTTTAGTTGACAATAAGTGTGCAGGATTGTGGCATGTTACAAAGCTTCTGAAGTGGGTGTCGCAGTCCCAAAGGGCTTTTGAAAACCTGGCCTGTAGAGCTTTTAAAAAATAAAAATTATATCAACTTTATTTCGTAAAATCTCAAGGAAAGCACATTCTGACCATTTTGCGGTGAAACTCAGGTAACAATAGGGAACCTCTTCAAGAGAATAACGTAACACCCCTCCACATATAGCAGTTGAGCGACGTTTGGAAACTCATAGTATTTTTAAGACGCTTAACAAAGGTATGTTCTTGGCAAAACTTTAAAAAAGATAATTTTCAAGAAATCTCAATCTCTATTTCTCTCCTTCTGTCTTTTTTGGCAAAAATATAAATAATTATGTCTAATATAATTGCCATAGTTTCATTCGAATTGAATCAGAGCTTTTGTTTTGCCACTTTTTTTCAAAACTCAGAAGATTCGTTTCAACCAACGTTCGCCAGATGGCCTAATGCATTTTTAATGTTATTAAAAGCTCTAAGATTAGGGTCGCGGCACGTTACAAAACCGCTA